>JAABNY020000038.1:6168602-6187169 GCA_015164015.2 Brevimyrus niger
GCCCCCTTAATCTTCAGCGTTACTGTACCTGCTGCTTTAACTCATAGACAAGGGAAAGGTTACATTGAAATAATACTTTGCCAAGTACTTTCGAAGCTTACTTTTAATTCTTACAGTTTCGCATTAGTTCGAGGTTTAAAGGACCCAGATAAATTTATCTTCGTCGGAAAACGCACTTTTCAATCGTTTTACTTAGGCTGAACTTGTCAGGAAACACTAACAAACGCAAACACGTCTGCAAAACCTGAGTAGCTCCTCTCATTCTACAGGAAAAGTCGCCTTTCCAGTGAGACATGCTGCCCACATGCAGATCGGATCAATAAGTCTTCATAAATTTGTTGGTATTTCAGGCGATCATCGATCATTTAGAACAAAGTACCATCCCCGGGGTCACATTCGACCCCTTAGACAGCCTTATATGGCCCCTCATGTTTATAACATGTTCAAAACTTCTTACAGTAAATGAACGTGCAAGCAGTGCATTGTACCTACAAAGGGGGGGGCACGTGGGATCCCCCCTAACCATAAAACTAGGAACCATTTCAATTTCTCCACAATGCAGTTAAACCAGGGGCCCCCTATGCAACTGGCTGATTGTCACAAACAAAACAAAATGTTTTCTTAGAGACGAAAGGAAAATTTGATTTGGTGCATAGAGAGTTGGGCGACAGATTCTTTCTTTCTTTGAGTTGATGTCCAATCACTCCTAATGAAATACAATCTCGAATGTCCTTCCTACATGGAACATGCAGAGCAGTGTGCGAGTTCCTAGGGAGAGAAGAAGGAGCGATGAGTCGCTGAGCTCCGAAGCAGCCTGCCCATGTGGTCGGGTTGTTTTACGGCAATCAGAGGGGGGAACGTGATGCAGCAGATCCTATGCGATGAGCGCCTTTATTACGAAAGCGAAGACGAGGAATGATCCCTGAAAGACTGCGCACCGCAGGTTGCCGGTATTCTCTGCCCAGAATAGATGCCTTTATTCACAAATGTCAGTCTGACCATAAATACAGTGGAAGAGCAGATCATTGCGTTATCAAGTGACATTTATAATCAGCTGCGCATCAAAGATGGGCATGAAAGTGAGAGAACCCAGTGCCTATGCTCTGGCACTTGATGAGCATACAGACATAAAAGACAGTGCTCAGCTTATTATGTTAGTCAGAGGATTAATGGCCAGTTTGAAAGGACTGAAGAGTTACTATCTGCATGTCCCTCAGCTTTATATTGTCGAAATTCATAATGGAAAAATTGGGCCACTTTTTTCCCTGCGATTGTTCAACCATAGCTCTTCGGGATAGTGCCCCCCCCCCATACATTTTGAGTTTGAGACCCTTGATTTATAAATACATTAGTTCTGTATATGTCATTAGTTGTCCAAGGTCATCTTCAGTCAAATATAATGGACAGCTTCTAAGCATGGAAAATCATTCAGCACTCTATCTAGTCTGTATCAGGGCGGATTATTGACCTTAAACTGAGTAGTCCTATATATATATATTTATGTCCATTGCATGTGACAGCAGAATTCTTTGGTCACACTCCTTATAAAGGAGGGCAGAAAATGCTCTGATGGAATCTACTGTGCCTGTTCCCTTTGCAGTGCATAATTAGAAAGTCCTTTTAGGTAGCAGATACTATTATCAAACCTTCCGAAGCCTGTGAACAGGATCAGTTTCCCCAGGTCATTGCGGGTCCATTCTGGGTGACACTGGCACCAGGAACACAAAGTCAGATCTTAAACTTCTGAACCCCTGTCAGACCTAACAGGGTAAGACTTGCACCAACAACACTTGTTCAAGTCAAAGGTTTGTTTAGCACGTCTCATATATATAGTAATGAAATAACTTAGTCATAGTAATGCAGCTTTATTCGTTCTTTATACTCACAGTACTCTAGTGGAGCGTTCAGTGTTTAGACTAAAAAACACAATAATGTTTATGCAGCACAGTCAGATACACAGAGGACTTTGGTGGTTATGCAGCACAGTCAGATACACAGAGGACTTTGGTGGTTATGCAGCACAGTCAGATACACAGAGGACTTACAGTAGGTGGCGTATGTCTGTGCTTCAGCTGCATAGCCCCACCAGGGTTCTGTCTGCCTTTGCCCTTCATAGCTTGTGCCCCAGAACCCAAATGATGAAGAACAGAATGGATTCCAGCCCTAACGCCAAGACTAACAGAAGGCATTTGAACGGAGGATAAATGATGTCTGTTGCCATTTCCGGAATGTTTATCGTAAGGCTCCATGCATTTTTAAAAGTTCTGTCTAAGATGTATGTTTTTGTAGCATCTTAAAAAGGTAGGACTTCACTTCCATCATCATAGGGGGGGCGGCGCTGGAATTGATCCCAGGCAGGATGGAGTATAAGACAGAAGTGCATCCCAGATTATACACAACAACCAATTAAGAGACACCATCATGTCTTTAGACTGCAGAAGGAAACTGGGGAACGTATCAGAAACTCATGTGACACGGGGAGGACATGCAAACTGTACACACACATAGCGGGGGCAGCTTTCGGGACACCAGCCCCAGGGCCATGAGCTACGCACTGCATCGGCTACGCACTGCAGCGGCTAGGCACTGCATCGGCTACGCACTGCATCGGCTACGCACTGCATCACCACTACCATCATGCAGGTATATTACTGAGTGGCCCCTGTTCAGTAAAAGATTATGCACTAAAAAATGGGCAGTGTATCCAAGGCTGGGTACCGTTCAAAAATTTCTGAAACCAGTGCCGATATCTTGACTTTGATATCGGTTCCTGAGGGATCCTTTTTCGATACCGATTTTATAAAATTCATTTCAACAAAAAATGATGACGTTACACATTACAGTACAAATCTTTAGTTTTCAGCTCCTTGGCTTGTTTACACACCTGCTGCAGTTTCATAATATAGATTTTTCACTTGCGTTCAGGGGTCTACAAATTGCGAAAGGACATGGTACTCCACTGAGCTAGCATCAATGCTAGCAAATCAGTAGCACAAATAAAAAGCACACAGAGAGTTGAGTAGAAACGTCAACCATTATGAATGAATACAATAAATTACACGTTTTGAAAAGGCATAAAATCATAGTTTCACACAAACATGAAGATCATTTAATTCATGTGTATACTTAATACTATGTATTCTATAGTAATACTATGAATTACTATAGAAACAATAGTAATAATAAATATTTGATAATGCTTTATATCAAGTGCATCTTCATAAAGCATTCATTATGCGTTCATAGAACATTCATAAGCTTCAAGCAAGTACATGTACACCTTAGCGTCCTAACATCCCTTAACAGCTTTAATATACATGAATAACAAACATTACATGATTATACGATTATAATGTTATTATTATATAATGTTTGTTATTAAGGTATATTATAGCTGTTATTGGATTTTAAGATGGTATACATATATGATGTTTATGAATATTTTATGAATACTTAATGAATACATTATGAAGGAGCACTGAACATTTTATAAATGCAATATAAAAGCATTATGAAGGTGCGGTTCAGGTAAAGCATTACCAAATATTTTTTTCTGGCAACATATTAAATTACACTTTCATTGAAATGGAATGTTTCCATCCTGGGATGCCATCTTATCTCCACTGTGGGTGAAGTGACCTTTTCATTTGCACCTTGCTAACGTCTGACGCCTGGGCTCCTGCCAGTGTGTTGTTCCTGAGAATGTCTCAGGTCCCCCATAATCCCATGAATGTAACCTCGAGCAAGACGCCTGAATTACTTACACTAAAAGGCAGAAAAATATCTGCCTTCAATGATCACAATGCATAGCAATGTGTCCAGAAGTAAAAAGCTGTGAAAATCGTTATCCTCATGTCTGTGTTCCCTCCCACCTCTCTTGCGTAGTCAAGTCGCCATAGTTAATTAGACCCACCGCAGCCTCCGTATCTTCATACTGCAGTTCAAATTACTCCATATAATTTCATCCATTCGTCACACAGTTTTATTAATGCACCATTCATTTCTTCAACACACCATGAGGGACTTTCTCCTGGAACTCCTGAAGTCAGGCAACCTCTTGCTTCCCCAGACATCTGCCCCTTTTCCCCGGCCTGCTGCTGGTCCGCACCAACCCTCCATCCCGCTGATAAAAGCTGTCACAGAGGGGCATGTTATAGGGCAAACTTTAACAACAAAAAAATTTAAAACACAAGAAACAGAAATCTTCAATAAACCAGAAAGAGAAACCCTGGGGGGGGGGGGGGGGTAAAAAAAAGCAAGTAAGCAACAAAGCTAAGGCAGGATGCAGCACAGGAACAACTACAGCGGAACAACTTCACAAAATGTTTAAAGAGACCACAGCATAATATTTAGATTCACTTATTTCTCAATTTTTGGAAAGAGTCTGTGTAAAATACAGATTTTTTTTTTCAAACTGCAGCCTGGCACTTCCCTGTTTCTCTGGATAAAGGGCTTCTTCCTTGCTTTATGGGACTTCAGACCTGCTTCTAGGAGCCTGTTATGAACTGTCCTAGCAGTGCACTTCACGCCACTTAATGTTTCCCATTCTTTTTGAAGGCCACTTGATGTCATCCCCCAATTCATGAGGTACCGTCGCGCAAGTTGAGAGTCATCTCTGGCATTCTAAACTTGCTTCTGCCCTCTGCCTGGCTGGTTTTTGGTCATTCCCAGTGTCTCCTGCTTCATCTAGATCTTGTGTGCTGCTGTCTTAGACACTTTGAGCCTGGAAGCAGCCTGCCTCTCAGTGTAGCCTTCTGCCAGCAGAAGCAGGATTAGGAACCAGGATTTTAAGGTGCAGATTTAAAAAAATATATATAAAAAAACATAAGACAGATGGGAACAGGACAAGACGGGGACCAATCAAGACAGGAAGCAGCATCCTGACCTGCCTGCTCAGACATCAGCTTCCATAATTCTACCTTCCATATATATACCTGGACTATGCAGAATTTTACTTGAAGACTTGAAAACTGGGACTTATATTTTACTATTTTGGGCTTCCTCAGTCAGCCCCTTTGAGTCAGGTTCCTCCCAGGGTTTCTAGGGAATTTTTCCATGGCACTATTGACTTTCACCTACTCACTTGGGGCTTTGAGCAGAGACAATGTTGGGTGTTTTGAGGCAATGTACTGTTGTGGAAAATGTGCTTTATACAAATAAATTGAATCAAACTGAATTATCTATAGAGGTGAAGTTTATTTGCCTTGTTACTTGTCAAACCCATTTAAAATTATACAAAGAGTTGTATAAAACTTTGCTTTGGTGCCAATTTACAAGAGAAAATTTCACCCTTTGAGATTGTATTAGTTGTTTTGATCCCAAGCAATTAATTTTACCTCTGTTAGAGTAGTAGAACTAGTGGGGGCCCAATAAAATACCACTCATCACGGTGTTGTTCTTAGCTTAACTCACATGAGTATTACAACAGGACCATGTAAAGGCTAAAATCCATCCAGCCATCTTATAATTGCCTAACCAGGTCAGGGCTGTGTGTCTGGAGCTCGATCCGTGCAGTATGGGGCACCAGGCTGGTTTCTCCCTGGACAGAATGCCCGTGGGCTTCTTAACATTTTGATCATCTCTGTTCTACTCATCTTTTCAAAGGTTTTCTCCTAGCAGGCTTCCCGCAGTTAGATTGATCGGCGTCTCTGAGATGCACTTACTGTGTGACACGTGTGCCCTGCATGCACAGAGCTGCTCTGCATTATTCCCTGTGCTTCCAAGGATAGGCTTCAGGCTATGAGAAGTAGCCGTAAGATGAAAGGATAGAGAGATGCCTGAAAAGTCGAAGGCAAAGGAACACAACTTAAAGATACCTTACAGATACCTTACAGATACCTCACAGATGCCTTACAGACACTTCACAGATACCTTACAGATGCCTCACAGATACCTTACAGATACCTTACAGACACTTCACAGATACCTCACAGATATCTCACAGATACCTTACAGACACTTCACAGATACCTTACAGACACTTCACAGATACCTTACAGATACATCACAGAAACCTTATAGATACTTCACAGAAACCTTATAGATACTTCACAGATACCTTTCAGATACCTCACAGATAGCTCACAGACAATTTATAGATCAAGGACCTACAAGCGAGCAGTATAAAGAGCTTAATCACATGATTTAACTAGGCTGTGTCACAGTTAGAGGGTGAGTGTTTCCCTTCACACTGTAATGTCATGGTATTAACCTGTGGACAAGGATTCTATGTCAGCATGCAGTGAATTTAGTGAAATTCAGTACATTCATATACTTTAACTTACTTAACTGAGTTTGTTTTAATATATATTTTTAGAATGCATGTTCATAAAAGCACATGATCACTTCTTCCTTGAGCATTTTGTCTTTGTACAGGATTGCTAAGTGAATTCAATAATAATAATAATAATAATAATAATAAACACCATTTATATATTGTTTTTTAATAACCTAACGATGTTCACCATAAGAGAGAGAATGGCACAGGAAAGCAGTAATAAACACAAGATAATAAAGAGATCTGATCAATAAAATAAACATATAATCTGATAAAGTTCAGTATACAGGTAATTGTACAATAAAGTAATAAAGAAATGTTGGTATTACATGGTGGCTGTATAAATGGAGATGAAAGTGTGCCTAAACGAGAGAGTAGGGCCCAAAGTGAAGAGGGATCAAAGTGATGAAATGCTTAATGGCTAATATTTTCCCCATAGCTGAGACACAAAGAAGATGAAGAAGGTGATGAACTCCTCTTTCCAATATAGGTGCATTTAAAGGGCCAGACAGCTGCTTTCTGGTGCCCCTGTTTTAGCTACATGGCACTCGGCCACTGTGTTGACAGGAAGTCATCTGCACGCTGTGGTATCAGGGAGGCACAGCACTCCCACCCCTCTCTAGCCCGTGAGACAGTCCAGCAGCAGCCGCACGCTGCACTCGTCCGATCCTCCCGTGTGTCACGCCCCCCTCATTTACCTCGTGTGAAATCCCGGGGTTCCCAGCTGTGTCTAGTTGCTGTTAATCAGTCCTGCATATTTGAGTCCACGTTCAAGTATGTGTTCCCGTCCAGTTATTGATGTTATTTGTGATGTAGTCTTTTGACCAAGTCCCACCTTTGATTAAACCCCATAATTGCAGACACTTAGGATCCTGTGCTGCTTCCCCGCTCCTTGCCCCCTCGGTACATAACATGAATAGGACACTACCTAACTGTACATCTGCAATGCACAAGAGTCTCTATTTAAATGAATCTTTTGGCTCACATTTACAGTGTAATTCAATTAATATTTAGTTTAATTGAATGTTACGAGCTTTATTGGCTTAGGCCTTTAAAGCTTGCTTATGTAAATAGTTTCCTGTAACAACTCCAGAAAGACCCCAGAAAGACCCCAGAAAGTGCAAGGTTGTTGGAGTTAATTGGATTTTCTTCTTTCTATACTTTCATGCAGGAATTTGCTTGTAGCTATAAATATGTTGTTTTCCCGTGTCTAATGCGTAATGCTACAGTAATGAGGTAAACAGACCAACATGAATTAATGGGATTTAAAATTTGTTTGGTTTGCATAAATTTGTGTGTGTGTGTGTGTGTTTTTAAGCACTCAAATACTAAAACGTTTAGTCTTTTTATAAATACCAATTGATTAAAGGCAATCCGAATCATTTGACACTTGGAAAGTGATTGCAAAGCAGGATGTAGCATCAGAAAAGCAGAGAAAGTGGGCTTCTGAACTGAACAATCATATATGGAGCAGTCACTTTACTGTGATCTCATGCCTAATTAGCAGCATCCCAGTTTTGCCCTCAGAACTGCTATAACAGGATGACATAAGTATGCCACAAGGCATCTGGCTCATTCCAGCTCTTTTGCTTCTCATAAGTGTTAGATATTAGTTAGCGGTTAATCTATAGTGGTAATAACTCATTCTGTGTCGAGCAACACACGATCATTTAGCCTGACACCTAGTGGTTGGGCAGGCAGTTGCAGTCGATTGACTCGTGTCTATTCACAGAGACATTCCTGGACCATAAGTTGCATTCCTGTAGGATAGAGCATTAAGAGGCACAAACCCATTTGCAAATCTGATACACTTGTGTGGAATTATGCTTCGGATTTCTGTTTGATTCAAATTTTATTTTGCTCATATTAAGATACCCCGGCTTGTATGACAGAAATGTGCCCCGTGCCAACATAGTACCATTACCAGCCTGTATCACTGAAACTGCTGAAAGATACATATCCCAGTCCTCCCATGTGAATCAGCAGGAGCCGGGATCCATCAGAACAGCAGCAAGCTGTTTCTAAAGGCCAGAGAATCATTTGCTATTGTTTCCTGTTGTTAGTAGCCCATTATCCAAGCATGAAAACCCCCGCAGGGTTACCATTTATCAAATACTTACACTAAAGTGTTTGGTAATCGTTTAAGTGTTTTTTTATCCCAGTGAGTCGCATACACACAGAATCTGCCTATTAGCCTTAAATATGTTTAATATGTGATGGTGTAACACACTGATTAGTCCATTTCAAGCAAATAGGGGGAGGACATGACAGCATTATGTCGGGAGTGACAGAAGGAAGAATGATCCATGGTATGGCTTATGAAAAATGGGAATTTTATTATAAACAGACTAATGGGAAACAAAGGGACCACGAGGGGTCAAACCAAGGCAGGGAAAAAATAAGAACTACTAGGTTATAACTACCATGATGGAAAACTAGCACTAAATTCTTTTGGGGAAACACAAGTAAGAAGTACAAACAGGAACCAATTAGAGAGCAACACAGAAACAAACATAATGACCACCTGTGGAAGAGAGTGAGGGCAGGTACACAAAGAAAACAAGGGCATGACAAGACGTCTGGGTCATTCCTAATAGCACAAACTCTAGAAAATATGGGCAAAATGTCCAAGAAACTTGAGGCTGTCTTCTGACCGTCCTCACAATCATGGCGTACGGGAAGCACAGTTCTTGACCACGTGTTTGGCCCATTCAGTCACAGAGTTGCCCCAGAAGCAGAGAAACCCACTAGGAACAGAGCAGACCTGGGAAATAATGGGAGACATCTGCTGTTCGAACGGGGAGATGATGGACTAAATGGGGCAAGACGGGGACCAATCCTAACAGATACACTGTTTTTATATACCAGCATTGCCTGGGAGTCCTCTGCCTATTTCTATTTGCTCCCACATTTCAAAGGCATGCTATTAGGCTAATTGCCATTTGTATATGTTTCTCCAGCAATGGACGGATGTCCCGTTTACCCTGGGAATCCCGTGCTCGATAAGCAGTTATGGACAGTTCATTGGTGGATATGTTTATATGCACTTATTTGAATATACTTATAACCTGCTTATCTACAGACAAATATACATATGGAATGCACAGGCATCTCTTTTTAAATGCTTTTGATTTGCCTTGGCGTGAATTCAGGTTAAATTCTATCTCTAATTTGTTCATGGTGTATGACTGGGTGGATATCTTGCAAAGGACCCCATGCACGGTGTATTTCTGCCGTGACTCTGTGAGTTGGTTTTACTGATAGTACTATTTTTTCCCTACATATAAGAAATTCAGTATCCTCCACCTTTTGCCTACGCAGGAGCTCATGCTCTGGCTAGTATGCTTGTTAGGTCTTATGTTGCACATGACAACAAATACGCTTATATGTAGGGCTGTTTCCCTTGTAGAAACTTCGCAGCTTGCAGGAATTTAGTGCAGTGCAGAGCTTTCTTATGCCCTCAGACTAAAACCGTTACGCCATAACGTAACATGACCTGTTGGAGACATCGTGCTGAAGTCGATCGCAACGTCAGTCATTTGGAATGCATTGGATCTGGTGCACCTTTGAAGATGAGGTGAAAAAATTAACAATTACTTAACATATAGTTTATGCAGATTTACAAACTGAACACTTTGGGAGCCTGCAAATTTGAAAGATTTTTACTTACAATATAAATATTTGGCAACGCTTTACATTAACTGCATCCTCATAATGCCTTTATAATTACATTATGTTCTATGAATGTATTATGAAGGTGTAGTTAATATAGAGCATTACCAAATATTTTTATGGATTGGCGTTCTCATTATTTTTATTGTCCTTGTTACTGTTTTATACTTCACCATTTCATTTGTACTGGATTGCTGACAAACTGATGGTATCAATCATTTGATACAGTAGAATTCAGTGTTTTAACTGTTTCCTGTAGATTGTTATTTCTATTTTAACATTTGGAGAGTCTAGACTCCAGTTGCCTGCTTGGCGGTAAGAAAGGTGTGATCTCCCACTGGTCCGACCATCCTTGCATGTGCGGCCCCAACATGATCCCCTAACAGTCACTTGTCTCATTAAGCCTATTTGCAGCAGTATCCCACTAAGAGACTGGTGTCTGAAGCAGAATTTCAATCAGGTCTCAATAGAAACATACAATTCCAGTCCTTAAGGGCAATGAGGTGTCCTCAATATTGCTCAGTCCCAGTCTTTGATTTCATTAATGGGGTAATTAGTTGGAGTGTTGCAGTGTTTAATTCATCCCGTGCTTCAAGCGCAGTGTTAGGTAGTCGAAATCTGTTCTGTAAAACGGCATGGCATTGCCCCCAAAGAGCAGAATTGGGCTCATTGCCCACTAGTAACAGACTTGGGCTCTTTGCCCCCTAAGAACATAATTGGACTCTAAAATACAATCTACCCTGCTGTTTCTCCCAATGTGGACCCTCCAAGGTAACAGTATCGCTTGTTTGCTCTAGATGCAATTAAACCATATATTAAAGTTTCTTCAAGGGGAACCAAAGTTCAGGCATTTATTGCCAACATTTTTTTTTTAAAGTGAAAGGCGGTTGTCTGATTGCTATACCTGCAGTACGAGTCAAAAAAGAGGATGATATCAAAGATGACATGGAAATTCCCAGTAGAGAGAGACTGAATGTGACTAGTACCAGTCAACAGACTTCACGTGAAGTTTAACTAGGAGGGCAACTACAGTTTGCCCGTTTCCTCACAATTTACAGTATTTCATCTGCGTTCTTTTGATCTAGACATAAAATCTAGTCATTTCCATTAGAGCGGCAAAATGTAGATAGACTGAGCGTTGATCAAGGTTCCATCAAATGAGAAAAACCAGCCAATATCAATGAATAACAAGACACAGTGGTACCTTGTTATTATTATTATACACAGAGAACCCAGAACAGAGCTTGGGAGACAAAATGGCAGAGATAGATACATCTCAGACAGAAATGACGAAAACCAGGCGCCGTTCCTGAAACACAATACGGGCAAAAGTGTTGGAGCAGCTAGAAATTACACTTATAGGAAGGTTTATGGCATCATGTTCTAAATCCATAGGCATCAATATGGTCCGCTCTCTGCAACTATAGCAGCTGCCACTCTTCTGGGAAGGCTTTCTATAAGATTTTGGAGTGTGTCTGTGGGAACACTTGTGAGGTCAGGCACTGGTATTGGACGTGAAGGCCTGGATCACAACCTTCATTTAAGTTTATCACAATTACGTTCGATGGGATTGAGGTCAGGGCTCCTTGTGGGTCAGTCAATTTCTTCCACACCAAACTCACTCAATCCTGTCTTTATGGACCTTGCTTTGTGCAGTAATCATGCTGGAACAGGAAAGGGCCTTCCCCAAACTGTTCCCACAAAGTTGGAAGCAGAGAATTGTTCAAAATCACTGTACACTGCTCCAGAGTTCAGTGGCTATGTGCTTTACACTGCTCCAGAGTTCAGTGGCTGTGTGCGTTACACTGCTCCATCCAGCGCTTGGCATTGTGCTTGGTGATGTGAAGCTTGCATGCAGCTGCTGGGCCATGGAAGCCCATTCCAGTTTTTGTACTAGGGTTCATGTCAGAGAATGCTTGAAACTCTGCACTCACGAAATATACGTATGTCCAGATGGGCAAAATGTGCAGTTATTAATGGATAAATCTCAAAAAACATAAACTTCTACTACTGTATAGCGGGAAAGTTGAGATATTATCAGTACAAAAGCACTTATGGAACATAGGACATATGGAAGCCAAACGGGTTCCGATTTTGATGATGCTCTGTTTTTTTTTAAAGGGTTTCCTGTTATGAACGGATTTGGCATTAGGCTGAGGCATGATGCAGGCAGAAACGGTGGCCGACATACTGGCGGATTCACGGGACAATAGGGTAAAAACAGGGTTTAATAAACTAACTTAAAAAAACAAGAAAACACTAACAAAAACAAAGGACTACAAGGGGTCAAACATAAATGGGGATAAACAAAGACTGATTACAAAAACAGGGCAGGTAAGCATACAGAATCACAAACATCACACCCACAAACATCACAACCACTGGGGAACTGAACAGAAGCCGGGACTTAAATACTAAGGGGTAACGAGACTAACACAGGAGAGGTGAGACTAATTAACAAGGGTTGGGAAAACAGACCACAGATAAGTTTCTGATTAATTATTAGTTTAAACAAGGTAACTAGGAACTGACGAAGAAATAAGGAAAACCGAATCTAACATGGGGGAATAAGAAAGACAGATGAAACACAATGTACATCCATCCATCTATCCATTTTCCAAACCGCTTATCCTACTGGGTCGCGGGGACAATGTACAAAGCAAGAAACCAAAACAGAAAACCACAAAATTACAGGAACTAGGAGAAAGTGATGAAACAAAAACAGGAGGTGGGATTCAAACACACAACAGAGCGGCTAACAGGCAGCCACATGCTCTGCTCATGGAGCCGCACAGCTGACGGGGTACCAAGGCAACACTACAGACTTGACAAACGAGGAAGACAGGAAAGACTGGGGCACACAGGCGCTGCCCCACATTTCCCATAAGTGTTTATTTTATATATGTCTGTAAATCTTGGCATTTTCTTCTTAAGAAATACCAAATGAAAAGTAGAAGTTCATTAAAATGACTAAACAAAATAGCCAACAAGATATATAGTTACTCGATGAAATCATATGTTAATCAGACGTGGTTTTAGCACATTTTGAGTCAGAGTGTGAAGTGTGTATATCATATTCCCTCTGGAACTGTGTTTCATCTTCACCTTCTTTGATGGGAAGCAGCCAGACTACATTAGGGAACATGTGCACAACCGCCAGCGCTGTTGTTTACATAAGCGCAACTCACTGGGAAAATCGGCCAAGACGGCAAACATATGTGTGCGCCTCTTCACCACAGCATGCCAAAACTGACCTTACAAGGTGTCACTTGTAATACACTTTAGATGTCACTCTTGATACCTTTTATCCATACGGATGAGTCCATTAATCCCAAATTCAGTCTCTGATGACAACGAAAACCATCACGCGGTCTCCAATTGCAGCGCGGCATGGTGGAACACATGTCCCATCCTCACGACACCTGAGTATTAACAGCCAGAATGTAACAAGAAATCTGTGAAGAGTGGCACATCAGCAAAAAGAAAAAAATAAAACGCTCAAATATTTAACGCAGACTGATAAAACTTAATAAAAGTCTGAATTTAAAACAAAAAATTTGATTTTTCAGCAAGGCGACCAATACAGGTTACACACCTAATGTTGTCTTTAGATATCTACCAATCGACTGTATTTTTGGACACACTTATTTTATGTCATTGGCAATATTTGTAAAGTCTCAACAAGCATCAGGAGGCAAAAAAGTGTGTGGTGAGGAAGGACATATCTATGTTACGAACTGGCATGCTGAAAAAATGAAGGGACGATCTACATTGCAGCTTAATTGAGACAGGGACGTTAACTAAAAACAAAAGGTACCAGGAGGGTCGGAACAAGCACAGGAATATAAGCACAGGAACAACTAAAGACTATAGCAAGGGCTGATGCTTAAATACAGACATGACAAGGATTAACGAGAGACAGGTGTGGACAGTAACCAGCACTAGGAACACAGGCACAGCTGAGGGCTATCAGCAGATAAAGGATAACCGAAGATCCATAATAACCGGAGATCAATCATTACTAAGCATGGAGTCACAGGGAGCAAATACAACAAACCATAGAACAATACCAGGAACAGAAAGAAACATACAGTAAATCTGAATTTATTACAGAGCCCCACTCATGACATAACAGTGAAAATCATACATTTGCTATGGCCACATTTTAATACGTCACGGGAACAAAATAGGGCTGTGGTGAGCGGTGTTGCGGGGTGGTGGTGAGCATTATTCTCTCACACCTCGGGGACAATGCCTTGAGTCTCCACCATGGCTCCAGGTGTGTGGAGTTTGCATGTTCCCCCCCAGTTGTCGTGGGGTTTCCTCATGGTCCATGGAGTTGTTCAATGCCTCGCACCCATAGGCACCCGCAGGCTCCAGACCCCTCCGCAATCCTGAATAGGACAGGCAGATACAGAAATTGCATAAGAAAAAAAAATAATGCATGGCCATAATTCAGCTCGAACAAATACGTTAAAAGTGCCCACAATTCAAATTGTGAACATGGAACATAGCCTTTTATTTTTCAATACTGTGAAATACGGGATGGATGGCCACTGTATTACAGCCCTAAAATTGAGCTCCAATAATAAACTCTCTCTCTCCATAGCAGCAAAGGCAGATGTCTAGTGGCCTAAATGAAAGTGATGCATTAAAGGAATAAGCAGGCTATGTAGTGAAAACGTGCCCATGTTTTAATATATTGAGAGAACAATTTAATAAAATATGACCACGATTTAACTAAACTGAGATAACGAATTAGTAAAACGTGCCCATGATTTAGCTAACGTGAGGGAACGAATTGGTAGAACGTGCTCACGAGTTAACTAATATGAGGGAACGAATTAGTAGAATGTGCCCAAAATTTGCTGAAACAAGGGAAGGAATTATTTCCCAGGATATATATCATTTTTATATTTATGTCATGAGTAAGGATTCCCAAAATATAAACATACCCTCAACAAAAGCAAAGCCTGGATGATGTATGGAATTCAGCTCAGCCAATTAATCCACGTGGCAACAGACTGAATAGAAGAAACTTAAGGAGCTACAGTATGATGAAACACCTGCTGGGGCATTGGCACAGAGAAGGGAGAAGGGTGAGGTTGGTGGGGGGGGGGGGGGGGCAAGGCAGGGACCAATCCTGACAATCTGTGGTTTTCAAAAGTAAACAGATAAGTGGTAAATGGACTGCATTTATATAGCGCTTTACAATACTGTACATGCCTCGCATTCACCCATTCATACACTGGTGGCGGAGGCTACCATGCAAGGTGCCAAGCAGCTCACCAGGAGCAATTTGGGGTTCAGTGTCTTGCTCAAAGACACTTCAATGGGGACAGGAGGACCCGAGGCTCGAACCTGCAACCATCCGGTTGCCAAACAGTAGCACCACCATCGCACCACCATAAGTGGAAGTGACTTAATGCCCCCCCTCGCTTAGATGCGTTGCGTAATTTATCCATAGGTACGATTATCCTGTCCTATGAAAAGTATTTTATGTGAAACCTTCCCGAAGCTGAGCTTTTTAAAATCTGGACCTAGCATCACTGTGGACTGTGAAAGGTGTTTTTATACAGTATCATTTAGTGTGACGCAAACGGCCGCCATAGCTTCCTTAGCAATTATTCAGAGGGCAACGTTTGCGTTTCCGAGGAGACTGATCACCAGCCCTGTGCCTATAGGCTCTTATATTAATTGATCTCAGCTGTCCCTTACAAGGTTAATTAGCAACTGAGTAATAAGTGGCAGTTGTGGTAGAATAAGTCAGATTTATTTGTGGGTGCTCCTTAGGCGTTCTCAAACGGAACAGACCTTTTGTCACGCTGACATTTTATTTTTTTTAAAATTACACAACCTATCAGCTTTATAAAGGAGAACAGAAGTAGTATGTGTCAAACTTAAATGCCAGCTTTATACCAGAGGGCCATTATCTAATAGGCTTGGGCGGTCCAAAGTTATCCAGTGAAACTTAAGTGAAAGTTTTGATATTAGATCCTAGAAGCACCACTAAAAATCTATGATTTGGTGTCCTTGTTTTAAAGTAGGTTTCATGTATATAACATTTAATAATTCCTGGTGTTTCAATGCATAATCATATGCATGCCCTGCCTGTCTTGTTGCTGTACCTTTGTGACTAGGCAATGATTGGCAGCATGTACCTTAGATTTTAAGGACCAATGTACTTTTCAAGAGATTAAATTCTTAAATTCCTGGATGAAAATTGAGACAATATATGAATGAATAAAACATGTAATTAGGAATCAGATACTCCTCATTCAGGGAACACAAGACCTCCCCTCACTAGATTTCAAACTAGCTACTTAAAGAACGCAATGTGCGTTTTTTAATTTATTCATTTATTATGCTTGACAGGTTAGAAAATACATAACTGGAATTGTGTACAAATGGCAAAATTTCTGATTATTTTGTGCAAATATAATTTTTGACAAAGCAGTTAATTATTCCTTCACTTTTAACCTCACTTCCAGGGTCAGACTGCAAGCGTAATAGATGGTATTATTTATTCGATGTATAATGGCTCATTTCATAACTGCATGATGATCTGTGCTTCAGGTCATCTCAAGCTATTTTGAGAGCTGATATAGACACAGGTATGGATGTTTAGTTTGTGTTGTAGTTTGCAGTAATTTGACATTTTTGCATCCTGTGTAATTGACATTGGTTAAACGCATCCCCTGTATTAGCATTTTTCACAGCATTACGTCAATGCAGCATGTTTGACTCAGAGGTGAATCGCAGCAATGGACTCTTACACCTGCATGGGGTGGAGCTTGACTCTTCCTGGATATTTACTGCTGACATTTGATCCAGGGCAAGCGGTTGGCAGCAGGCAACGCCGATAAGGGGAAACAGAGTCAAAATCCCTTGATACATTCGTTCGACAGGTTTTCTCCTTTGTTAAAAAATACTCCGGCTTTTCTTTCAGATTCATGTCATATCTGATAATCAAAGTCACATCTTTTAGATAAAAAGAAGGTAATTTTCTCTTCTGACTGAGCTGCATTGCAGTGAATTGATATGCTAGCCCAAACACATACACTCAGACTGCAGTAAGTAGTTTCAAGTGCATTACCATGGTTTACATTGCTTTTATTATCGCTGTCACATATGCCACCATGATGTGTGTTGGAAGAACTTTAAATGTGAGTTCATTACAGCGTGCAGGGTGCACACACATGGCGCTAGATGCAGGTTGCAAAGTGGGTGGCAGTCTACTGTATTAAATATGTATTGAAGCAATAAAGGCAACATTCACATGTAACATAATCTTTAAAAAAGTTGTTCAGTTCTCAGAAGAACCTGCTAGTGTAGAAAATCTTACTTAAATTTCTCGATGCTTCCCTGTGGGCAGTGGTGGCTTGATGGTTAGGGAAGTGCACTTGTAATTGAAAAATTGCGGGTTCGAATCCCCCACCAGCTAGTCACCAATGAGGTACCCTGAGCAAGGTACCATCCCCAAGCACTGCTCCCTGGGTGCTGATTTAGCTATGTCACATATGGGTTAAATGCTGAGGTCACATTTCGTTGTTGTGCACTGTGTGTTGACAATGACCACTGATCACTAAATTCTAATTCTGTTAAACAAGGCCTGTCTGATGATTAATTAATTGCAGTCAACCTATACAGTTGCATACAGTGTGTATTTATATACATATAAATAAATCTTGTATTCATCCCTCCTCAGGATTAAACAAAGCCAACTGAGTACGCTGAGCATGCTGGGAATATTGTAAATAGCCCCTTGTTTGCATTATTGTACATAATTCTTGTTTTCTGTCTGCCCTTGCCTGAACCCTGTCCGATCCCTGAACCCTGCATGTGCTTCACCGCCGACGTCACACTTCCCTGTGTTTCCTCGTTATGTATGTTGGGTGGTTCTTTAATTTCCTGTGACTGTTAGTCCTTTGAAAGGCTTAATAAAAGTGCAGTCTCTCTCTTTACAACAAGCCTCTTCAATTTCCACCGCTCCCTCAATGCATCGGTCCTGCCAAACACTTGATACTCAACTGGTTGGTTGGAACAAAACCTTGATCTGGATTTTTACTATCCTGACCTGAACTATCCACCGCCGCCTAAAACGTACTACAGAATCTAGAACAAGTGGCCAAATCTACTCAGCTAAACTTAATTATCCTTAACAAGGTAACCAGTTCAGGTGGTTTTCATTAGCTAAGGCAGCTGTGGTCACAGGGCCGATGACCTGTTACCACAGCAATATGAACATGCATCCCATCAGGCCAATTATCCATGCCCTGCTGACTTCCATTAAACTTACATTTACAGTATTCTCTCCTCTAGGACCGTTCCAGGTATGAGAGCCTGTCCCACAAAGGCCCATAGCCTGTCATTTATACAGAAATTGAGTAACATTTTATTAATACCTTTCTCTGTATTGCACAAGGATATCCAGCTTACATATCAGAACTTGATATTAATGTCTTTGAAGAATGACACGTAATGAGTTTGTTGGGTGTGGAGAATAGAATTTATTCAGGCCTTAATATACGCATTGAAAAGCCCCCCCCCCCCCCCCGCCTTTTTTCCCCGGGATCATTTTCCAGAATAAATAATCTGTTCGGAGGTGGTTTCTAAGG
>JAABNY020000038.1:6194961-6209916 GCA_015164015.2 Brevimyrus niger
TGAGGCGCTCTCCTTCCTGAAGGTTGAAAGCTTCCACATGCAGACACACCACTTCTTCTGGTGATGGTCAGGGTGGCTGCAAGGTCACTGCAGACGACAGACTTGTAAGGTCACCGGCACTGTTGGGAACCGGTGACCCGGGACTCCCTCAGCTCTGCATCATGACTCACCTCAAGGGGAGCTGTCAAGTCGGCTCCAACAAGATCAGACGCACAAATCCGCGTGTGAGAAGTTAGCAGTGATTTACAGGCCCGCCCTCCAGACCCCCTGACTGTAAATTGTGTCCTTCCTACTCTCCTTTTACGCCTACTTTTTTTTCATAGATACAGACTACACAAAGTCCATGCCAAACTTTTAGACGTAAGAAACATTGCGGTACGTAACCGCAAGATTCAATCCAATTTCAATTCAATTTTATTTGCATAAAACATCTTCACAACATTGCATTGTCTTAAAGCACTTCACACAATCCCTGCCCAGATGTGGACATACTTTGAATTGCCTCAGTGTGACTGGTCCGGTTGCTTGTGGAGCCTTAAAACAGTGTCATATCATCATAAAATTATAGAAATCTAGGCAAATCTAGACTTGCTGGAACACTCTGCCACCTCAGTGTACAATGACCCCCCCCCCCCCGCCAGCCCTGACCAGGGTGAGAGGTTGGAAGATGGATGCATATCCTGGAAAGTGACTGCAGACACTGCATAGACAGACCGACCACATTTCATCTTTCAGTGAAACATGCCTTCCTACATTTACTCCTGAATTCTATCAACACATTTCAAATGCTGGACACAAATAAAAAAAACAAATCCGAATAGTGATTTTTCTTCTTAAAAATTGTAATTGTCACGGGTCACACTGCTATTCACGTGGTCTACTGCAATACCTGCCTATTTATGTACAGAATGAGTGTAAATATATCGATTTCTGTGAAACTCCATCAAAGAGCAGAAAAGAGGTCATTTTTCTTTTATGTACGTGCATGTCGTGGGGGGGGGTGGGGGTGGGGGTGTTTTCCTTCCCAGCTGCTAATATGTACAGTGTGGACATCGGGACATCAAAGTCGTGCCTCATGGGTGCACTCTCGCAGATTATACATCAATAAGTCATACGCTGTTTTAAATAAAGCAAGAAAACTGAAACAATACCTGTTTCCTATTTGTTTAAGAAATTTTCCATGCATAATTAAGTACCGAGGAAATCGACTTATCCTGCATTGGCACAGTGCCTAGAAGGGTATTAATTTATTTTAGAAAATTGCATGTATAAAATGTGCTGCAGAGTAATAAGTGCAACTGAAATTTCACTAAATGTAAAACTTAATGTCTTATAAGACATATTTTTTACCCCTGATTAAAAATGAAACAGGCAGGGTATAGGATTTGTGCCGCAATTAGACGATTTAGAATTTTGTTGACTGTGCACTGAAAGTGTTATTCTACGCACAGAAAATATTGTAATGCTTCGAATAAACCAAGGGGGCTTTTTAAAAAACCCATTTCGCAAAAAAAAAAAAAAATAGGCCTTATAAAACCTTTTCATTGCTTTTTTATTGCCAAAAAGTCACATACCTGTTAGGTGAATGGATTTGTTCACTCCGTCTGAGAAATCACAGGTCAGGCGTCGCTGGAATCAAAATTGTAAAAGGCGTCGCTGATTATCACACGGTCGGTGAAAAATGTGCAATTTCGGCAGGAGCAGCAGCAGAGAGAAACTCTTTTCTTGACATTTTTGGTCCATTTCCATGCCCAGCTCTCGTGGACCACGTGCTTCAAATGCCACGCCATTCAAATGCCACGTCAGTGATCACACTTGCTAAAATGTTTGCGCACAAGTCAGTCATCAAACTTGGATTGGATCACGCATGAGTGACGTTTCAAGTGAGGGGCAGCAGGCCATTTAAAGAGGATGTCTGTTGGAGACACAATTTACCGTATAATTCAAAAACAGAAACGACAAACGAAAGAGTGTTTGATTGAGCTGCTTCCATGCTGGTAAATCTCTCAGTGATTAATGCATACAGGAAATTTGTATATAATATGGCGGAAGGGTTGAATCCGCAGGAACCCTTCAGTATGTGTTTCTTTGTGAAGTGGCATTTCCTGGGCTTTCATCCTAGTATGAAGTCCTTCGTTTATTCAAAACGTATCTGCCAGGACGCATCGAGAGGAAATGTATCCATAATGACACATCGCAGATGTTTGTAAACATCCATTTAAGAATATGCAGCTGTGCTCCGCATCGATGTACTTTGGCACCGCGCAATCGCTGTGATATCACAATTATATTACGATAAAGCTTGGAATCACATGAAAGGAACGGATTTGCGGAAACTTTATGGACATTTTGTACATTTTTCCGGTTTGGTAGTATCATCTTAGAAATTAAGGTGAGATAGTTTGCATAATATCCTTAAGTTGGGAACCCTTTTGTCTTAAGAAATGCTTTTAACTTTGTTTAAACTAAAACAGAATCGTCTCCTATTGAGATCTGAACACAGGGACTCCAAATTGCATGAAGCGGATTTAGGTGAGGGAGTCCATTTGAATGCACCCCCCCCCCACCCCATCCCTTAGTTCCCTTTGGTTTTTCATTATCTTCTTCATTCCAGTGTAAAGAGGAGAGGATTCCATTCACAGAGGCTGAAGCTATTTGAGATTGCCATGTCTCGCCACTTCCTTCAAAAACAGCCGGGGTCATTGTTGCGGAGGCGATGGAATCGGTAGCACGGCATTCACAGGAGGGCCCCCATGATCACGTCTCGCGCGGCATTCACAGGAGGGCCCCCATGATCACGTCTCGCGCGGCATTCACAGGACGGCCCCCATGATCACGTCTCGCACGGTATTCACAGGACGGCCCCCATGATCACGTCTCGCGCGGCATTCACAGGAGGGCCCCCATGATCACGTCTCGCGCGGCATTCACAGGACGGCCCCCATGATCACGTCTCGCGCGGCATTCACAGGACGGCCCCCATGATCACGTCTCACGCGGCATTCACAGGAGGGCCCCCATGATCACGTCTCGCTCATCGGAGTGGAAGCTGATCCTCCGTGGGTCATGCCCACCAGAACCTGGCCCAGCGGCCCGGCACGTTCCCTCTCGGAAGCTTCGCTCGCACGACACACATCCTAAAACGAATTGATGAATGTTCCCCAGCTAGCCTGCTGCGGTAGGTGGACAGGATTTTGGAGAACTTTCCGGGAAGATTAATTTTCTGTAGACAGAGCTGAGATTTTTTTGTTTACTTGTTTGCTTCTGAATGGTATCTGTGATGCTAGCAAATCAGATTACCGGAAGGAGGCGTAATATATCACTGTCTTAGCTATGACCAAGGCTGTATACATTACGTAGAACCAAACACACGTCACACAGAACCAGATTTACTTGCGAATATCATTTTAAAAATGGCATATGCCTCCTCATGATAATATTTTCCATTAGGTAAAGAGCTTCCCGCAGCAAAGCCTGACCGACTGAAAACGAGGGACAGAAATAGTGCGGCTGTGGTTCTCACTGAGTGAGACGTCACTAGGAAGAAGCCAAGGGGGAGCAGGCAGATCGACAGCCCTTCGTACGGAGTCGCCACGGTGTGTTCAAGGTGAAACGCTAATCAAAAGATTGCCAATTTAAGTCCCCGGAGCACCCTGTTGTTGTACCCCTGAGCGGGGAACAGAATGTTATAATGTCAGATGAGCCAGGTCTTGTTCCCAAGCGTTAAACTTTCCGTCTGTTTTACACATTTGCAGCCTTCGGCTTTCATGAGCTGGATGAAAAAGAAGAATATGTCCGGTTTGATTTATCCAAACTCTTTTTTCAAATTCTTTGTTACCGAGTTAGAATTTTGCCCCCTGCCTTCAGCCTCAAACACCATCCAGTTTGGACAAACAACACCCACCTGTTCCCTCTCCCCCAGCTCAAAGCATTGATGTTTCTACCAAAGTCTTAAGGAGCTTAATCTACAAGCAAGAGACGGAAAAGTGTATAAGAGTTAAAAATGATGCAGATGTTGAGTAACCACAGTACAAGGAAAGAGGGTGTTTCTGAGGAAATATTAGAAAGAGCCAGATACTCGGACTGAAACACCGAAATGTGTCCAAAAGAAAGAAAAAGCGAATGAAACTATCACTCAGATAAGCAAATGTACCAATCTGGTCATTAAAACCGTATTGTTATAATATAAATTAGCAGTTTTCTTGGCATTATCCCATTTTTTGTAGAAAATATAAGGGTGCCTTTGCAATCTACCATTAGGGACATGCTCGGCATGACTAAGGGAAGCCACAGCTCACGGGACTTTTACTTAGACGAAAATGTTCTGAGGGCAGAAAGAAAAATGATAAATGATTGGTTCTGAGAGATAACCAATCAGATTTTAGAGAAGGTGGGGCCAAACAACTAGAGGAGAAGTCTTGGTCCCGCCTCCTCTAGTTGCTTGGATCTACCTCCTCCGTAATCTGATCGGTTATCTCTCAGAACCAATCATTTATCATTTTGCCCTCAGAACATTTTTGTGTATGCAAAACTCCCATAAGCCAAGGCTCAACTCAAATCCAAGAAACTCATTCTCTAACAGAGCCTGCTATCCCTAACTCCGGTTTAAGGGGTTCGGGATCCTGACCAAAGGAGGCCTGCAAGCTGCAGTGGAGAACTCCTTAGGTGTTTCCATACTGGTTGTTTAGCAAAAATCTGCAAAGGCCCTAATAGACTGCATTAGCAAAGCTGTCTGGAAACCTGCTGTGATGCACGTGGAGGGTGGCCAGTCAGGCTGCGACACGGTGCACTACCTTCACTTCGTTTTACACGTTTGGGCCTTGAGCCTTGAGCTGTGTCTGCCCAGGGCTGGACTGTACGTCGTCACCTTCAAAGGCTCTGAATTGTCTAAATTGAGAGTCTAAATTGTGACTGCGAGGTGGCCCCAGTCTGCCGTTTTCACTGACGTCCCAGCAAATATGCGATGCTGTATTCCTCACACCTCCAGCTGGTCTCCCCAGGTAGTAGTACGTTGTGCTGCACCAGCTAGAGATCATGGAGATCTTCATGATTCTGGCGCCATGTCCACTCTTGCCCACTCTTGGGTTCCATGACAGGGTTAAGGGCCCCGAGCAGTACCAGATCTACTGAGTATGTCCCTATTAGCCATGTTTGTCAACAGTCTGCCACTGGGATATTTTTGGCCACTGTAGGTTTTTGCCCTTAAAGCATGACCGAGAGAGAGAATTTCCTGATCATCACGTGTAAGAAGTTACTCTATTTTATTTGGCCCCTTGTTTGACCTGTCTGTCTAAATTCCTTTAAAAGGGTCTGGGAAATGGGCCCCTAAATTGCTTTCCATGACCTGGATGTCCACTGTATGCAGTTAGTTCTTCAGGTCTCTCTTGCTGGCCCCTCTGGCTATAGCACTGCAGCCCACTAGTACCTGTCGGCCTTTCCATCTGTGGTCCTACAAGACGCACCGTGGTTTTCTCTGCCGGCTTCTAACATTTGTGCAGCTGCTAAATTGGTGTTTTCACACCTTTTTCTCTGGTTTCCCCAGGCGACGCATCATTCATGGGCTCACCTACCTAAATCAAGTTATATCTCATTGTAATAGATGTCCACGAAACAAAAAAAAATCATCATTTTGGCACCTTGTTTACGGAATGATATTCTCTGAACCTCATCTTCAGAGACATAACTTAGTTGCTCACAATCATCGGTCCTGTATCCTGTCAGCGGCAGCTGATGTGACGGCGTTTTATATTCAGGATAAGTAACCATATCAGAATCAATCTTCCCTTCACTGTTTGGTTTAATTGCATCGGCATTCAAACCACAAAAATCAATTTTGCCTGTGTCTTATCTGTCCAGTTTTCAAAAGTGTAACAGGAACCTTACAGAGTGAATACAGGAAAGGAAGCCGATTAAGGGAAACTCTCATTTTCATAACTGTAATTTATGGATCAAGCTATTGTCCTACAAATACTGATCACACATGCAATAGACTTTGTTGTGCTTTATAAACTGTATCAGAGAAATGTCCATATGAAATAACATGTATTCAAAGGATTGGGATAGTGATACAGAGACCAACTGCAACAGGGGGTTTAAAAAATGGTTTTCTTTCCGACATTTACACGCTCAGATGTTTTTTTACTGTTGTTCTCGCTGATTACTTATGCAAGTGTTTTATTTGTTAATTTTTATATGGTGGGAGAAGATAAAGCGAAGGAGCAAATGTAAATGAGATCAAGAATGTATTTTACGTAAGCGTAAGCGTAAGCGTACATTTGTGATGTAAGGTTCTGCTCATCCTTGAGAAAATATGAATGTTCTCTTTCCAATCCCATTTAATGTTGCGTTCTTATTTCTATCTGTGTAGTTGCTGAATATACCTTCCAGTTTCTGTTTTTGTGTATCTTATGTTGTTTTGTTCCAGAAATAATGAAAGAATTTCACTACCTTCTATTTCCATTTCTGAATGTGTGTATATGAGGGCGTGTAGCAAGTTCACTTCACAACCTGTACTATTTAGAAAGTTCCCATTGTGTTAGATGGTAGTCTTTTGCAAGAGGTCAGCTATATGGTAATTAGTGTAATTAAGGAACTTGCCATGGTGATTGTAGCAGGATCACTGACTGGATATGGATCAAATGCTTCCATCCTCGTTACACGATTGAAATGTTGTTTTGAAAGGATTGCATTAATTTCAGAATCCGGTGTCTTCTTGCCGAGATCATTTGGCTGGATTTTATGTTTCTCTGCTGTCAGTATTAAAATCTCATGTCAAGAAAGTCCCTTTGAGAGGATGCATGTGCAATGCAATATAGTTCTCTTGTATAAAACACATTCCCAGTATTTTGCTATGTGTGGATAACAGCATAGATTTTCCCCTGAGGGAGTGATTAGGTGCTGGATGTAGGGTTAATTGACAAGGTGAAATCACTGTAGACTGCCTTGAAACTTGTCTCCCAGTGGTCGATGTTAGAACCCAGCTTTTTACAGCATTACAAATAAAAGAGACCTGCCCTTTTCTAGAAATGTTGAACCAATTATAAGAATCATCTATTCAAGCCCACTGCTTTGGTGCTTACAAACCAATAATGGCTAATAGTGATACGGCAGTAACTCATTTGAGAGCATCACCTTTAAATATTTTATCAAAGAGCTATACAACATGGTACTGATGGTCTTATTACTAAGATCCATTTTCCACAGCAAACCTGGAGCTTAATCCTAGAGGCACGGGGCACAAGGCAGCGGGGATTAGGACGCGAGCCCATCCCTGCACCCTGGCTAACACACCATTGATGACTTCGAGGTTCCTAACCAGGTATACGTGCTGCTTTCGCAATTCAGGAGGAAATTGGAGTAGCTGAGGAAGGCTGTTGGAAGATGGAGATCTGACACACAGAGCTATGGAGTGGGAATGCTAGGCTACGGCGCTAACACACTGTGTCTATCATCATCATCATCATCATCATCATCATCATTACAATAGCAAGACTGGCAATTTACAGTAATATTTCGTAAGCTTAAAATTCAGAAGAATATATTTCTTTTTTCCCCACACTGGTTCAAATAAAGCATGCATGGGAGGTTATTGGGAAATCATGCTAAATAACAATGTTTCCCTTTTTTTAATGGTTTGAGTGTCTTCCTCTGAAATGGTTGTTTGGGTTTGCTTGCTGCTGCAGTGCGTTGCTGTAATTTAATGGCATCCCCTAGGTCTTCCGTATTCCATATTCTCCAAAGGCCCTTTTAGACTGGATTAGCGAAGCTGTCCGGAAACCAGCTGCGGCACGGAAGAGCACGATGCACGTGTATGGCGATCAGTCGGGCTCCGCTGATGCTTTGTATGCTAAATTTAAATTAGCATGCGGTGGCTAATGCCTATTTGCGTTAGATGAATGTGTAGCATATGCGATTGCAGATATTCTTCATTAATTAGTTAGCATGCATTGCACATAAGGAAGTGATGCAGAAACAACATGATTTGATTTTAAACTTACTACACTGATTGCATCACAATCCCCAAGAAAGAGAAACTAAATATCAAGACGGCTTTTAGCAGAAGGTATATGAATGATTTTATGCATCATAATAATGAGAACACTGGATGTGAAAATCCCATTAAAATTCATTTAAAAAAATGTTTATTTATATTCTTTCTAAGCATAAGACATTAAATATTTTACATTCCCTGTGTCAGTCTGGTATGGTTAGTCTGCTGAACTGACCCAATTTCCCCGTCTTGGGGAAAGCAAGCATCCTCTTAAAAACAGGCCTCTACATGACAACCCTTTTAGCACAGTTAAGCGGGAGTCTGGCCGCTGAACTTGTCTTCCAGAGGGCCTGCACTGCGCCTGGATCAATGTCGACATTCTTCATTGTGTCGTCAACCCCACGCAATCCCTCCGACCCGGCCCGTACATCAGACGCTGATCGCGTCAGCGGCCAAGCGAGCCGCTCAGATCAGCTGACCTTTCCCCGCTTCCTCCAGCGCAAAACAAAAGCAAGCTGCCTAGAATTTTCAGACACGGCTGGTCTCCCTTCATAATCACAGCACAGCTAGCCAAAGAATGGCAGCCACACTGTGGCAAACAAAGACTCAAGCGCTTCCGTCCCGACAGCCTGCAAGGACATAAGCATTAGCATTAGCATTAGCATTAGAGTATGCTTGGCCAACCCATGCTGTAGACTGGCATCACATGGGCTACACAGCCAGCAGCTAAACAGATACCGGCCGTCAAACGGTCGAATGCAAGTCGAATCACCTGCCAGTCATTAGTTTAAATTGGCATTCTTTGGTTTGTTTACAAAATATTTTTCGCGATTGAAACACAAAACAGAAGTCATTGTCTTTATTTCAATTGCTTATTTGTTATACCTCAGAAGAGATGGGCCCATTGAGTCATTTGCGGAACGCATGACATGCTGCTACTTATGGTAGTTACTCTGCCAAGTTGGATTGATGGCTTTTTGTTTCTGGCTCCAATGTTGTGTGGCAACATTTCCCAAGTGTGTGTGCATGTGAGTGTGACCTGCAATGGGACGGTCCCCTATCCTGGAATATTCCCTGCCTTTGGTATAAGCTCTGTACTGCCCACAACCCTGAATAGGGCAAACAGTTACAGAAAGTGGATGGAGGGATGTTTTTTCTGTTGTATCATGCTTAGCCTCTACCGCTAGGAGCTGTTATTTTGTCTCACTCTGCAGTCAGCAAATCCTGACCCTTTAATAAACGGCGCTGTCATCTTCTTCTTCTTATCCAATACAGGTTTCTAAGTGGCACCCAGGCAGCACAGGGCCCAGGGCGAGAGAAACCGCCCGGGCAATGATGCCAGTCTGCGGCAGAACACCCCGAGAAAGTGCCTGTGACACGCAAACATACGTGGGGCAGGATCCGCACCTGTGACCCAGAAGGAGCGAACCTACAGTCATGTCCAAACAGCGAGTTTAATCACGAAAAAAGGGGAAATTTGATTTTAAAAATTAAACAGAGGTTTGATGTTCATTAACAATTGAACATGACAAGGTTTAATTTGATATCAGATTGATTGCCATGCTGTCTTACGGTTTAGGTTATTTATTGTTTAATATTACCTAGATATTACACAAAGTCTATTTTTTTTTTTGGAAATGCTGTTATCATGATGGAAGCATTCATAAAAGAGCAATGATATTAGAAACTATGAAAATTATTATACATCATTTATTGCTGAATGTTCAAATGCCCCGGAAAATGTCCCTTTGATTTTCAGAATTGGATAATTAACATATATATATTTTTCTTAACCAGGAATAAAAACATGTATGCTGTAATATTTTACAGTGCAGGGTTTCTAAATATATATATATATATGGTATATGGAGTGCAGAATAAATGTTTGATGTTGGATGTCTTTTAAATGACTCTTAAAGTGTCGGAACCTTTTAAAGTGTTCTTATCAAAAAACAGACAGTTCTGAAGTTTAAGCCACAGCACTGAGGGAGTATTGATTATGCGCTAGTGTCATCACATTCTGGAACACAATTCATGTATATATTTCAATAGGGTGTGAAAATAAATGCAAACAGGCATTGGTGGCCTCACAGGCAAATTTTACTTGACACAGCTGGGGTGACAAGGGGAGTATGGAGAGGGTGATGGGAAAGGGGGGTGAATTCAGTTGAGGACGGGCTCCAATTAGGTAGTGACAGTCCCAGAGGGCAGGACATGGCTGCTGGTATCCTGTCTCAGTGACACGTTGAACGAGAGAGGAAGGGAAGGGGCCAAGGAGAGATAAAGAGCAGGTATGTCATCTGCGGGAAAAAGGATGACAACAACGCCAGATTGTCCACAGCGACAAGAGGGCTGCTTGGTAGCTACAGCCAGTGAGCCAGGCAGCGGAATCCAGAGAGACCAGTTTTAAACCTTAAGTTTTAAGCTTCAGACTTTAAACTTTAAACTAAAATTTTAACTTTGAACTGGATTTTAAACTTCAAGTTTTAAGATTTTAAGTGCAGGTGGCCGGACGGGGCTGTTGCTGGCGTAAGCAGGCCTCTCTTGCTCTTCCAAGTCTTGCGGCCACGTTCTGCCCGGCTGGCCGGAAGACAGGTGGTTATCTTTCCCCTGACAACCACTGTCCGTGTTGCTTGTAGGAAGGGTCCCTGTCAGTCAGTCGCATAGGCGCTGACACCCCGAGAAGGCCGGGTCTCCGTTTTACAGGGTCCCGGAAGTGGCACCGAGGACTATATGCTGAATAAGACCACGATGTATTAGTGAGTCGATCCCCTGATTTGCTTCATAGCTCGTGTGATTCAGACGACATGAGGTGCGCCGGTGTGTGGATAGATGCAACCAGCGACAGAGAATCAGGACAGCAGGACCCAAGACATAAGTAGTAGATCACCGAACCACTACTGTGCAGAATCAAAATCACAAAACTGGAAACCAGGGATTCAGAGATCTGCAGATGCACTCTGACTCTGAACAGAAAAGCAACAAGACCAAGCTAAGTTTATTAAGCAGTATACGTCAAGCCTGGAATTACTGGTTCAAAATGAGGTATAAGGCTCACCAAAATTATCCCTGAATGAAACAAAATGGTACTTTGTGAAAAACTGTAATATGTAAAGTGGAAATAAAAAACACGACGTAGTAGGCATAGTTAGAGATGAATGGATGGGGGCTGAGTCTTTACTAGAGGGGGCAAGCTATTCATGGCTTAAGCCAATAAATACACATTTATTTGGGGGGTTGGGGGGCTGATAAGCATTTTAAGCCCCCCTAAAATAGGCCTGTTGGTGCCCCGGGTAATTGGCATTGAACCACAGAATATTAAATGATTTGTTTATCACTTCTAGACTGAAGACTGAGTCTGGCCCACACTGAGGTGTCACTTTTAAGAAAAGGTATGAATGTATTTCATTGCATTTTTCAATTTTGATAAATGATCGTTCAAAAATTTGAAACTTAATATAGTCTTTCAGAGTGACTAGAAATTTTAAAATTAAATACATGAAGGTAAAAATGGCCTCATATCCAAAGAAATGCAGATGCTTTTAAATTTGGGACTCCGTGGTCACGACCTCTTTTTTGTGTTTTTGTTGCCTGAGTTTGTGTAGTTAGGATGGGGATGTCGGGTTTCTGTGCAGCGGAGATAAGCCCCCGTCAAGTACTGCTTAAAGTCATCATTAACGATATTAGTAATGGCACTAATACGTGGGAAGAGGCAGGTGTGAATGTTTGGAGGTTTTGCCAGAGAAGGCAAAGCACAGTTTCTTATAAACCGCTTATCCATGCATTCAGCTGAATGTCGCCAGTAATTCTGTAAGCGAAGTGTTATTAAATGCCCAAAAGAATAAAAAAGAATAATTTTGTACCATTAATTCTAATCATCTGCATATAATAAAATATAAGGCTAGTGTTTTATTTTTTTTCTACTAAATAAAAAAAACACACTTTGGCACATTTATAAATTTCAGATTGAGGTTTGTTTTTTTTTCTCTAGAACTCATAAAATGCAGTATGTCATAAAAAAATAACAAACACTGCATTTGCCTTTTAACGGTAAAGATCAGCGGGACACTGAATGATGAAAATGCCTTAGTGCAAGTCCTCTTACCAGAACACAGGGAAGACCTAATTAATTCCAATCTGTATTCAAAGAGAACCCAGGAGACTGCAGCAAATAGTGGTTCTGTTTGCAAGAAAATTAGAGCAAATGAGCAGGCTATTACAAGGTAAATTAGAATTAATCAAATGAAGAGTTTCAGTCCTCCTTCGAACCCCGTATTATCTGCGAGAGAAGCCTGCCCTTCGCTGTGCTGTTGAAATAACAGGCGGCCGTGACAGTTTGTGAAGCTTATGAAATGTCTCGCGGTGCTTAATTGTGTGCATCCTGAGACATGAAGCCAGAAGCGTCCAGAAGCCAGTCCTACCTTGATCCCTGTGCTTCCTGGGATATAAGCTCTGTGAGACGGAACTGGCATTAGCTGGCTTTGTGTTAAGGGGCTTTGTGTAAAGTGACTGCGGGGGTTTTAACTTTAGCAAAATCGTCTCTCTGGCATGTTTTTGTTGCGGCTCGTGGGTAAAAGGATGAAAAAAAAAAACAACGGATGTAAGCATTTGAAAAGATACATGATGTCATATATATATATCAAGAGGGTCAAAGAGGAGCATGCACCCAGCTTTACATTTCTTGGAGTACACATCAGCGAGGACCTCTCCTGGACGAAGAGCGCACGCTTCCTCGGGAAAGAAGCGCAACGACGCCCGCATTTCTCGAGGGGGCTGAGGAGCGCACGCCTCTCCTCCAAAATCTTCTCCATCTTCTACCGCTGCGCTATTGAAAGCATCCGAAGCAGCTGCGTCTCAGTGCGGTTCGGAGCCTGCAGCGGGTCATCGGGTCGGCCCAACTCGCCGTCGGCGCCCGGCTCATCAGCAGAGGCTCCGCCCACCCCAACTACAGTCCGTTCCTCCTCCCGCCCTCTGGGAGGCGCTACAGAAGTCTCTGTGCTTCCCTCGGCCTGTTAACCTCCTGACTCGTCTACCCGCTGAACGCCGAACTCTTCTCATTCACCACACTTACACCCCCCACCTCCCCAAACAGAACTCTCACATGCCGTTATACTAACCTTACGTCTACTATGTTTACCATGCACTGCTCAGCTCCATTTGAGTACCTAGGTTGACGCTACCTTATCTATGGGCACATGCTGATCTGTATGTACGTGTTAATATGCATATCTGTATTTAGCTTGTATGTTTTATTTATAAACATCTTGATAATTTATGCATCATGTTGGTAATATATGTATAATGTATGTATGTATGTCTGATTAGGTATAATGTATGTAATGTATGTCCAATCTATGCGTATTCCCCCCCTCCACCTCCCCTGTCCCCCATGTCTTGTTTTGGTGAATTTGCAGCTCTCTTTTCATTTATATATGTGCCCACACATTGTGTTATTACTGTAATAATAAAAATTTGAACTGAATTGAATTGAATTTAATTGATTTTGGTTAAAGACATGAATAACCCCATCATGAAATTATAAAAAAATATTTGAAAGTTTTTACTTTGGAATCCAGATTTAATCAGAGCTAATTTATCCTAACTGAACTGAATTGTTTGTATTTGCCAGTTATGATTTTAGCAAAGGCTGTGAATGTCATAGCATGAGATAGGAGCAGTGACATTGACATTGGATATCAAGATAACCAAAGGCCAGTTTTTTTTTTCCCAGAAAGGCTTTGGCCAGCATTCTAATGAAGAAGTTTTACATTTTGTACTATCAGAAGACTGGAGCCTGACTTAGATCTAATGGAGATGTCCTGGCTGGATGTAACGTTTCTCCTTTCATGTCAGGCAGCCCTCACTGCGTTGGCCGAATTCCAGAGACTGATCTTGGCTGCATGTCCTCACCATTGCAAGAGGTGCCACAGGTTCCCGACTTAAGAGGGTTTCTCCTTATAGTGTCTGTGCCTGGAAAAGACCTGGCATGCCGTCCGTAGAGGTCCCCACCTTGTGCCCTAAAGTTCTAGGCTGGCCTCTGATCCGGCTCAGCATAAGTGGGAAGTTGGAAGTGAGTTATTCTTTAAACATTTTAAACTGCTATGAACAGAGGTTTTCACAGCATGATAAAATTATCTCATCCATAGTTTAAATGGAGTTTAAACTGCATGACTGCACCTCAGTGTATGGTTAAGCTGTTATTGAAAACACTCGACAATTGCGGACATAATGTAAAACGTATCAGATTTTATATATATACAGTATGTCATATTGGTGCTTTTGAATCTCTTTAATATAAAATGCAATAATGTACAACAAAGAACTTTTTACAGAGGCAATGTCTGTTCAAGGGAAATGCATGCAGTTATTTGGCCTGCAATGAATGACTGGACAGGTCTGTATAAGCAGTGGGTGCCAACAGAGGCAATTCTTATCAAGATGTTTGCTGCAGCAGATGTTACAACTCAAAATTTGTTTTACTAATTTAGCTGTTAAAATATATTTTTTTTCTTTTTAATAATCTACTATTAAATCAAAGCACATAGAATGCAAAACAATAAATATATTTCTATAAACATAAAATATGTTTGAAAACATTTACATTCATATGTATGCTTTTATCCAAAAACCCAAAATCTGTATTTTTATTAATATTTTTTGATAAACAAAACATATTGTAGTCAGACTTTATTTGTTGTACATACAACACCAGGCACTTCAGATAAATGCAGTATATTCCAGAGAGCCAATATTTCAAAACATGCAATACAATATTACCATTACCAATATACCATTTCTCCATTAAAACATGAAACTTCCCCTGAAACTTATATATGTGTGTGTGTGTGTGTGTGTGTGTGTGTGTATGTGCAAACAGGTTTACCTATTCTTATGGGGACACAATGTCCCCATAACGTGATAAATATCCGTTTTTTTTCCCCTTATGGGGACATTTCCTGGTCCCC
>JAABNY020000038.1:6249470-6273034 GCA_015164015.2 Brevimyrus niger
TTTCCCCCCACAGTCCAAAGACATGCTGAGGCTGATTGGAGTTGCTAAATTGCCCGTAGGTGTGCATGTATGAGTGAATGGTGCGTGAGTGTGCCCTGCGATAGGCTGGCCCCCTGTCCAGGGTTGTTCCCTGCCTCTTGCCCGTTGCTTCCGGGATAGGCTCCGGACACCCCGCGACCCAGTGGGATAAGCGGTTTGGAAAATGGATGGATGGATATATATATTTATTTATTTATTTTAATGGAATCTCATGTAATAATATTACTGTTTATTTTTTACTTTATTTACTCTTATTTAAAAATCACACTGACTTGCTTTTTTTTACCCTCAACAGGAACATGGTCAAGTCATTTTACACATCCAGCCTCTTGTTAGATGTACTGTCGGTGTTCGGGGAGTTATCAGAAGAGGTAGGTTATGTTCACCCTTAACCTAATGGACCCAAAGTGTTCTTTGCGGAACTGCTAGTTATCTGATGCAAGTATGTTTGCAAAGCGTAATAAAGAATTGTACTTTTATTGATCCCCCAGTGAACTGAGTAATGGAAACAAGCAATGCAGGCTCATAGATCTCTTCATGTATAATCCGTGAAGATATATGTAAAGTTTATAGAATGAGTTCTATGTTCACTTCTCGTTGCTTTGAACAAATCAGAAGCGAAAGTATTATTTCAGCTTCGGAAAAGTCGCATCTTGGAAACGGCTTGTAACTGAGGCCGTCCAGTACAGTTTCAGTACTGTTACACTGGTGCGCTTATTAAACTATCTACGTTTTGTCTGTAGTCGCCTCAAATGTCTTTTCTGCAGAGGATATTGACCATCAGAAGACTGACAATGTTTCATTGAGAGTCCTTCTCTCCCTAAGGGGAAGGCATTTCCCTACTGTAGAAAACCCACGGGGGCCGTTTTTAACACTGTGCCTTCATTCTGTAACGTTAGCCCAGACAATGAGCCTTCAGAATGCCCACACCCACCCCCCACCCCGATTACATAGCCTTTTCCCAAAGAACGGCCTGATGATTTGTGGACGATTAGATTACCGCCAGAAAGAGGGCTTCTTAGCCTGGGACTGAGGCAGGACTCTTGTTCATGAATGAATTTTAAGGGGAGGTGCATTGTCAGATTCCACATTAGGTTTATCGTCGCATCAAGCCTGTAACCATAGCGATCACCGGCCCTTTACCTCGGACTGGGGGCATTCTGTTGACATTCTAAGGATTTTTCCCACTGAATCACCGCCATGTTGCCCGTTTCTGAAAATAGTGGTTGAGCTTGATTAACAAAACCAAACTGGAATTTCAGCTTCAATTCAAGATGACAGCCCTTATATTTTGTAGCTTTGGCATTTAGAGATTCTGATGCATGCATCTGATTTACTGTTACGATGATTTTGCTATACACCTTCCAGCAGCAATCAGAAGGTTGTTTTCTGTATAGATCACCAGCAGTATTTGCACGTGTAATTTCTTAACAGAAATGCCGTTTTCACTGTTATGTTACTATGAGAATGACAAAAACAAGACTAGCTCAGTGTTTTGGAGGTCCGAGCAGTAATGTAATGTACTTCCCGTCTGTCCGCCAGTTTGATCACACGTGACACAAAGCAACGGTAGCTTTTATTTTTCTCTTATTGTGATTTATTAAAATGTGATTTTATAAATCATTTCTACTGCAGAATATGCAGCACAGGAAGTATGCGAGATGGAAGGCCACATACATCCACAACTGTCTGAAGAACGGCGAGACCCCCCAGGCCGGGCCCATTGCAATGGAAGGGGAAGCATATGGTGAGGCCTGATATTGTATCAGCGAGCCAAACAAAACCCCCGACCCTCTCAGGAAAAATATTCCATCTGATGTAGAGGCCTTCCTTTCCTGGCAGGTTCCAGGCCATGAAAGGTTACCGCATTGTGTGCCTTATCAGTTCTGATCCAAACGCCACTTACCTACCAAGGAGTTTGCTGGTATTTACTTTATGGGTCTTTGACATTTCTTATCTCACCACCGGGTGAGATTAACTACCCCGGCATTAATCTCTGAAGATGGTGGCCTGTAAGGAGTTTAGGTTAAATGAATCGTAAATGAATCAGCTGAATTAGTGATAGTGGTATGCACAATGTTTTTGTCTGTAATTCATTACTTTAGTATGTTTGTGACATCTATTGAAATCAGTTTGGATTTCATTTTATTTAAGCCCTTTAAAACATTGTTCTCAGAACGTCTTGGTTAATGCTAGAATAAGCTGGTAAGTTGCAGAATGATATTATTATATTATATTATTACTATTAATGATAGCTTATTATAATAATGATACATTATTACATTGAGAAATTCTTAGTACCTGTGCCATTTTGCTGTCAATGTGACACACATATACAGGTGAGAGCTTGGGGTCACATTGCAGGGACAGCCAGCCTGCAGTGCCCATGGAGCTGGGGGTTAAGGGCCTTGTTTATGGTCATGGTCACACTGTCATAACCTAGTGAGCTGCGGGGCTTCCCACAGATTGCTCTAGTTTAGGGATTCCCAGCCAGTGATGCGTTTATACTGCTAACATGAGGCCGTTTTTTTTATGGTCTCTGCTCAGAGGAGCCACGTGGTGCCAGTTGTGGTGGTAGCATATAACTAGAGCCCAGCATTCCTGTGCGAACATCTGCCGGGTGTGTTAGACTGGCCTGTCTCCCCGCAGAGTCTCTGTTGGTGGACCCCAAACCACATACCGACATGAGATACTTCCATGCGTCCTGGACACAAGGGTACGACGCGGTTCAAAGTGTCTCTTAATCCGATTCCATCAGAAGATTCTTTGCACTCGCTTGCGTATTCTTCTGTAATTCCTGTCCATCTCCCTTGTAGAAAGAGCAGGCCTCAGTGAAAGGTAGACGGGCCCTCTCTGTAAAAGCAGTGATGTCGCGTCAGCCTGCTCTTACAGGGGTAGCTGTGAGAGAACTGACGCCGTGGTCTGTCCCTCGCTGCGGCTTATCGCAGGACCTTGTCGCGGTATCTCACCACGTTTCCCCATGTCTTGGTCCCCGCCCACCCCCAAAAAAAGAGGGAAAAAAAGAGCCAAACCCTGGGTGCTGGGGACGTGCTGACATTGACTTTCGGCCTCGCTGGGAATATTTCTGGAATAAATCCACAAGTGTTGTTTGGCCAGATCCTTTCTACAGGTGTAAGGAAGTTGGATGTCCTGTGCTGTGCATACCTAGGAAATATGACCTCAATGACCTCAGTTTCTCAGCCAACCAGAAGTGCGCACTTGTAAAACCACCATACAGGAATGCCAGAAGTGAAATTTTGTTACTGTAGCCAGTGAGTGTGATTTTTTTTTTTTTTCACAGCCCTTTGTTTTTTCCTCTCTGCACTTTGTCTCTTGGGTGGACTTCCTACTGACTCGCCCAGGGAAGCCAGTCATCTCATATCTAATCTTACAGTCGTGAAAAAGAAATTACACCCTTTTTCTAGGGTTTTATGTGTCACGACCCAATTTTTAAAAATCATCTGGGGCCTATAGCCCCATGCATAACGACGTGCGTAGAATTCACACTAAATCATGGCGTACGGACAAAACTAGAAAAAATGCGTAAGCAAGAAAAAATCCACATGCATAAAACCGTGTGTAAGCACAGATCTGCGCCAATCCCCTTTATAAATCCCAGTGAGTGTGTAATTTTACGTACGTGAACAAGCCCACAGCCACCCTCTCGACCCGCCCATAATTATGCATTATTATTGCATATGTAAATCTGTACAAATGCCCACTCAATTCTATGTTTTTCTTAAACAACAATGGATAAAACATGAGGGAAAAAGAAGTATTTCAGCTAGTGCGAAGTGGAGGACATGTTAACAGACGCCGAGAAAAGAAAAGTGATATTATTTGGTGGTATAAGTAGTGGCATCAACAATAAACGAAAGTTGATGGAGTGGCACAGCGTAGCGGAGTCAGTTAAGTGTTCGTTCCGAAAATTCACATGGCCGAAATTAAAAAGAAGTGGTCGGACATTAAAATTGACGTTAAAAAAACGAGCGGCTGCTCACTAAGAGCCTTGACAGCACTGGCGGAGGTAGCGGAATTCCCGGTCTCACACCCTTTGAGCAACTAGTTGCTGCGATGATTTGGGACACTTTTATCGGGTGAGGGGGACACCGATGTCATCGCGGGTGAGTTTTTCTCGTAACATACTTGTTTTGAATTACTTGTATGTTTATGAGTAAGACGTAGGGCGCAGATGCGGTGTTACTGTCATTTATTCCGTTTGTTTATTCTTACTGACAATAATACAAGAGGTGCCCCCAGTGCATTAATAAAGTACATTAATAGAGTGAATGTGCTTTTCTATTCACAGTGCAAATTTGTTCTTTGAAGGTGACTATATAGCAATGTGTTTTATAGCTTCGGCTACATTGGGAAAACCGGACATCGCTGCAAATTGTGCAAATTAATATTTGCCTTTTCAACCACAGTGTAAGGAAATTTTGTATATACAAATTAATGTATTTGATAAAGTCAGCGTCGTGATTTTGAGTTTAAAAAGGGAAACCACAGTAGCAGTGAATGCTGCCCGTTTAAAAAAAAACGAGCAGAAATGTGCGTACACCCTGTCTGGAGCTACCGTGAGAATGTGCGTATCGGTACACCGAGTTTCGTTTTTATACATCTCGACGTGAGCGTGAAAATGGCCGCACGCAACATTTTAGTGCGTATGCACCGTCTATACATGAGGCCCCTGGTCCTTAACAGGCCGGAAAATTAGCTAAATACGACCTCAGATGAACAACAACACATGACACGTTATACCACGTCGTTATCGAAACCTATGCCAAAATGTAGAAGCAGTGCATGAAGAATCAAACGCTTCCATAGGAAGTAAGAGAGTAAGTAGCAGCTAGGTGATGCTAATCACCTGCATCTGATAAAACGATTCTCGGCAAGTGTGACCTCTATAAAAGCCAAAGCTTTGGTGGTTGGCTGGTCTGCAGCATTCAGGTGTGTGATAACGCAGTGCTAATGAGGAAAGGCAATCGGCGACGACCTCGGAGAAACGATTGCTGCTGCCCATCAATCTGGGAAGGGTTATAAGGCCATTTCCAAACAACTTGTCCATCATTCTACAGTGAGATGGATTATGTACAAGTGGAAAACATTAAAGACGGTTACCAATCTTCCCGGGAGTTGGATGTTTCAGCAAATTCAACCCAAGGTCAGACCATGCAGCATTCGGAGAAATTGCCAAAGAAACTCTAAGAGCTACGTCTCAGACTACTGGTCTCGGTTAGCATTTTAAATGTTAAAGTTCATGACAGTACAACTAGGAAAAAAGACTGAACAAGTATTGCTTGTTTGGAAGGGTTGCCATGAGAGAGCCTCTTTTCTCTAAAAAGAACATGGCAGCACGGCTTAGGCTTGCAAAGTTGCACCTGAACAAGCCACAAGACTTCTGGAGCAATGTCTTAGGGACAGGCGAGAGCAAAGTGGAGATGGAATATCCCTCATACCAACTGTCAAGCACCGTGGTGGAGGGGTGGTGATTTGGACTTGTTCTGCAGTCATGGGATTTGGGTACCTTGCAACACTGAACTCCTCTGTATACCTAAGTATTGTAGAGTGGAATGTGAGGCCGTTTGTCCGCTAAAGTTTGGACAAAAAATGATCTAAAGCACACCAGAGAATCTATAGAATGGCTGAAAAAGAAAAGAATCAAGGTGTTGCAATGGCCCAGTCAAAGTCCACACCTCAACCTGATTGAAATGCTGTGATGGGACCTCAAGAGAGCTGTGCATAAATGAATGGCTGCAAAACTAAAACAACGTTGTAATGAAGAGTAGGCCAGAATTCCTCCAGGGCGACCTGAGAGACTGATAAAATCAGTCAGATATTGCTGCTAAAGGTGGTTCTACAAGCTATTAAATCATGGAGTGTACTTAGTTTGTCAGACATGGCTTCTCCATTTTGGCCTTATTTTTGTTACATAATGACAAAGTGGAATCTGTCGCGTGTAACTTTATCCCTGAGGTTAGATTTTAATATTTTTAGAACCTGGTAAGGGCTATATTTAAAATGAATGAATGAATAAAGTCCTGTTGTGTAAACCTTGGAACCGAAAGGTGTACTTTTCTTTTTCACATGACTGTGTAGTCCCCAAGTGGCTTTTTATACAAATAAACCAAGCAGGAACCATGGAGTATTCCACAAAGCAGGATTTCTCAGGTAAACTTCTAGGTGAACCTTGAAGTCAAGTTTGTCCAATATGAGTACTTAAACTCTTAATGGAGAATCATGATTACTGGCTTTAGTTAACCCAGCTAACTGAGAAATCTTGCTTTGTGGTGTGCCTAGCTGGGAAGCAGGTCGTTTAGTACATAACACTTCTTTTACTTGGTACAGACCTTTTGTATGTGCCAACTGTAGGTAGATAACAGGAAATCAACACGCTGTAGGTCACAGGACAAGGACACATGGTGGGATTGTGGTCTCTAGAATGGTTTCTGTGAACACAACAGATCTGCAGAACATAATAGCTGCAACACAGCAGTATGCACTCCTTGAGGAAAAAGATTTTTGTTCTATATAATACAATATAATATTTATGGGTATTCGGTTAGCAGGAATCAAGAGCAAGAGAGATGATTCCATTTTATGATACAGGGCTGAAATGGACAGGTGGTAAAGTGAGAATAATAATGAGAACAAAAGGATTTTCAGGACTTTCCTTCTGGTGCTGTGCTCTAGTGAGAAAAGGACTCGGTAGTTATTTTGAGATATTAGAGCCAAATCGTTCTGAGCAGGGGTCTGCGCTGCCTTATTTTAAAGCAAAGGGAATCAGTAAAATTACCAGTGTGTTAATAACCAGTGTGGTGTTAACCAGTGTGGTGTTAACCAGTGTGTTAATAACAAGTGTGTTACTGCACAGTATTTAATGCACAGTGTTTAATGCAGTGGTGAAATCTCCCCCGTCTTGAAAAATATTATTTCTTACCTCTGTCAGTTGTAAGCTTCCTATCAGTTCAGTCGCTGTTTCGTTCCAGGTGAGCAAATTGTGAGGAGAGCTAGAAGGGTGGGAATGTGTGCATAGATTAAAATCACCGCTTCGGAGGGTCGGCAAAGCCTTCCACATCTTTTTGTGTTGCTGAAAGCATCACATTTTCTGCCAAAATAATCCACACTTCAACGCAATATATAGGAGTTTTTAGAGGCTACCTTTTTTTTTTTTTTGCAGGAAATATGTTGTGTGAATTTGCCTCATGCAGAGAGATGGATGGTATCATAGCAACCAGCCACGTTCCATTCCAGCTGCACTATGAGGCAATAATGCAGGGATTTTTTTTTCCGACTTGAAGTGTATCCTGAGTGCAAGGCGGGGTGCTCAGTATAATGGTCCAGTATCATTTATTTTAGCTTTTTACATACTACTAAAGTAAATCGGTGTTTCCCCCCAGGGCCCAGCATATTTCAGAATCATATTAAAATGATTTTGTTTCATTTTAATAAAATGCCTTTTCAGCGCGCTATCAAAATGCGGCCAGCACCATGTTTTTGCCATTCCTGAACCTTTTTGTTCATCTAGCAAGTTTGACTTCATAAAGAAACTCGCTAATATTAAATTTATGCCTAATGACTTTATGAAGTATGATCATTAAGTAATTAGTTACTTAAGTGTTAGTGATTAAGTTTTTGCCTATAGATTATTGCAATAATAATAAGTCACCATTCTTGTATGTAATGTTTTATAATATAGCTTTGATTTACTTAAATATGTAGCATGGAAGAGCCAAGCTATAAATAGCTTATAAATAGCTTAATGGTGTTATCACAAGCGCTAATAATTATCGCTGCATAGACAAAAAAAGTGTTGATTTTGAAATACACCAGTGCTCGACATTGTTCTAGTGCCGTTAAATATGAGAACACTTTTGTTTTTGCGAGTATATTGCTATTCTCTCTGGTTTGCATCAGCCTTTATTTGTCACCATCATCTTTTCGTAAATTGAATACTAAGCAACAATTATAATCAATTTCCATTTTTGCCTACTTTCCCGTGCTGCTAATCAGCAGTAATTATCGTCATCCCATAGTTGACGTCCTATTGATTTTCCTTGTTTATAAAACGTCTTCGGTCAACCTGCCGTAAAGTAGGTCATTCAAACACAAGATCGATTGCATTTTCTGGAGCTCACAATAAAACCATTGTCTTCCGCACATATTTGCTTGACTTTTCCACTCGCTCATCATCATCATCATCATCTTCTCGCAAGTGGAAAGGAATGGTGGAGAAAGTCGGTTTGGCCAGAGGAGGGGCGATCTGGTGCGGCCCTGTTGATTAGCATATTTTCCTAGAGCCTCATCGGTGTTTCTGACCAGTGTGCAGCCTTTACCTCTGGACGGCTCCCCCTTCGCCGCCCCATCAACTTGCTCTGTGTCCAGGCCACCAAACAATGGAAAAAGCGCCTGATTAACTGATTGTTTCATCAGCGTACCATGAAATTGCGATTCATGTTTGATTAGCTAGGTGCGGAGGGTAACCCCAATTTTTAGTTCCCCAAAAATAGGTCCCCTCTAAGTGGTCCTCTTTAATATTTCTGAAAGATGGTTATGTTCATTTCCCTTTTTCTTCTTTGGGTACGCGCCTGTAGCGGTACGTGCATCTGTTATGTATATGAATGCATCACTTTAGCATTAAGTCGAGGGTTGTGTTGTTCGGGGATAGATGCAGTGTTTCCGTACTGAAATATCATTTGGATAAATTATTTTAAATGAATTTTCTGCACTCTTCCCCTTGCATGTAAGGGGCTCCATTAGCATCAGGTGGAAGTCAGTGTTTCTAGACCGGGTCCTCGGGGACCCCAAGACATTTTTGCTCCCTCCCCGCTCCCTTCCAGGCGGTGTACAGCAAAAGCGTGGACCGTCTGGGGCTCCTCAGAGACTGGGTTAACAAACATCGCCCTAAGCGGCATTTATTTTTCCACCTGTAATGGTCGCCCTCACTGAATGTCGACGACTGTTAAATGACAGTACAGGAGGTATCCAAAAGCTGGGAGACACCTGAATGCGTAGCACACAAAGCATTGTGAAGATAACATTGTCCTTAACTGGACATGCTAATTGCCTTTCTAATCGTACTGCTGCCTTTTTGTAAAGAACTGAGACAACCTTTTGCAACATATTTGCAGTAATTAAACTAAATGCCATCTTCAGATGGAGTTGTGAGTGTGTGTGTTTTTTTTTTTTTAACATGCTGCAAAATTTGGTCAAAAATGCTTCACAAGCTCTGGCAGTTTCTGGTTGCATTGTATGACGTATGTGTTCCTCACTTTGGTTTAATTTTACCATCTGTGAAAAGTGCTTTCAAAGCATTTCTCTCACTAGCCTTAAGTTATATTCCATTTTGGCGTCTCTGCGGCCTCCTGACACCCACCATCATTGCAATACAGGCGGCGTCCAAGATTGTGTTTGCATTTCCGTCAGATGGTTCGCTTTCTCTCCGGCGGACGGATCTCTTTTGATCTGCTTTCCGTCACTGAACACAGAAACTGGTTGTTTAACCTGGCACCTATTTTATCTGATGTGTAGCTTACTCTGTTATTGCTATTCCATTTCACAAATACATTGGCTTTGGTTTGTTTTTAAATTATTAGGAAACTGAAACCATGAAAAACAGCAGCTCTCATTGTTGTTTTTTTTCTCCCGCAACTACCTTTTTCAAAATAATTGTTCAGGTCTTGTGGGATTTTGGAAAATAAACATGGTGGAATATTCGCGGAAATGTGTGTTTTATAGAATGTTTCAGTTGTTTTTTCCCATCTCTGTATGTGCATTTAAATGTGTTGATTTACACACAGATACTTTTTATTGCTCCAGTGGCTGGAATGCATTTCCTGTTTATGAAATCGATGTATAAGAAAGCAATCGGTATCTATTCATACAATTGATACTATGTTTCCCATTTTACATCTACAGAAATACATTTTGGCTGATGGTATCAGAAGTTCCAGCTCCTTAAAGTCTGTATTTGTACTGGAGAAAAATTTTCATATTGGTTGGGTCCTAATATTTTACATGTAAAAAGGAAGTTTCAGCCATGTGACTTAAAAACTAGCCAACTAACAACATGTTTCTTTTCCTATTTGTATTGAACAGTGGGAACCAAATACTTTAAGTTCATGTCATGTGTTTCCTGTAGAAGGATTTCATCTGTCTCTTTTTTTTTAATGCATGTTTGGTACTGAAACATAAAATTATAGCGGCTCAAATGATATCAGAAATTCCTGAGCGTTATATAAAACAGTAAACTTTTGACTGACGCCGATTTATTCTGTAGGAAACGCAATATTAGAATCGCACATTTCTTTTAATAGATGTTTCCAGGCACCACAGTGAACTCAACAATATGAAAGAACGTGAGAGCGGCTGAAAGCGATGTCGGGAACTACACCGTCTTCTGCACACTGATGGCCTGCCTTTGTGCTCTTAGATGATGACTTTGGCGTTGAGGGTGGGGCCCAGTCCATGCCGCCCAGTTCTCCACCCCACACCCAGCCCGCCATGCCTCCCCCTGCTGGCTTCACTAACATCCAGATCCCACCTGGCGCCCATGCCCCAGCTAACACTCCAGCGGAGGTTCCGCCCCCTGCAGGTATGTCATGGTTACTGAATTGGAAAACTACTTATGGTTTGTTACCATGTTTTGCTGACTGCAGAGAATGATTAATTCATATGTAATGGTAAATATTAAAAACAAAAGAAATGTGTTATGCATAAACTGAAAAATATAAGCCACCATTATAGAATTATTTGTAATATTATTATTAATCTATATTTTGTTTTTTTGTTTTTTTTTTTTTTTTATAAAATTTGGCAAGTTAATGCTCAAACTTATGACTTTTAAATTAAAACTGATTGAGTTCTGCAGGAATAAAAGCCATAATGAATAAATATAATAACCAGGATGATCCGTTATGGCTTTCCGTTAAAACGTGCTTTCGTAGCTCCATGGTCATTTCAAGGAGAGTAGGGCAAAACTGGAAGAGTATTTCAGAACAAAATATTTCACCCTTGCAGTAGTAAAGCAAGGGTGGTGAAAAGTGTGTCACCAAAAAAAAAAAAACCATTTGGCATTGTAAACGTGTGGGGATAGCCTTAATAGCCTTTACACGGCAGCTGGTGTAGTGTTGGTGTTCTATTAAGTGTAATTATTGCTATCATTTTTAAACTTTGTAGGTGAATTGGCCCAGATTAATACCAGAGTAAATGCACTAAAAATAGAAGACTGAGGTTAAATTTTCATGCCTTTCCATATGTAGAGAAACAGGTGGCACATTCTTTACAGATCTCAACAGATTAATTTACAAATTGACGGTATTTCAGCTATATAATGACTATAAAAGAACCAGTTATGAAGTGTGATTTTATTCATTTTTACAATTTGATGTTTTCCCGTCACAGGGGTTGAAATAGCCTCATCAGTGATAGAAATGGTGATTCAGGCTTTCATTTTGGTGCTGTGCAAATAAATGTTTATGTCTACTACTCAACAGTGCCACTGAATGTTGATGGACTGGATTCTGAGAGCTGAAGTTTGGCAGTAATTGATGTGCACATCTTGTACTCACAGCCTTGGTTACCTCAGAGTGTTTTTAGTAGATTTTAACAACTGAGTTAATCTGTAAAGCTAATTTGTAGCAAAAAATTCCCGTTCTTCTGTGTCATAGGTCAGGGTCCTCTGTAGTTTTGGCAGGCAAATTGTCAGTTGGATAATTTGTCAGAAATGTAGGTCACTCGGGTTCAAAGCAGGGAAATCAGCTGCCGAGTAACTTTTCACAGACGTAAATCCCAGCTGCCCTCCTGCCCCACCTTGTGTTTTCCCGGGAAAAAAAAAAAAAACAGGATGCTGTATAACCTTTTTCATAAGAGTGAGGAAATATGAAGGTCATGGTGGTCGGTTAGGTGTGCAGTGTCTGAATCTCCCTGCAGCCCTGTGAAAATGACTCACTAGCTACGACCCTCGTCTGACTCAGAAGCAAGACAGAGCCCCTCTATGAAGCATTAATTTAACCCCCCCCCCCCTTTTCTGTTGATTTTGGATTACACCATGCCTGGACGGTTGTCATTAGTAATTTGTACTCCATGCCCTAGTAAGCCATATAGCCAATTTTCATAAAAATAAAAATTTATCTTGTTAATAGCATTAGCGTCAAACTTAATTTGGAGTTCCTGATTAATACTTGCTTTGGTTCATTCGATTTTGAAATCCTAAAAGGAGGGGAGTCCAACTCTCTCTCACCTCCCTTCCATGTAGGGGAGCCTGTCAAGCCAGTGCCTGTTCCCAGGACCATCCCTGCTGTCGACCCCTCATTGCTGAGCTCCAACCAGCAGGGTAGGTACCACTATAATGCGCTGGCGGGTCTAGTTCTTCATGCCCGTTTTCTGCGGCTTCTGCGCCGAAAGGAACCACACCCTCAGCGTGAAAGACCTCATGCAAATTGACTGTTGGCAAGTGGGAGGCCTCTGTGAGCGCCTTATGGAAAACAGGCCCAAGGCCTCCAGGTCGGGTGGGAAAAATTCACCACAGGCAGAACCCAAATAATCACAGCTTCTGGCTAACAAAGTGTGTGTGGGGTGGGGGGAGGGGGGTGTGGTGGGAGCCAGTAATAGTGGGTAAGCAGAGTAGAACGGCAGAGCTATGAAATGGAAACTGGACACAAGAGACTCACGGTAACCTTTGGGAAAAGAGTGATTTCCATCCAGCCATTGCTAGGATACTACAACAAAATTTTCCCTGTAAAAACGGCAATAACAATGAGCTTTGTGGTGAGAAAACCAAGTGTTAATGCAGTACAGTATGTATACGGTGCTGTATGCAAGCCTTAGGCAGTCCACGGCGTCTCCGAAAATCGCCCCAGTATTTGCAGTTACCATCCAATATAACCATGTATTTGAAGATTCGCCCATGTTCGGATATTCTGGGCCTGTGATCAGAAGGTTGCCAGTTTGGATCCTGCCGTGTACAGGATTCGATCGTGTCTTCTTTGGGCCCTTGAGCAAGTCCATAGCCCTTCCCCCTTCCTAGCTTACTCCAGGGGTGCCAGATAAATGGCCTGGCTGAATGGGTCATGCAAGACTCAAGGTGGAACTACAGTGTACCTGTTCTTATGCAAGTGTCAAACAAAGCATCATTTCATTAATTAGGTTAATTTTTAAGCGACCTGGTGGTGAGCAAGTACATGGAATGGCTGGGGTGCCCCTGAGGAGAGGTTTTGGAACTAAAGCAGTGTTGTTCCAGCCCAGGGTTCTTCAAATCTGGACCTCGATTCCAAATCCTGGCCTTTTTAGTTTTCAGTTCTCCCAGGTAGTTAGTTTTAATAATTACTGATTCTGATTGGTCAGAGGCTTCACACCTGACTGACAGGATAAAACCAGCAGTGCTTGAACCTGGAGGACCGTGATTTGAAAAACCCTGTTCTAGCCAATCAACAAAATATGAGTAGCTTTTTGGGATGAAATTCCTGTTACTTTTTGTACTGCTGTTCATTTGCATATATTCAAATATTAAGTGCTTTTTGCTGACTCCTTGCAAATATCTACTTTCTACCCAGACAAATAGCTTTAAACAGTTACTTTGGCTGTCTAATTGTTTTGCACAGTATTGGATGTTAACTTGTTAATTTTATTTCTCATCATCCTTGTGTAGATCTGCATTAAAGAGGGAAAAAATGGTTAAGAACTACATGTATGACTTGTGGCAATAATGAATGACAGGAAAAAGCTAAATGGAATCGAAAAGTTGCAGAAACCGGGACACCTGCACGAATATTTAAATTAAATTCTCTTCTTATAGTTAAACTTCTGTCTGAAGTGTTCAGCTTAAATGGTCAAATGAAAACTTCTTCATTGACATCTCGTTGTCCCATGCCCCCCCCCCCTTGTACACTGGGTGTGGTGCTCTTTCAGTTAAACCTTTAAGTAATGCCAAGTTCACAATACACCCATTAACAGTATGATAGAAACACCGTATTGAATAATAAGGTCGTTAAAAAGAAACATTAGTGTTTAAACAGCTGAGTTTCTGAAAGCTCAGCAAAAATATTCTGGTCTGGAAATTTCATATTGAATTCCATAGTTTTACAATAAAAAATATTATAAATCAACCCCCCAGGACTGTGTGGTCTTGAAACTAATGTTTCTCTCATAGCCAGCAGAAATAAGAATATTATGCTCATTTAAGCCTTTGCTTGGGAATTGTATTTAATTTTTCAATTTGCAAACGTTAAAGTCATGTTTTGAACGGAGAGTAGTCGACTAAAAGCAAAGCTTATCCTGTCTGCAAATTTAAACTGGGCGATCAGTTTCACAGACACGTTGCGTTTTGGAGCAAATCTCTATTTAACACGGTATAACTTTGCAAGCCTTGACATAGTTAACAAATCATTTTGTGTTCATGCTGGTAAGTTTTGGCAGTTACTCTTAAGAAAGTACTGTACGTCTGTAGGCATCTGGCTTGGCTTTGAGCTGGTATGTCGACGTGCCACAACCTCAGCCCTGTACTCAGATTTTAAGGTTGGCAGCAGATGGGGGAGAGTCGTCCCGTGCATATTTCATGAAACCTTTTTGTTAGGAGGTGAAGCTAGTATCCAACAGTTATTTATCAATGTTTTATATTTTCTCCCCAGAACTTATTGTGATTTAGGAATGTCTGTGTAAGTATAGATGTGGTATTGGGAGGAGAGAACAGATAGCTTGGTACAGTCAAGGGTTAGTGGCCTGTCAACTCCGGCCAGTTAACCAAAATTCTGTAAGCCCCTTGAAGGTACAGACCAGGAGTGTAGTTTTGAATCTAATAGTAGGAAAGACACACACAAATGACTGAACCACACTGCCTTACAGGAATGCAACAAACAATATTTCCTTTGACAGCATTATTTTGAAATTGGACGTACCAAACTTCCCTCTGCTATGGAGGAAATAAGTTTGGGTGTTTCTCTGTTTTATGATGACAGAATGAGGAGAAAATTAATTTAGTCAAATTCCTGGCCGCTTAACCTTGATAGGGTTACAGGGCTCCCAGATCCTATTCCGGCAGCACAGGACATCACGGGTAAATCCTGGAAAGGGTTTAAGTCCATCTCAGGGAAAATAAGTGCAGGGGTGTAAATTATGGGGGGGGGGGGCATTTTGAAGATAATTCGATGCAATAAGTTGATGAGTCAGTAATACTCTATCTAATCCCTAAGAATAAAAGTGGTCCACGTAAGCGTGATATGCAAATTTATGGGCGAGGGATATGATGCCTTCAATCCCAGGGTTTTATCTTCCTTCCAGGCCTTTGCTTCCTTAAGTAATTTTCCTCTTTTTTTTTTTCTTGCTTTTTTTTTTTTCCCTCTTCTTACCCCCCAGGTGATGTCCGTCTGACTCCGGAGGACTTCACCAGAGCCCAGAAATACTGCAAATACGCAGGCAGTGCCTTGCAGTACGAAGACGTCGCCACCGCCGTCCAGAATCTGCAGAAGGCCCTCAAGTTATTAACCACTGGCAAAGAATGAAGCCATTGTGTGGAGTGTCTCTCTCCGGTTTATCTGGCCGTAGGAACTGAGAGGCCATTACTCCAGCGCTGGCTGTATCAGACGAAAGCAATTCTGCCAAAGTCCTCATAATCACTGTAACAACAATGGCGTCTGTGTCCCTGTACTGGATCCATGTATAGCACTCATAGTCGTCAACCACTAGAGAAAAACAAGTTAAAAAGTTACATTTCATTTAAGAATGCCCTTTGTACATTCTTTTTTTTTTTTTTTTTAATTTAAACTTCTGCTTGCATGTATGTTTTGCAAACATGCTGGGGCTCTGGTAGTCATTAGGGTTTTTGGTTAAGATCCTAACATGCTCAGACTTTCTGCTTTTTACAACCATCAATAAAAATTGGCAGAAATAGCTTTCCCTGGTCTATCCCTGAGGATTCCTCTGCGGTTGAAGGATTCTGTCCTCTCTTTGCTTTGTATGACGATATTTCCAATTAAAATTTGAAAAGACTAATATGTTGTTTACTAGTTTAATTAGCACATCATTGATGAGTTTTTGAGTTAAATTATGAAGGTCAATACGACCTTTCAACACACTGGAACAACGGAGAGGTTGAAAGAAAAAGATGTTGAAAAACGGCCTCCTAGTTGGCAGAATTTTCCATTTAGAGTGTTTGTTGTAGTGAACTGTTTTTGTTTGTGTTCTGTACTTTCCATTTTATGTACAAGGTAAAACGGCACGTGTTTTAACAAAAAAAAAAAAAGTATGACACAAAGTGGGAATTCAGCATAGGATTGCCTCACTTGTGTGAAGATTCATGCTCTGACTAACACGTTCTGATGGATTTCTTGGATTTAGATTGTTAGGTAGCACTGTTGCCTCCCGGGACTGGGGTCCAAATTTTTGCTAGAGTTCTGTGTGGGTGAAGTTTGCATGTTCTCCCCACGCCGTCCTGGAGTTTCCTCTAGGTTTTCTGGTTCCCCTGCAGTCCAGCAGCATGCTAATTGGAGGTGGTGTGTGTGTGTGTGTGTCTCCTGTGCTGGATTGGCACCCCATCCTGGGTTGTTTCCTACCTTGTGCCTGTGGCCTCCGTGACCTTCAATAGGACAAGCAGCATCAAAAGAAGGATGATGGTTGTATATGCTACACTCACTTAACAAATCAGGGAAAAGGTTCAACTGATTTGTGTAAGAGAACTGGATGTGAATGGAGAATGGATGTGTTCTGGATATAATCTGCAGTTAAATCCAGACCATCAACATTTTAGTGAAAATGGTTTTGTAAAATTAATCCATCTTTCTAAAAGCCATCATGTGCCTGTCCTTGGGGTTTATAAATCGGTTTGATTATCACGCTTCCGGCTATGCTAAGTACCTGCAGTATATATCAGTAAATGAACACAGCACATTTGAACTGTTTATCTAGTTCAGCTTAATTAAGCAGACCTTCAGTTAGGCTCCTGTTCGTTGTCATTTTGCGTTAATGTTTCCATTAGGCCTTGTGAAGAATGTGATTTACCGCACTAAGAGTTATTAAAATCTGCTGAAACGCACGAATGGATCGCTGATGCTCACGGGGGAATAACTGAATATTGCGAATGGGGTGTTTATAGATACAAATGGTGCAGACAGCTTCAAAAACGATTATCGTCTGTCCCAGTCAAATAGTACTTTCGCTTTCCAGTTGAGTAGTTTTGTATAAGAGAAGCACCCGTGTTTCGAACTGCAGGTTAGCACATAAATTAAAGTTCAAGTTAGGATCTTTGAAATAATGCGCCCATTATTACTTGGGTCTCTCTCTTGGGTGTGTGTGAATATATTTATGAGATAAATACTGACTGGTCCAGTGGTTTCCACATCTGAAAGTTATGGAAAATAGTTGAAAAACAATACCCTAACGTTCTATTCGTGACGTCATGGATATGATGTACAATAGGTAGTATCCGCGCGTGGGGCTACATCCATAATTAATTTGCGAGCTCGCGCTCTCGCCTTGTTCGGCTTCATGTTTTTCATGCAGTGCTGCATCCTGCTTTGCTATGAGTCCACTGGCTTATCTCCCGATCGACTCCGTTATCACCCCCAAGTGTCCACATTTGCCTGCCTCCCTTCCTTCCGCATTGCTGTTTCAAAGGTGTGATGATGCAAATGAAAAAATCCAGGGGTTTTTCCATATACATTCTTGTGTTTGTTTTTTTGTTTTTCTGCGGCGGAGGGGCAATTAAGATTTTATTTTTGTGTGTGTGTGTGTGTTTTTTTTTTCATTGAGGGCGTTTGCTTGTGACTTCATTGTCCTTAATGTAGTCTTACTCTACTAGCTGTAACGGATTGACATTCTTAAGATACGACAATATAAGCAGAAGCCATATAAGCTGCCCGATTTCTTAACTTTTAGAGTGAAACGAATCGATTTTACTGGACGAACTAAAGTGCAAGTACCATCTTGTGAAAAAACACACAGGTCATAATCTGACAAATATTAACGAAGCGTTATAATTACGTATAATTTGCGTATTACTTATACCTGTAGCTATGCCATGAGCGACGAACACAATAAAAAAAAGGATGTCGTACGATGAGTTTCCATTGACTTTTAAGTTATGGAATGAACTTCGGGAAACGCGTAAATGCTTGGAATTATGGGGTGTAACTATCTTCCTATATTTTGCCAATCCCAAACGATCTATCCTTTGTCACTGTGCAGTAATTTTCCGGCCCTTGACCTTAATTGTAACTTGTAACTATCTTTCTATTTATAGGGTTCCAGGCTCACGTCCCATATTTAACAGGTGCTCTTAAATAAGCCCGTAGTCTTAGGCTGTGGTTATAGCTATAGCTACGCACCATTGCTGTCTTTGATCGACTGACACGGATGACATAAATCGCAGGGATTTTTTAAGTATTTTCTAACATGCGCATCCGTTCGTTTTGTTGAAGTAAAGTTTAGTTTATTGAATAACTCGTGAATAACATAGCTTAAATACTGATGTTTTCATTTGCGGAATAACGCACGAAGCACCGAATTTCGCCGTAAGTAATGATTGCCGTCAATCTGATGAATCATGTAAATCTATGGGTTGAAATCAAAATAAGTAAATTTATTGCACTAAACTCAATATGCAAATCCAGGTTACCGATTTTTCCATCCGAGCTAATCTGCAAGGAAGATCTCTATTACTGACGTTAAAAGCAAATATCTAGCATCTTTTACACCATTTCCTACTATATATTATTATTATTTTAACCCGCGAAGTGTATTATTTCAACTGCAGGCACTTAATTGCGCCGAAGAGTAGCGGAGCCAGGCGCAGCTACATATAATAAATACTGTAATGTGAGTCTTTATTCAAACTGTTGCATTCTTTGGTATTCGTGTACTTTTTACATACTCCTTGAAATGTTATGGAGCGCTTGTTGTGGTCTTCGCGATTTTAACAGATTGAGGTCATTTCTTAAAGCTCAGGAATATGGCTGATGTTTTCAGGGTGGGGCGCCAAGAAGAACAGCCTCCAGCGGCGGAGCCCAGTCCAGCGATCGTCCGGCTGCGCGTCGCCGCATCTCCACCGGCGCAGCAGCTTCAGCAGCACTAAGACACCGACGTCTCGCTCACAACATTGTATTCGCGTGTTTCCTTGAATGCGGATAATAGGGATAACGGTCCAAAAACGCTGTCGGTAGTTACAAAGTTTTCTGAGGGAAAAAAAAACTTCCATGGACGGAAAGATTGAGAAATAATGATTCTTCAAAGAGATAACTGCCTCTACAATAAAAGAGCATGTAAGTACAAAGTTTACGTTACTTTTTATGCAGTTTGAGTGGAATCCTGTACTTCATTTTACTTTCTGTCTTTTTCTTGTCTTATTTGTTTTTTGTCCCTGGGGTGTTTAGGGATTGTAACATAAAGCGTTTTAATTCTTCCATTAAAACCAGCTCTACTCATTACCTCATTAAGTCTTACGAATCATCTTCCAGTGTATCTTTAAAGACACCTAAGTGTGTTTACATACGGTTTCTGTAAAACTGAACTTTGACACAAATGGTAATGTGATATGGGACGTTACTGAAGATCTTATCTCGTCAAAAGTGTCTTAATTCTGAAGCATTTACGATCATAAAAATAAAAGTTAGTTGTAAAACCCACAAAATGGATGTGTATGAGCCAGCCGACAGGCGAAGTCAGTGCTGGAATGGGCGCCAGTACTTCTGCAGTTTACAGACTTAAATCCCATGAGGAACAAAGCTATGGAATATATATCTGTAACATATGTATATGAAAAATGTGGGTATAATTACAGCATCGACAACACATTTCTCCGTCGTGCTTCTTTGAGGTTGGGATGCCAGATTAGCTCCTAGTTTTATAAAACAAATGTGGAATTTCTTATAGAGATTACAGACAAATTACAGGATGTGAAAAGTACTCATGAAAAAGCAATTACATGGAAAATGAATGTGGTTCCTGACCCAGATGGTTTACAAAGCCTACAGACATTTACTATATCTGTTATTAACTGGCTGCAATGAATTGATGCGTATGCTCGTGTTTCATCTGATAAGAAATATGGTAACACTTTAAATTACGGGGCACAACTAATATAGTCTTATGCTATTACTTGTGTATTAATTAACCACAAGCTAAGCGTTAGTTACATACTTCTCTCATGTTAATTCGTCAATAATGAATCGTGACATACGTTGTGTTACTACACAGAAAAAGGGTAAAGAATTTTATCTTTGCTTGTCACAGGGGCTGTAGCCTTGTAAATGTACATTTTAAGGTACAGAAATTACCTCTGAGGAACATCCCGAAGGTACAAACAGCAATAATGTACCATCAATGGTACAGAAGTGTTCCTTTAATAACTATACAATTATTCTTTACAGCTCCAGTGACAAGCAAAGGTACACATTTTTACCCTTTTTTTCTAAGAGGGTATATCTATTAATTCTATAAATCTTTGTGAACCACTGAAGGAACGCGTCATGAATAACACAAGTTAAATACTGATCTCATGTGTGTTCATCATTATGTCCAACATGATTCAAGCATGTCTGGATGTAAACCAGATTCAGAACCAGTTGCGCCTCAACTAAAGACCTTTTTTTTCCCTGTGCAAACAAGATAACATTCTTTACGATAATCTGAAGTTGTAAAAGATTTCTTAATTGCTGAAGTTTGTGTACCTTATAACTTTCAGATATATATTACCTGGCAACAGCTATGCAGACATTTGCACAGAGATGGCCTCAGATTGAGCAAAGAATGAATCTGCGCAGCCTTTACCTGAATGACAATTTTGTCTGAGCGCTCCACACTGCTATTGTATGTGGTTATTATCGACTTTAACCGCGGCACTGATAATCTTAAACAACATTCAAGTTTTTAGCTTAGATGGTGCAATTCCTGTGACAATGAGAGTTTTGCCATGAACCACAGACTGGTTTAAACTTGTAAATCCCATCCAGTTGGGGACTTAATGCACTTGTCATTGGATGAATCAGACTCTTTATGTGGCTCTGCTGCTCCTCCAACAGCAAGGCAGCAAATATGCAGTATTTGCATATTTATAGGAGATGAGATCTGCTTAGTGCTGTCCAGTTGTTCCGTACTAACAGTGACTGCATACATTAGGTCTCAGCCAATTCATTTCAATAATTGGTAAGAAAAAAAACAAAGAAAATATATGGATGCTTTGGCCAGAATGGTCTTGCACAATCTCACGGTGAGACCTCCATGGGTTTGTAAAGAAAGTTATCTGAGCCTAAAAACTATGAAAAATATGTGGCTTCTTGGGAACTATGAGTAGATTTAAACCTTATTCTACAGCATTAACAAGATCATGTAAGTAAAAAAAAACAATAGACTTCCGTCACAATTACCTGTGGTATTTCTGTAGTCTATTGAAATACAAGAGGCAACTGCTACCATTCTTTTTCATAACCCTTAAGATGAAAACATACATGGGAATGAAGGACAAAAATAGTATCTGTTGGTTGAAAGAAAATATGATGGGTGAGCTGTAGGCTTTGGGTGAATGGCCTCTTAGTCTCCACTCTGTCAGTGCTCATCTGGCACATGAAGAACCTGATACTGAGATTTACATTCACCTGACACTTTCATTCAAAACAACATACAATAGAGGGAACGCTTACAATTCATGTGTGTTCATTATGACTTCAACCCATGACCTTAACATCGAGAACACAATTTTCATTTACTGAGCCACAGGAAGCTGTATTAACATTAAAACACAATAAGCTTCCTTCCCATACTCAAACTGTTCTAGTGGCTAATAACCATTTACTGGAACACCTTTGAAAAAAAGAAGACAAGGAACTCAGTCCGCATTCTCATAATCAAATGGCTTAATATGCCTAACCTGGAATCGGCGAATATGTTGTATATTGAACCTGAAGTTAAACCTTTTCAATGCCGCCTAGGGAATTACATTTATATACAGTACATCCTGAAATGAGTCACCTTTTCCAATTATGCATCAAATAAATGCCTGGATGAAATGCATTTTTATATTTTTTGTTTAAATACATGTTTATTGATTTTGGAAACAACAAATTAGACTTTGCTCAATGGGAGCAGATGTTTATTATTCTTTCTTACCCCATATTCTTGGCTGTGCTATACTCAGCCTAGACCAGGACCGCTCCAGATAGACAAGGATGTGGTCGGTAAAGCCAGCAGCTGAATTACACAAAGGCAGACAGAGTAATCCAGTCCTGGAACACCTGAGTTGTTCTCTGTTGACAGAGAACAGTGACTCTTGGCAAAGGATTCGTCAAGTCCATTATTCTGTGGGATTTTACATTAGAATAGGATTAGTTAATACAATGTAACTAACCTCAGTTAAATGGTTGGAGCAAAGAATGATGCAATCACCTACATGACTAAACAGAAAGAAGTATGCATATATTAAGTGACCCGCAATTAAAAACCTCTTCTTTCCAGCAGCTGTGACGTGTTGTATTTAAATCCCACCTTTTAGGGTTTCGTTTGTTGCTGGTTTATTGGTTTAAGTAGCAGCTACAGGCTAATGAAAAAATATGGACCCCACAGACCCTTGCAGATGTAAATATGTGGACACTCTACGCAGTTCATATTTTTGTTGGTTGACATCTGGAGGCTAATTGATGTCTAGAGGCTAACAGTTTAGCTGAAATGGGATAATGGACCACCGTTTTCACTGCAAGCTGCTTAAAAAGGAGTTGCGTAACGGAGGATTAAATTGCCTTCCTGAGTATCCTAGAGCAGGAACTTGTGAAGAGGTGTGTTTCTGGTTCTATGGCTTTCAGTTAACTGGTTTTATTACCGTTTTGCATGAGGAAATAAAATGCTGCCCTTCTCTTTCAACGTTGTGCTAATGCATGATCTTCATGTGGTAGCTTGTTGGGTTAGCCTTTTCCTATACAATAGCTCTTTCATCACGATGACCTTCACTTTTCAAAATAGTCTTTTATGATACATTTATATGTCAATAATTTGGGTGTGTGTGCAATATATATATATAAATATACACTATATTGTCAAAAAGATGTGGACATGCCTATTATTTGGAGGAACTGCCTTATTAATCCACACCCATTGCTGATATAGGTGTTTGGATCATCATACACTCATGCAGTCTCCTGTGACAAACACAGGCAGCAGATTGGATGATTGTACTGGAGAGGCTGGTGACCTTCCACTCGACACCATCATGGGACACCATCTTTCCAACAAGTCAGGGTGCCACAATTCTGCTCTGTCACAATTATCCTTGTGGTCAGTGGTAAATTAAGTGAAGGTCAAAACATCCGGGATCAAGTTCCTCTGTAAAGTGGCAGGCCGCACAAGCTCACAGAAATGACCTGATCACCCAACCTGAATGGCAGGGAATCCCACAAGCGATGTTCCAACACGTAATGGAAAGTTTGGAAGAGTATAGGCCATTTTAGCAGCGATGGCCCAAGAAACATAATATTCTGAGCTAGTGACACAATGTGGGACAATGTGGTGTCCACATACTGCTGGCCATATAGTGCATGTGCAAAATATAT
>JAABNY020000038.1:6276140-6303874 GCA_015164015.2 Brevimyrus niger
TGATTAAACGAGGGCACGATCACTATTCTTTAATTGTTGCTAATATGTCAGGACCCCAAGGGCCATAGAGAAAACTGTACGTCAACATGTTGACATGTTAATGAAAGTCTCGCAGGTATAGCTTGTCAGCGATAAAAATGCATCGGTTCGCTTAACAAATAAACCATTATCTTAATTAAGGAACACTGAAGCATACGAACAATTTGGGGTCTCCCTGTGGAGCAAGTTCGAGGACGAGCATCGCGATAAACAGGAACCTGGGCAGACTGGCCTGGGACCAGGCAGCTTGTGAATTTTTCCGGGGACCACAGGGGCATATTAAATGTAGAAGAATCTTTCAGACATGTTGTTTGTTCTCCAGTGTTCGTCTTCGGATCACTGTTTGGCGCTTAACCCTGAAACAGCAAAGCACTGCGGTTCTTTTTTTTGTTTTGTTCCATAAACACAACCAAACAAGCTGTAAAAGTCTTTTATTACATGTATTTTTAAAACAAGTGAATCGAGAGGCAGTGTTTTTTGTTTGTCTTCTGTGAGAATTATCAGAGATGTTGAGATTTTTCTGGTGGTGTTTGACATTGCTGTCATTAATTATATCACTATATTGAGAAAGCAGTTAACCACTCTATAGTTGCATGGGTTACTTGATAATGACTTTTCTTGGAGAAATAGCTTACCCACAAGATTTTGGTGTATACGTAGTCTAAAATAAGAGAAGTGACTGGCATTTACGATCCGAAACCTCAGACAAACTCTACTATATGTGCCACTTTTGCCATAATACAATGGCACGGCATATATTCTGCTCTGCAGGAATGCAGTGTTTAATTAGCACCAATTAAATGGTTCAAAACAAATGAGAGATTCTTTTTTTTGTCAGCGCAGTGTTTGTTCGGAGATGTGATTTTATGCTGAATCGACGTGCGCCGATGGGTGGCTGGAATTTCAGGGACCAAAGATCAGGAAGGATTTAGGACTGAAGAGTGCTGAAGCGTGTTAGACTGACTGATGAAGTGTGTTTGCTTCCGCTGCGCATTTCAGGATGAAGCATCTTGCGATGCTCCGCCCTCGGCGCGCCCATTACAAACTCGAGCAAATATTCAAGAAGAATCGGCAGGTTTGAAACAACCACAGATGGATTAACGAGAGAGTGGAGGTTAAAAACATGTTTCTTATTCAAAATCAACCTCTGCTGCCAGATCTATCAGCTAAGGGGCTGGTGTCCTGCCCTTTCTGTGTCAATATTTACACTGTGCTGTGCTTTTGTTTAAGGAATAACGAAATCCAGATCATTTCGAATTTGACCCACACTGCGACTCTCAAGGGCCCACACGCTCCCGAGCGCTGAAGTCAACAGGATAAACAATGGAACCCAAACAATGACCTTAAGTTGATTGGTTTAGTTTTTTTTTTGTCCTTGAGGAATCTCCTGTTCTGGTGAACCATGTGATTCCCACCAGCGAATTGCTGATGACTAGGCTTAAGACACTGGCAAATAAGAGATTTTTTTCCCCCTCCTCTCCAGTTAATAGTCATCGCAGTGGCATTTACATTACAGTCATTTCCTCCGGGGGGATGCAGGGAACAGAGCCAGCATTAGCTCAATGCCTGCCCTTCCCCACAAAGCCTGGCCAGTCCGTCTCCCCAACGTGTTGAGGAAAACGCGGCGTGAAACGCACCCTGCATTCGGCGCGGCCTGGGCCCTCTGCTGATTCGTCACCAGTGTTACTTTTCCACTAGGCCGTCTTTCCATATAAAGGGAGCCGCTGTGGGTCAGAGGTCACCAGCCCTTGGCAGCCACCGGTGATGTCACATTAGCTGTGATGTAAATGTAACGCACAAATAACTTGTCCACCTTATGCTTTTTGAATTTAAGAACAACCACATCAATAACTTCCTAATAATGACACTTCATTGATCCCCTTGAAGAAATCCCCCTTTTGGCTACCCCACCTAGCCCTCCATGACACACATATTGGTGAGAGCATGCTTGGCAGTGAGAGACAGTTACCTGCAGTGGCACCCGTGGAGGTTAAGGGCCTTGCTCAAGGGCCCGCAGACATGTAACCATTTTGTTACAGTGGGTAGTCAGTTATATGATGTGGTTATGGTGCCTCTTTCAGTGTAAAGTATCCGGGATACTGGACTGCAGTGCACTGAGACTGAGAGAAAAGGAAAATGTCTGCTTGAAATGGGGGCCCTAATCACAGACTTGTACTTTATTCAAATTATTAGTTGGATACTAATAATTCTCCAAAATCTGTTTGTAGTTAAACGTTTAAACGTCTCAGCTAACTATGAAATGGAGACCACAGATAGAGACAGTGTCTCTGGGCTTGGTTAGTTTTGCGTTCTTTGGTTACAATTTCACAAGTGTTTTGTTAAGGCTGTCCCCAGAGGTAACTGTAGACTATCAACAGGTTTTTTTTTGGTTTTTTTTTTAAAGTCACCATGGGAGGCAAAACAACATCTTGAAAAAGATGTGTTTTGATGTTGATAATGCATATGTTTTTCTCGGCCCATTCAAGATAGATCTGCTGCTGTTGCTCAATACACATCCTTAAGGCTTAGAATCTGCGTGCTGGGTTGGTAGAGTAGAACTTTTCTGACTTGTAACCGGGAGGCCTGGTGAATAAAAGAATTCCAGGATGATTTAATGCTGGAGCCCTGTTTCAAACATAAGCTTAAGAATAAGGTGTTTTATGCATCGGCTGCCAGGAAGCGTGTCTGGCCGTGAGGAGCTGCACTCCCAAAGGCAAGCGACACCAGCCGCTGAACATAAGGATGATCATGAAACCGGACCACGGATTCATTGTGTGGGATAAAAAAAAAACATCTAAAGACTAAGGTTTCACAGTTGATGGGCCGGCAGAGAGTCAGACGGTAAACAAAAAATGAACGCTCTTTGTTGTCCATAACTGTAGGTCTAGTTTATTCTGATGCGGATTCACCTTGGTGGAGCTAAGCGAGAGGTCTGGTGTCCCCCTTCTCGAGTCTGATCCTGTGTCTTTGCTTTGAAAACACTTGGGAATTCCCTGGGTTTCAGTGTGTAACATCCCTGTTCTAATCACAGAAACAAAGACACTTTCCGAATCTCTTTGAGGTTTGCTTCCAGTGTCTCACATATTTCACCGTCTATATAGGTGAATTTTTTCCTTCCGATCAAGTTTTCACATGTAAAGAGACATTAAAGGCTTTAAATTGGTTAAAAGAATTTGCTTAGATTTCATTCTCTCTACTTAGATGCTTTTATCCAAAGTGATGTCCTTTTTTTGCGAAAGTAGGGTCAACGGGGCCCTGTAGCAATTGGGGTTAAGGGCCTCGCTCAAGCGGCCAATGGTGGGCTCACTCCGTCGACCCGGGGATTTAAACCGGCAGCCTTCTAACCCGCTGAGCCCGGCAGACACAAAACATGCAATTCAACCATTTTGAATGTTCAGTAATGACGTCTTGAATACTTGGAATTGACATTTGTTTTTAGTTCTTCGCAGTTTGTGGTATTTTTCTCATTCACATTTTATAAGTGCTTATGTACACTGGTTTATAAGTTGGTTTACAAAGTGACTGAACAAAATGTAATTTCTCAGGAGTGGACTTTGCTTTGGTGTTTGCTGTGGTTTCTGGCTACAGTGTGTTGTGGACCTGGATGAACAGAGGTCATTGTTTTCTAAACCAAGACCCCTTTCCAACTCATTAAAACTGTACTCTGCAAGTACTCTTCAAGTTACCTTTTAAAGCTTAGGAGTGGAATGTTTAAATATTTACTTTGGGATATTTTTTTTTCCCCTCAACATGTCCAGTTCATATTTTTAACAGCATCTATGAATGTGTTCTCGTTTTGATTTAGATTTTCAACCTAGGTTTGCCTTAAAAATATCAGATATCATGACCTTAAAGGACATTTTTAGTACAATACAGAAAGTAATACAAGATGAACAATCTGTTCCTTGTAGTATGGCACCTGGATCTATATATATTAAATTATTAATAGCTTTTCAGAAGACATGCAGAACATGTGAAGTGATGCAGGTAACACTGTTGTGTACTCTGCTCCACTAATACTTTGTTTGTCCCCCTTGGCCTAACTCTATACTGCTGCCTGTATTGTCTTCATTGTCCCCTTCCTTGGACTGTCCTTGCTGTCCTTGTCCCTGATTGGTTTTGGAAGTCTTGAGTGACGTTGCTCCTACTGTGGTTCGGCAGTGCTGGGCTGTCAGGTCGATTGCAACCAGGTGCTGGTCGCACCAGAGGGATCCTTTTCGTCCCCCTGCTACCCCGGAGATTACCCCAAAAACCAGGCATGCAGGTGGACACTGCGGGCCCCAGCCGGGTTTGTCGTGCAGATAACCTTCCTCGACTTTGAGCTGGAGGAAGCGCTGCGGTGCATCTATGACCGGCTCGTAGTCGACACCGGCAGCAACAATGTCTCGTTCTGCGGTTTAACTGCCAACGGACTGAGCCTCAACTCCACGGGGAACTTCATGGAGGTGTCCTTTAACTCGGACTTTAGCGTTCAAAAAAGAGGCTTCAATATCAGTTACAGGCAAGGTATGTTGACAGCAGGCGATCGTCTCTTTTTAGATATTTATTACTGTTTATTTTTGTTCTCACTGTTTATAATTGTTACGCCCCTGGTCTCAGTCAGGTGCCCGTGACAGGTAACTTGGTTTGTTACTTACAAATATTTCAGTTTGATTCATTTTAAAATCTGATATGTTTTTATTTATTTGTTTGCTTCTTTCTCTGTTTCTTGTTATGCGTTTGCCTGATTTATGGGGCAATAATTTAATCACTTTGAGTTTAATTCCTCCATCCTGAAAAACTAATGGCTTGGCCTGACACATAAATCAAACTTGAAACTGAAATGAATTTAATTCTAAATACAGAGAAGCCATTAACGTCTCTGTGCGCACAAAAGTGATCGTTTGAAGGCTGAGCAGGGGACAGAAGACAAAAAATGCAGTTTGAGAAATTGCCCGTTTGTAATGACTCAGACAACGTCAAGACAGATAATAATGCTGTGGCAATTGCATTGGTGTAAATTTAAAAAAAAAGAACTGTGGAGTTTTTCTTTTATTTTTAATATTGTCCATTGAGACCAAAGAAGACATCATCTTCATCATCATCCCTATCATCACTGTCATGACTTCCATTAGCTACTATAGCTAAACCATTACTTTCCTTTAAAATTTCTGTATTCTGGCTTCAGTTAGTAAAGCAAAGAACATGCCCCTTTTTCCCAGCAAACTGCAATTCTTTAGATACTACTGATTTAGGTCTCTGGAGTTTGATACCATCAACTGTACCAACTGAATACCATGCAAGCACACATATAAATCTCATTATTAGCTATCCATACAGTTTTTAAATACATTTTTAGAGACAAACCCTCATTTGTAGATCAATATAATTATTCTGAATATGTAAGTAAATCCAATATTGAGGCAATACACCATCCATAACTGTCTTCTGGGTGTTGTAATACTATGATAAAATGGTTACTTTAAAGAACATGAACAGCTTTGTCAAATTATTACCTTGAATCGATTTAAAAAACCATAAGGCTGACAAGATGGAGTGCCTGATGAGAGCCAATGCGAAAGTCGCACATTGGTCACTGTGTTTTCTCTCTCCCGTGTTTTAGAAAGTTTTTCAAAGTCTTGAGACCGGTTTTACAGAAAACTGTAAAATTGTTGGGTAACAGCCTGTTTTTTTTCTCTCTCTCTCTTTTTTTCAAAAGGAAAACTGTTTTGTGGTCTGTTAGGTGTAATTTCAGCCAAGAAATCTGCTTTGCTTCTGTAATGAACATAGTTGCCATTAGTGAAGAGTCAGATTTTTCTCTTGATAGTGAAAACAAACGGCTCCATTACGGAAAGCTACAGTGTGCAGTTTATAAAAGGCACACATATATACCTTCATACACAGTGTGCAAATATATAACAGCAACTGGCAGACTAAGCTCTTGAACGAAGACACAGAAATTTTATTGTAGAACAGAAGAGGAAAGACATTCAGTAATCCAGATATTTTTAGCGATGTCCCCCAACAATAAATTATTTCTACAGATTACATCACTGGACCGTATGCGACACACTTAGATTTGAGTTAGAGTTGCACTGCAGTACCCCATGCGTCTCACGGTGTTACTATCGTATTAGAATTTTACTATCTGCACCCTCTAGTTTTTTTCCTTCTCATTTCAGACTCAATGCACCGTGATTTTGCAGCCACCCAGTCTGTCAAAATCCGGCTTGCTGGGACGACTGGCTTGATGAAGGCAGTTGAAATACCTAGTGTCCTCTTGCGTCACGCTTAGCTTTTCGTATCCGAGGGCCTCCGCGAAATGGGTACAAGATCGACATCTCTGTTCTAGCTGGGAGCAAACTCACAGAGCCCCGTCTGTATGGTGTCAAGTGGACATTGCCAGAGCCGTCTGGTCCTCATTCCCAGTGAGGGTTGGCTGTCATTGACGATACAAGACAAGACAGTTACAGCAAACTCGCCGACCAGATCCGAAAACTATTAAAACGGAGCATATCGGGAAATGTAAATGACGTCCTTTTACGGCAGATTTTTACGCACTGGAGAGCTTCGAATAGCTAATGGGAGATAGAAAGCCAGCAGTTATACCATATCCAAGGTTCGAAACTATGAATCGCAAATCAACTAGAAAGAAAAGGCCCCATTGCGTGACGCTGAGGTACCTGGAACGGTAGGTGGGCCCAGGAGCTTTGCGGGGATATTAAGACATCCGGGGCTCAGGCCAGAGCCAATCAATCCGAGGATTCTCAAACAGAGCGTGTTCCTGTTAAATCACTGGGGGCTCCAGCCCCAAATAGAATAGAGACTACTTAGGGGTCCACTGGAATTCCCAATACATAATAGTCTGAATTATGTTAGCACAACGGTTGAATTAAAGGTGATGTCCCCATGTCTGTTTAAGAGCCTATTCTTATAATTATTTAATCTAAATATTTGCCCATCTAGTCACGAGTAACAGACTTGGAAGCAATTACTTTCATTCAATTTTTGTATAATAGAAATATTTATATTTGAAGGAAATGAATTTTTTTGCATTGGTAATCGCTTGCATTAATACAGCCATCTTGTAAGTTACAGAGATCTTTAGAAATTGCACATTTTGCATACAGCCGCATGAAACACTGCACATTATGTCAACAAATGAGCTGTATTATTATTCCCTAAGGTGTCTGTCTTGTCTCCCTTGTTGTGCGATGACTCAGGCTCTGTCTTTCTTCATTTGTATAGTCGCCGTAGCACTGAGGAATCAAAAGGTGACGATACCGCAGAGTGCTGGGAAAACTGTCAAACTGTTGAGCCACGTCGCCGTTCCGGCTCTCTCGCAGTTCTCCATCTGCTTTGAGGTAGCAAGAGCAAGTCAAAGAGCAGGCGAAACCATCTTCACGTACTCTGAGCAGAACACAGCGCTCGTTAGCCTCGGAAAGTCCGCGGCCACGGAGATGGAGCTGAGCATCGGCGGCGTAACCTGCCCGCTGGGCGCCGCCCTCAGCGCCAACGATTTCACGTCGGCCATGAAGCTCTTCTGCCTCACCTGGTCCAGTTTATCGGGAGACGTCGGCGTGTTCGCCAACGGCAATCACAAATCGGTGCCCTGCGCCAACTCCGTCGGAAAATCCATAAAAGGTGGCGGGACGTTCCAGTTGGGCGGCAAAACCAGTTTCGATGGATTCATTTATAATTTCAGAATGTGGGACTTCAATTTCACCACATTAGAGCTACAGGCCCTCACCTGTGATACCGTCGGCAATGTCTTCGACTGGGAATACACATTCTGGGATGTCCAGCCTGCTCACGTTCAAACTGACAGCACACTGAGCTGCAGTAAGTATGTCCGTCGGCGTTCGTCATGCGTTAACCAACACGGTCAATGCATCTCTTTCGGTAAACGTTTGCATTCTGCCAGTGCTCCATCAAATCATGTTGTGTTTAATATTGCGCAGTAAGTGTTTCTGCCGCAAAAACTATTTCAAAACCACATTGTTTACTACGACTGCAGCGAATGACGCACAAGCTTCCAGTACAGAAAGACTGGGATTTCAGTTTTGGTCACTTTAGGTTCCGGTTACAATAGCCATTTGAAATCGCTAATATTTATTTTGTTCATTGTTGAACCTCTTCTTGAGATATACAAACAGAGTAATGGTTGAATATTGTGTCTAGCACATGCGAGATGTTCCTGATGACAGGATGGTTTGATTTAACTTCTCGCCAGCTGATGAAGAAGAACATGGGAATGATGTTTCTTACACCATGAGATCCTTACTGTTTTACGTATTTTTGTGGAAAAAATACGGCGTAGACTCTATACATTGGTTTATTTCTTTATTATTTATTATAGATAACTTACTATTTATTTTCCAGTTAAATGCTCCATACATTAATTCATATGTTAGATGAATGCGGTTACATGAGCGATTCCTCGCGATTCCTCGTGCACAGAATGTTGGATTTCTAAAGCAGCGATCAGTTCTCGGGGCTCACAGAATGCATTATAACCGTCAGCTGCTCTCAGTGTTTTTAAGGCATCTCACCAGACCCTGTAGCTAGGAATCAGCTTCCATGACATTCCTGAAGGGCCTCACACTAGGCTATGGTATCTGTTACTGAATAACCCTATTTAGGAGTGGTGCGTTCGCCAAACTATCCAGGGTGGGTAACAGTTCGGGGCAACTTGGACTGAATCCCTTAAGCTTCATGCACTAAGGTAATCCAAACATGTCACAAACCAAGCACATCCCGACATGCCACCCCCCCCAAAAAAGTGCACAACGATGACCTCAGCAGTAATTCCAACATTAGGTAGACGACACTCTCTGGGCAGCCAGCGGCAGAGTGCCCTAGATGATGCAGAAGGTGGTCCGTCTCAGATACTTTTGTTCATTTCAACACTCGTGGTGTTACATCAGATGACTGACAAAGCACTTTCCGTCTTCTGCCTACAACGGCTGGTCCTATGCTTCTGCTGCATAGATGCTGCTGGTTGGGTAGAAACAGCTCGGTTATTAATATTATATACTTCAAGCTTCTGGCAAAAATTTGGGGCGGCATGGTGGTTAGCACTGTTGCCTCGCACCTCCTGGGACCTGGGTTCGAGTCTCCGCCAGGGTTCCGTGTGTGTGGAGTTTGCATGTTCTCCCTGTGAGGTCCAGGTAGCCCCCTATAGTCTAAGAACATGCTTAGGTTAATTGGAGATCCCAAATTGCCTGTAGGGGTGGTAAGGGTTGGTACCTTTTCCTGGTTGTTCCCCCCCTTGCGTCCATAGCCACTAAGATAGACTCTGGACCCCCTTCGACCCTGAGTAGGACCAGCAGTTACAGAAATGTAAAAAATCCTATTAAACCAAAACATTTCTTCACAATGTTTTTTAAGTGCAAGGCTACAAATGCATATAAGGAAAGGCAAAAAAAATAGCCATCTACGAGTTGTACAGTATAATGCGAAAAGAGTGTTATTCCTCATTAAATTTATGTTTGCCTTTAATTATTTTAATGCCATTTTTGTTAATCCGAGCTGAATGTTATCTGTGGACTGCGCCTACGATCGATTTTAGCATGTGAAACCCATTTTGCTTCATGCGCTTGTTTTGAGATGCCTTACTTTGGATGATGCAACAGTGACATTAAACGTACTAATGTTTAATCTTCTTTTACAGTCTGTTACCCAAATTGCACACATTTAACAACAGCTGCGCCATCTAGTGGTGAGTGTGCTACTAACCACCGGCTTGCTTGCTGGAGCTTTGTGATTTTTAATATCTGTCAAAAAAACATGCTTGTTTGCTGACATAAAACTATAACTGTCCTGATTCATAAAATGCTATTTAAGATTCTTTGTTGATTTTCCATGGATGAGTGCCTAAAAAAAAAAAAAAAATCAAATTAGGATTCTACATGAAACTGATTTTGATAGCAGCCCTCTATGATTAAACCCAAGACGGAGTATTCAAATGGACGTCAACACTTTTCAATATTCCTAGTCTGACTAATATTTGCCACATGTGTTCTTTGTTTTAAAGTGAAATTTAATTTTGTTGCTTGTGAGTCAGTTTTTAGAAGTTGACGGGCTTTTAAAGGCTGTCACCCACAATTAAATCTCAGCTGATCATATCTCATTAAGGACAATTCTAAAAGGGCAAGAAAAGACCTTTAAACAAAAAAGGATGCAAAAAAGTTTTGTTTCCACTGGGACCTCTTCGTATGGCCCAGTATAGCCTAGTGAAACACTACAGACCTACCAGTGCTCTGAAGATTAACCTGTACCATTTTTTAGCATTTTTTCAGGGATTACCAATCTAGAAGTAGGCTAATCCTGCTTCTAATGGCCTGGCTTTTGGAAGGCATTTCGCTAATCTACCTCTCTGTAACTCACAAACTCACTGTACGGGCTCGTGTCATTCTTCGAGCTGCTTTATAGACGCTTTTTGTTGCGTAACCTACAGAGTTGCCCAATACCACTTTTAAAAATAATTGTTTGCTAAAGCAATTCAGGTTTTTTTTCCTTCCAGGGTACAACAGCAAGGCTTCCACATGAATTTACATCCACATCATCGTGGATTTTCAGCCTCGCATCAAAACTCTACCTGCCTCCTCCATCAGAATGCAGACTCCCTCCATAGTTCAGGAACAGTTTTGAGCAGCCCTCTCTCCTCAGGCCTTGTCTTACCTAGACTTCAGGACAAGAATCTGAAATCCTATGTGACAACACTTAGAACCTACAGTGTAATTTTTATACTATTCCATATAGCCTTTCTACTATAGAGGTTGGGCCTTCTTCAGTATTTTAGCTTTAGCAAATTAGCAAAGGTGTCTGGATTTGTGATAGGACACCTTCATAATGGTAAATACAGCTAAGTAAATATATATATATATCTACTTCAGCCTTGAGTCAGTCATGCTGTGTTTTCAGAGTAAGTCACACATACTGCATCTGTACTGCGTCACATGGATCATCTGTCATTTTAACTTGCTTAATAAGAGGCTTTATTGCAGCACAGCTGAAGGCCTTTGTAAGTTTTCATTACACCCCTAATAAAAGTGAGAGGAAAACAAAGACGGATTCATTTTGGAATGTCACTGTCTGGAAGGTCCGCACAGAAGCGAGGCAGCGGATCTGGGCACCGTCTCAAAACAGTGGGAACAAGATCAAAACCTTTCGTCCTTTTGAACAAAATGACCATTATCTTCAGTTATTAAATCCCAAATGAATTCGTCAGATTCTCCTGATTACTTGCTGAACGTCGCCGTGTTACATTCCTTCTGCAAGGGTTGCTGCCTCCATCTGATCGTCTTACAAAGGCCTAAAACACAGACCCTAAGAATGGCAACACTGAGCATATCAGGGAAACATTTGGCGTGGTGTATTTAAATTTATATTTATACATATTGAAGATTTCTCCAGTCCTTACAGATTCATAAATGCAAAATGGCAAAGAAACATGTATTATTCCTACACTAGAGACCTAGATGCATTTCAGTACTGTGCTCTCTCTGCATAATTAAGGGCATATGCTACAGTAACCAGCTCAGTAAGTTATTTTACAGTTATAACATTGGGAAACTGTGGGAAATATAATGACTTATTTTATGTTTATCTTTAAGGTTCAACTTTACCTTCCATTTTGCCCACCATCTGTCCCTCTCCTGGCTTGAACTGCCCAGGTAGGAATCAAACTCACATTACCATATATATCAATGGATATACGACGGCATGTATCTTTCAGACAGAATATATCAAGCTCTGGCTTGCAAATTCACCTGTTGCACAGATTTTCTTTCCTTTCTTTTCTTTTTTTTTACTTATAGTTACCTTGCAAGATGTATTCATATAAGAAATTATACTCAAGAGCATATCTGTTGTTCATGGTGAAAGATCTCGAATACTGCGTCTTATTCAGATTATTATCAATTTCTTATGTTTTTGTATAAACGACGGCCACGATGTGTTTTCATACTGTAAAGTTCTTGAGATCTTTCATCAAATCATCAGCATCCCCTCTGTAAGTAAGAGCGATTGTACAGATGAGTGTACTTTTCAAGCACAAAATATCGATACATTTCTGGTAAGGATCCTTGAGGTGGGGGCAGTTGTCTAAGTCTTTGCAGCGTCGCCTTGATCTTGCTGCGAACCCTTAGTCACCCCCAGTGTATCCAAGTCTGAGCAACTGTTCTGTGTTTTGCGCGAGTGTCGGTGCGCTAAGAAAGTCACGCGTCTTGTCTTTGTTTGTTTGTTTGTTTATCAGTTGCTCACAGTTAAATGTGATTCGCAAAACGTTCGGCGTTCGATTTAGACAGAAGGAACCGTCGGGTCGTAGTCAGAGACGCGTCTCACTGAAGCAGCACCAAACATGGCAAGCAGACGCATTTTGTTGAGGTTACGCCGCCCACAGATGACCGCAGGGACACAGCGCTGGAGTGCTAGGAAACAGACAGAGGACTTGCACGACGGGCTAGTCAGTGCGCAGTGCTCTTTTCGTTGTTGTTAATTCTCTGCTGTAGTCCGCCTGCCCTGTTCACAATTTTGGTTCACAATTGCTTGCCGTGCTTCATCAGCTAGAGATTTTGCCCCATGTTTGCTCTTAAACGGTCCCCGCTTGTTATGCCCACCAGAGCATTCGTCTTGCCTTTGGGCAAATTATTCCTACTGTAATATTTCACCTGCAACAAGCAGGTTACATATCAGGAAGTTCCCGATCAGATGAAATTTCGGTCGCTTAGGCTGCTCTTTCCACGGGAGCTGACAGACGTTCCCATCCATTCCCTAAATTGTTTATCTGGGTGGAAAGCACAGGAACAAAAAGTCAATAGTGAACCTTCATTTGAAGTGACTCATTATAAGCTTGACATTTATTTTTTGGGGAGCCAGTTCCTGTTCATGCCAGCCAACCGGGTTATAAAATATGTTTATAACCTGAAAAAGATATATTTACTTGATGTGTGTGTGTGTGTGTGTGTGTGTGTGTGTGTGTGTGTGTGTGTGTGTGTGTGTGTGTGTGTGTGTGTGTGTGCATGTCTTAAAGGAGAACATGATGGGATATGTGGAGAGAAGCCTTCCAATGAACCTGTAGGAATACCTGTGCAAATGGGGGAAAAGCTTTTTATTTGAAAAAATGTGACATTGTTACATAAAATCATCAAACTCTTAATACCATTTATTGCTTTGGTGCAGGGGTGGCCAATCTTATCTGCAAAGGGCTGGATGCAGGTTTCTGGGGTAACCTTTAGGTCAGCTGTTCAAACCCAGGTGTGAGAACTCTTCAGCCAATCAGTCCTCTAATTAGTGACCTAATTAGGGAGCAGCAGCAAAAATCTGCATATACACCTGGCCACCCCTGCTTTGGTGTATACGTATGACATATACTAAAATACACAATATATATGTTTCATAAATTGACTCGATCATAAACGCAGCACAAAACAGATATTCAGTTAAGCCAGTGTTTCCCAAACCAGTCCTTGGGGAACCCCGGACAGTCCATGTTTTTGCTACCTCTCAGCTCCCAGCGCACCTGTACCAGGTATTCGGTGTTCCTGATTGGCCGAGAGCTGAGAGAAAGAAAAAACATGGACTGTCTGGGGTCCCCCGAGGACTGGGTTGGGAAACGCCGAGTTTTAGCGGAGATGCACATTTTAGTTCCAACATTTGTATTTATATCGAGTGAGCCTTTTCCTATCTCATTTCTGCCTGTCTCTGTAACTAGTTCACCCTACTACTCTCTTGTCTACAGCCACAACTAACCTTCTGACCAGGTCATCTCCTGGTAAGACCTCTCCTCCACTGAACATCTGTAGCTTTAGCTTTTACATTTTCATCCATATTCTGTGGTCATCCCCCTCATCTTACCTGTTTGCCTTTGTCACTAGTTCAACCCGATACCATTTCATCAACTACCATGACTAACATTCCTACCAGTTCATCCACTGGTAAGCTCTACTATGGTGGATATCTTTTATTTTGGCTTCAACATTTGTCACTCATCCCTTGTGAGTCATTTTATTCATAATTTCCCCACTTCGCCCTCTGTCACCCTAACTATCACTTCACGCGCTAGCAAGCTGTCTCTTTCCTTTGCTATATTCTGTTTTGGTTTCTATATTTGTCAGTCATCCTTCATGAACTAAAGCACTAACAATTCCTGCTTGTCTGTATCACTAGTTCAGCTCGCTAGTCGTTCATCAGCTTCTACCACTAGCTTATCTTTCACTTCATCCACTGGTAAGCTGCCTCACATTGGTCATTCACTATTTCAGTTTTCATACGTATCAGTCATCCTTAATGAACCAAGACACTACGAATTCCTGCTTGTCTATATCACTAGTTCAGCCCACTAGTCTTTCATCAATTACCACAGCTAACATTCCCACCAGGTCAGCGACTGGTGAGCTGTCTCTTACCAGTGTTCTGTTGTATTTCAATGAGCCATGTGCAACGGTGATGCATTTGGGTTAATAAAGTTTATTTTCACCTTCGATAACAGATTTACACAAGAAAACACATCCTGTCCGCAAAGAGCTATTATCTTAATAGCTCTTTGAAGCCCAGTATTGATCTGGACAGGTTATCATTTATCGGTTGTTTTGCCAAGATATTCTCTGCATTACCATGCATGTAATTTATGTCTAACCTTGTTTCTGTCCCTAAACCAGCAGCATCCTCTGTCATCACTAACATGTATATTAACTCAACCACTGCTGGTAAGCATCACATTTTTATCGCTTCATGTCATTGTTTAACCTTGTGAAGCCATGTTGTTTATTAGATAACGTATTGATTCTCTGTGGACCATTATCTCTTGCGTATTTAATGTTCAAATCACATTTTTAGCCCTGTATACCGTACGAAAGTCATACTGTAGAAAAACATTGTATTTATAGCTTTTATGCGGACTTCATATTGTATTTATTTTGTGGTTGTTAAATTTACTGTAAGTTATTTCCCTTCTGAGGACGAATGAAGTAAAGCTTTTGAAAATAATTTCAGTCTACGGATCTCAGATAAGGATAATTGTGAAATTTGTGTTGTGGGCTGCTATGGTTAAGAGTATTGCTAATTTTTGTAACAAAAGGAAACATAATGTTTGAAATGTGAGGCATGAAGAAAACAAGAGTGCCCTGCAAGTCCTTTTTATGATTATGGTTCCTAGATTTTATGTCTAAACTCTTGTATTCAGTAAAGTTCATTTAGTATTGACATGGACTGGACAGCACTAGAGTAAATGTCACATTTAAGAAATGCTGTCCCAGAGTCAAAGCTTTCACAATGAGGGGGTCCCTCCACAAAAAGACCAATATAACTATCCATACATCCCTGCTAATCCAGCTGCGAGTCGAGCTATGTCCTAAAAACAGAAAGTTAACGTAGCTCTAATTCAGTATTGCAGCATAGATCATCCTGATAAACAGCCTGGCATTAACTTTTGGCTGCTGTTACTCACTGTTGCCAAACATTTATCTTATGTGTGCTGTCCTTGTCACCAGCTCAGTCCATTTCCACTGCAACTACAACTTCTAATAGAATGCTTCTAACTGGCAATGTAACACCGGGTAAGATCCTCCAAAGCCGTTTCCAGGGTTTCTCAGAGTTTCTCTCCGGTCTTGGAAATGCACCAGCGCTAATAGTAACTGGCATTTGTGTAATTCTTCAGTGAGAGCTGAGAGTAGAATCCTCTTACAAATGCACAGTATCTTTTGGGGTACCTTCAGCAAGTGCTTGTTTGGTCGGCGTTGACGTTAAAAAATGTCAGCGTTCCTGCTTATTTCAGTGGATCTATACGGGTATTAGTTCGGAAGGTAAATATCATCTTTTTGCCAGTGACTTTTCATTTCTTTACAATTTTCAAGAAAAAAAAATTAGTACAATCACAATCTAAATGTAATATATTTAATCCATTTATTCTTTTTAGCTCTATATGTGCACTTGTCCCAAAAGTATTTCCAAATAATGTAGTGTGCAAGAACATTTCAGCCTCACTGCCTCTTTTCCCCATGGCTAACGCTGCCTGTGACTGCAATACGAATGACTTTCTTATAAACAATCAATTTTTAATAATGCTTTTGACGTGTCTGCTTGCTCTCATATTGCTGTCGTCTTGTAACGGGTCTCAACACCTATTTTCCCACCAACTGACAGTCTCTGAAATCACCCCTGTTTCATCTACTGCTGCTGCAGCTCTTGCACCAACAGCAATTAACGGCATGCTAACGGGTAAGGATCCTGTGTTTGCTGGCACCCAAATCCACTGCTACTCCTCTCCCGAAGTACTTGAATTGAGCGTGATAAGGTCAGCGTGAGCCTCTCTTGCTATGGGTAGCAAATTAGGCAGCGATTTGACTTTAAAATACATAATTTGCCCATTATGTTAATGAGTTAATGATAATAATAATACACTCCTGTCAGCCCGAATCTTCTGCATACATTTTTATGCTTCTTTGTTAAAGATCATAAAACCACACTGACAAAAAAAAAGTATTTAAACCATCATTATTAAGACACAAGTAATAGCATCCTTGTTTATTAATTCTTCAGATGTATTAAAATGATAGACCTGTAATCGCTTTCATTACATTCCGTCTCCTTGTGTTATTGGAATCTTCATTCTGTCTAACACTTCCTGGCTTGTTTCTCCCTGTATATCTCACAATGTCAATAACCCATTTTCCAATGGACAAGAGCAACATGGTTTGGCTTGATCTTGTGATAATTCTGGTGCAGATGTCTCCTCTGTTTAAACATCTTCTATGCTGGAATTCCTGCTATTTTCTACCGGCCATGAGTATTAACCCTATCAACATAAATGTTTTATCTTTGCAGAACGTACTGCAAAATCTGTCTTCATCCATGCATTATAACTGTGCCACGAAGTTGAATGAAGGATTATGTCTAATGTGTTTCATAGAAGTCACAAAATCAAAAAATAATAATAATAATAAACTGAGAATTCACAAGAGAGAGTCTCAAGTCGGGAGATAAGTGGCTGATTACCATGTCTGGGGAGATTCTGGTGATTCTGACAAACTGAGGCTATTGATACAAATAATATAAACACTTTAATGAAGAGCAGCTAATAAAGTTGACCCGGGAATTTGTATATTTGTCCGTTTTTTAAATGGGTAATGACACCTCCCTCTTTACATATACTGACACTGAAGGAGCAGAGAAAGAGAAGATGGCCAGTTTCTGGTCGATTCTTCGCCACATTGAAGTAGTGACCCCTTCCTCTACGCCTCGTCCTAGACCTCACATCGTCCGCGGCCACAGGAGCTCCGCAACGTTTCTGGGCATTATTTCCTCACCTCTGATATGGCCTGTGAGGAAAAAGCCAGAAACTGTGACTAAGCCTCAAGACAGGCCAGTGATTTATTTGACTAAACCTCCTGTCCCTCGCACAATGAGTGTAACGGATGCCTCCCCTAAGCCCAAGGTGGCCACAACACCGTCGGTCGCTAGGAAAACAAATATGATGTCCAGTAGCACAGTGGACTCAAAGTTACTGCTCCCATGGCAACAGGCACATGTCCGGAACCAGAGCGCGGGCGTAGAATCCTTTCAGGTGGCCTCACATGGCAATCGCAAGAATAAGCCACTCACTCCACACTGGGCCAGTGTTGTTGGCGAAAACGACACTCGTACTATTAACTGGACAGAGCCCCTGGAATACTCCTCTGGTGTGGGGGCTCCTGTTTTTGACATGGATGCCGGAGAGGGGGCTTTCAGCTTCTATGACGCTGATTCGTCCTACTCTCACGGAGGCGACGTAGCTGTGGTCCGTCGCAACCCTTCTCAAACCATGGCGAGCATCCGGAAGATAAGCGCAGCCATTGCAACCGTCACTGAAGAGGCAGCCGGGGAACGTCTCAGCCGGGCGGATTCCCACCAGCCCCAGGACCCGTCAGCTGAGGACGCGACAGGGGAAACGCCAGGTTGCCTGACGCCTACCCGAACATTTACCGGGATTCCGGGGGGAGCCCTTGTACAAGCCGGGAACGCAAGTGGGATGCACAAGCAAACGTCGGAGAACGGTTTTCAAGGTCACCAGCTTACTGTGGCGCCTAGGCCTGCTCAGTGGCCGTTACAGAGCACCAGAGCCTCGAGGGCCTCACCACTGAGTGACTTCGAGGGTCTTTTGGCAGCAGCAGGAACAGCATCAGCTCCGACAAACAAACAAGTCATAGCTGCAGACATCACTTTGAGAAGTTCGTCGACCTCCAGCTCTCCTCAGCGCGTATATTCCTCTGCGGTCACCTCAGGCGGCACATTGTTGCCATCATTCTCCACCATGGAAAGTGAAAATAGGCTTTTTGATTCCATGGATACTCCCACCCCGCTAAGAGAGTATGTGGAAAGTTTGCCTGTATGGCTTCACAGTGAATTATTTGTGACAGAGGTTCCAAGGACGGACTCAGTGTCCCTGCACCGAATCAATAAGGCTACTTCTTCTGTAATATGGGCTTCAATGGAAACATATGGCCCTACTGACAGAGACAATTCCGAACAGCTTTCACGGTTGCCAGGGTATCAATTTCCCCTTGCAGAATATCCAAGGTTTCAAGACAGCCGTTCTCTCAGTCCTTCCAGTACAATTCCACTGGAACAGCTAGGTACCACTGAAATGTCAGCAGCAGGTGGGCATCTAGAATTAGATTCAGCTACAGGTTTGGAGCCATCACTTGTAAATAGTTTGACACTGGCTTCATTCAGCAACCCTGAGGGATTCTACACCAATCATCCTTCAGATCTGGGTATGAGAAAGGGGTCACATTGGGCCCATCCGTCTGTCAGTGACCTCACAGATTTGCTGCTTTATGCTGCCGGTGTCACAACAGATGAGTTGACCTCTCTGTCCTCGTCTGATAGTTCCGTCCCCCCGACGGGACACCCCCATGCCACAGTATTTCCCACGTTCAGCATGCTGGCTCATTTTTTCCAGACAAGCCTTCCACAGGAAACAGCGTTGTCATCAACAGAAGAAGAGGCCAAAAGGACGGACAGAAATTCGACCCTTGAAGAATTCACACTGTTTTCGGCTGGTACTTCTCCTCTCCCATTGTTACCCTTGGAGACTCAAAGCAGCCCACATGTGGTGGAATCTGTCATGTCCTCCAAGCCTCCAAGGGCCAGTGAACTAAGGGAATCGAGTTTGACGGCAACGGGCCGTACCCTTGGCAGTCCCCGCCACACAAACACGCACCACCTGCTGTCTAAATTGCACTCCAGTGTGGTAGAGCTTGACCATTTTGAATTACCTTTCTTTGACCATCTTGTGACAAGTTTTCCCTACAATGAACACGGGGAGGGTAGAAGCCCTCCCTCCACCCAATTTCTGCGAGCACCACTGTCCGCTGGCACTCAAAGCGTGACGGGGGCAAGATCTGGCGCCACACCTCCCACTCAGCCAACTGCATTCCTCCAATCGGCTTCGAGCAGGGCTGGCCAATCAGAGACTACTTGGGCCAGTCACACTGGAGTGGACGCTCGGACAACTGTGTTTCCGCGAACTATGCAGGCAGCTGCCCCGACCAAAGCGGTGCCACAGGCAGCTTCGTCTGGACTAAGCGACTCTGTCTGGGATTGTGACCGAAGCAACATGACCCGGTGTGACAAAAACACGTTGACTTCCACTGACCAGCCATTTGCAGGGCCGAGCTCAGCCGCCAGGTCCCCAAACTCCGGCCAGGAGTCTGCTAATCAGAGCATTGCCAGTCTCCCCGAGTCACTCCTGCCTCCTGAATCGCACAGATTTGTGGAAGACAAGCCTGCTCTGCCCACAACGGCATTAAAGCCTCTTACTACACCTCCTGTTGATGACTATCTGCCGACAGCAGCTTCCAATGAGATATCAGTGGGCATCACTGGAGTCGCCTCGTGCCCGTGTAAAGCTCGCTCTCATGTTTCATGTCCGTGTGGACTCTTCCCTGGGAACAGTATGTTTTGCAGAAACACGCTAGATATAGAACAATAAAGTGTCCTTCTTCATGTTGAATCTCTGCTTTGAATGGTGGCGTGGTGGCATGAAATCGTAGTGGTTTTTATTTTTAATTCAGTGCTACCAGGCAATGAAATAGTTTCGGATATCTGATCATAGAACATTAACAAGGTTATTTAACCACAGGCTGTAGCATATTGGCACACCGTATACTTAAAACTGCTCACCGTGGTACAAGCATTACCACACCCTCCTTTGATTACAATTTCCATTGTTCGGTTTTCCTAGGAGACTTTGTTTGTTATGTTGGACAGAAAACAAAGCATTTCGCTAATCCAGTAACATATGTTCTACAGTATTGCAAAATGTGTTGAACCAACAAGTGAAATTTGATGTGGATCAACATATTTTTAACCATATTACTTGCCTTAAAAGGACTGAGATTTTTTACATGGGAGTCTCCTAAGAAAGTTGTCGGCATGACCATAGAGATGCACTGTAGCTGAGCACTAACAACCAGCACTACTTGGGAGCCATCTTGTGGTGACTGTGTGGCATAGCAGCAGACAACCAATAAAGTTCTTGCTGCATATGTAGGGTATTACAACATAATACTTATATGAATTGTACCAGTTTTTGCTATTCAAATATATAATAATGCAGTAGTGTGGTGTTATTTGCTGTTAATGGAGTTTTTATGAATTTATACAACACCCCCCAATGTCCCTGTAAAGCAGGGGTGTCAAACTCCAATCCTGGGGGGCCGGAGCCCTATGCATTTTTAGGTTTCCTTTCATTCAACACACCTGATGCAACTCCTTGTGCTATTTACCACACAGCTCTTGAGCTGAATCATTTGGAACAGTCAGTGGAACAGGGAAAGAACTAAACTACACTGGGCTTTGGCCCTCCGGGACTGGAGTTTCACACCCCGCTGTAGAGACTCTTGTAGGGACTCTTATCTGATCTTCCACTCACAGATTACCCTCTCAGGCTAACAGGATCATGTGCTCATGGTCAGTCATTTAGCGATGTACACTGCTATGCAACACAGAAGGCAATATGTGGTGGTGACTTCTTTTACTGCCTTAGCTTGGAATGGATAAGAAAGTCCCCCCCTTCCTTGTCCTCAGAGTTCTACAGGATAAAGTTTGACGTGACTGATGAGCAGGGGCAAATGACTGAAGTCAAGGTGGAGAATGCTCTAAAAAGCTGGGTAGGGTTGCGCTCTATTAATTTTCCTTTTCGGCTGATAGACTTGATATGTTAATATGGAAATCAAAGCCAGTGCATTATGTAAAGAAGAATGACAATACGTATCTGTACTTGCAGCTGAATCAATCATTTCAAAGCTGGGAGGATTTCCTTCCTTCTATCAGGTGAGACATTATTATTTTTAATGTTACTTTATCATTAAATATAGGGAGATTCTCTTTTGCTAACCCCATCTGACTCTCCATAACACACATGTAGGTGGGAGCTAGCTTGTCAACCAGCTGCAATAGCACCCGTTCAGCTGCCGGGTTAGGGGCCCACAGATGGGGGCTATTCTGCCAAAGCCAGGCCTCAACGGGCAACCTTCCAGTCATGGGCACATAAGCTTAGCCCGCGGAGCCTCATACTGCCATATCCAGATGCCGTACCGAAGGGAAATATTTGTTTGTTTGTTTTTTTTCTTTACGACGAAGCCTGATTGTTTTGATATCCATAGTAATCCTTCGTTTTGTGTGTGTGTGTGTGTGTGTGTGTCTCAGAGTTCAGTCAAGACCGGCGGGCGATAAAAGGTAAACAGACATAGCTGCAGTTTCCCGGTCGGCCTGTCCTCCTTCTCTGGACCTCCTGGACCTCCTCTGGACCTCCTGGACCTCCTCTCAGCGTCTTTCTTCTCCTGCAGCTACACGTGCCTGGCCTTGCTGAAGTTCATGTTGATGGACACCACTGTCAAGGTTGACGCGGTGATCCAGAGCAAGCTGAGGAGCTTCTGCTCGAGTGTGGGACTGTCACTGGGGAAAATCGCCGTCCAGCCTGTCGGTATGGCATGGTGCCTTTCGCTTATTTATCTGCCCTGCAATGTGGAAAATCTACTTTTGCTTAACAGCACTGTCACGACAATATATTTCTGCTGCCCTCCATGCTGTTATTGTTCATATATATGTACTGTATACATAAGAGGGAATGGTTAGACGGCTGAGTAAGAAAAACAACTGAAGATGGAGAATGAGGGAGGCAGCGGGGAAAAAACAATGTCAGAAGCGACTATGCTGTTACCATCCTGCTTCGCATCAATGTAGGCTAGAAAAAATCAGCATGACGACGGGCTGCCTTAGTCCCCTGGGTTTAAGCTCCGTCAGTGATTCTCGGAACGTTGCGAGAAACCGAGTCCAATGCAAGTTCTGGTACATCTGTGCTTTTCTAGAAAACTGTGAAGCTGAGAGCAGCTTGTTTTACAAATGGTCTGAAAGCAAGCCAACCGCCACGCAGTTCCTACCGTGCTTCCCAAACAAAGAGCAGAATGCCTTCCGGACGTGGTAGGTCACGCCACGCAGCTCCCGTGGGTCTTTTTCCCGCAGTGCCAGCTTGACCAGTGTGCCTCATGTCAACCTGTGTTTCTTCTCAGCATGATAGAGAAGCAGAACTACACGTCGGTCTGGGGCCCGGCGAACATCAGTAATTGCGTGGTTTCCCCAGGTACGCCTATTTTAAGCCTGATTGTGACTTAAGGTGTCGGCCGTGTACTGGGACAATCCTTCACTCGAATGAACGACGGCTGTAAGGTAGCGTGACGGCTCAGCGGGGACCCGTGTCAGCTTATCGCTCCAAGCTTTGGATTGGAGCCTTGCTCGGTCAGTACAGAGTCCGCTGCTTCTCTTGTCCCCGCCGGGTTTTCGTTCTATAGGACGTGCTGTACTGGTGAATTGGTGATGTCAAATCAAGCTCAGTCCATGCGGGAAATATCCTTGACTGCCAAGTCACCACAGACTGGAAAACACAATGATGCTTATTGTATAACTAGTTTGATACCGTTTTATTACACGTGATTTGGAAACGATAGACTCTGCATTCTTTTACTGACTAATGACTGAACACGTCCCAGTGTATTATTCTAAAATTGTAATTTTTAGTTTCCTTTCTGTTTCTTTGCAGAAAATGCAGCTGAAGTTGCCTCCAACTTAACCGGCATGACCTACAACAACCTCTCGACAGAAGATGTGTCGAACGTTGTGACACAGCTGAAAGATATCGTTAATGTGGCCAAGATCAACAGCACCTTGGCCTCCACCATGGTGACGATCTTCTCCAACGTGATGACGAGCTCCGACACGTTTCTCTCCACCTCATCCGAGATGTAAGCTTTGTGCTTGGCGCGTACGAGCGGATAGAGTGCACCGTGATCCTCTCGGTTCAGATGTTCCTTTTTCCGCTTATCGGCACCAGGATGCTGAAGACGGTGGACGAGCTGGCCCTGAAGATCGAGTTCGAGGGAACTTTCCTCAGCATCACCTCCAAACACTTGGCCCTGGGCATCTCGGCGTTCAACTCCAGCAGTTTCAACGGGACGTCGTTCAGCGCGTACATCCCTGCCAACAGCACTGACCTCCAGGTACAGGACCTGAAGGAAACCATGCTCTTTTAAAAAGATGGGGAAGGGTGATTCTTCCTCAGTGGCGCTTTTAAAAAACTGTGACAAGTCCTTCTCTCATAGTTGTAGCCCATGATATTTTTATAACTGTCTTCCTTTCTCTTATGTGTTTAGTTTAATTATGCAGAAACTGGCAGAGGTTACAATTAAATCTAAATGCCGGAAAACGTCATTACAGTTTCAGGGTGAGAAGCAAGCTTACACTTAAGGCCAAACTTATTCATACCCCAGACAGATTTAGATTTAAATTGATTTGTTATTTAAGTTGCAGCTTTCTTCTGACTGGAAAGGACACAGACATGTGTCAGAATGTGATACAACAATGTGCTAGAGATATTAACAGAGGTGGACATTTCAGGTCCAGAAAGTAAAAATCCAAACCAGGATTTTGTTTCAACCAACTAGTTCAGTATAATGTGATTCTGACTCTTTATAGTCAACAGGTTGGTTGAAACAAAATCCTGGTTTGGATTTTTACTTTCTGGACCTGAAATGTCCACCTCTGGATATTAATGAAATGAAATTATTTCTATGTTTTATTAACATTTTTAAGCAAAATGGCATGACTGAAATTATTTATACTGATTGCAAATAGTCCACAATGCTCTAGGACATTCTAATTACCCTGATTAATTGTGAACAGCTGTTTTGAATTAACCTATTAAGTATAAAACAGCAGCTTTCTGCAGTTCGTCTGTGGAAAGTCATGACTAAAATGAGAAAATGGAAGAGCTCAGTTAGGACCTACAGGAGTGCACTGTGACTGCTCACAACTCGGGAAAGGCCCAAAAGATCGTTTCCAAATGTCTTCCAGTCCCAGCGGCCACAGTCCAAAGTATTATCAACAAATTCAAGAAGTCCTACATAGGGGAAAATTTCAAAGCATGTTGTAGGAAGTCAAAAGTGACCCTGCACAGACAAGGCTGATGGCACGAGAGGTGAAGAAGAAGACCCCAGCATCACCACCAAGGCCGTCCTGATGACTCTGGGCCACGCTGGTGCTCAAGGCAGATAGTCCAATGGGTACTGGGTTCCACACATGCAGACCGAGGAGGAAGCCACTTCTCCAAAAAAAAGAACATTTAACCTTCGCAAAAACTCACCTGGTCAAAGAACAAGACTTCTGGTTCTACTATTTTGTGGTGAAATTTTACGAAAATGGAAATGCTTGGCTGCAACGATGCGGCTTTTGTTTGGTGTAAAAAAGGAGAAGCATTCAACCCCAAGAACACCCACAGTCAAGCATGGTGGTGGGAACATAATGCCTTGGGGGGTGTTTTTCAACCAGTGGGTTGGGCACTCAAATCAAAGGTAATGGTACCATGAAAAAAGAAGAATACAAAAGATGAGCAAATGGTCAAAAATGCCAATGGAGACACGCAACAAGCTTGTCACTAATTATAAGAAGTGTTTGATTGCTGTAATGGCAATAAAGGCTTTTCCACTAACTATTGAGAAGGGTATGAATAATTTTGGGCATGCCGATTTTCATTCAAATCTAAATAAAACACGAAAATTGTTTTCCCCCCAATTATACCCCTTGTCTATTGTCTTATCATCTTTTTGGACATGCCTGTGTCATTTCCAATCAGAAGAACAATTAAATCCTCCAAGGCTCTGCAAAGAACACCTGCACCTGTAAAGCAGACTCTTACAAGTCATATGTAAATGACAATGAAAACATACTATGTGATAAAAGCATTTTCTGTGGAAAGTGTGGGCAAAGTAAATAGGTACATAAATAAATAAACACATATATTTAAATACACCTTAAAAGACTGCACTGCAGAAGTAACCCGTTGAAATCGATGTTATCTTATAAGTGAAATAATGACATCGCACGGTGTTTTCTTCATTTGTTGTGGAAACTGGGACATTGAGATCACTGTGATCTCACTGTGAGAAGTAGCACATGTAAATCGTCGTCTCAATTGCTTGTGGGTTGTGCATTAGTGCCAATGGCTTCCCAATGCATTTTTCACCCTTAAGACACCAAGAACAGGTAGAATGTTGTCATGACTCCTCAATAAGGCCCTTATCAGAAAATCCACCCCGACAGGGGAGATACACAGGGAGAGTGGGTAAGATTTAAAAACGGCAACACAAATGACTAGATGGATGTGCTGAGCTGGTTATCTCCCTCCCACAGATCAATTTTGAGTCGAGTCAGCAGAATTCCCTGGCGACTGTTACCCTCCCGTCCACTTTGCTGAGCAATTTGAGCTTCACAGACGCAGATGTTCTCTCCCGGATAAACTTCATATTCTTCAACAACACTGGGCTCTTTAAGGTCAAACCTTTTTATACCCACATTTATAAGGGGACATAATTACAAACCAAGAATCCGATTATGAAATATGTTTAATTAAAGCATGATGGTGTCATTTTAATTATTTATTGGGAGTGAGTAGCACTGAGTTAGAATGATATTTTTGCATTTCAGATCTAATGACTGACTTTCCTTGGATTGCAAAGACACAGAACATGTATTTCCTCAGCTATACAATTTTCTAAATATTTTTTCACGTGACTTTTCAGGAAAAAAAATTGAACAGTTATGTGGTGGCCAGCAGTGTAGGCAATCGATCCATAAACAACCTCCAGGACCCAGTGGAGATTGATATTGTTCACCTGTCACCCAAGGTACTGGAAGTCCAGCTGTTATCCAATAACGTGTGAATGTGCCTTTGCAGAATATTTGTAGAATTTTAGTTCCTCTGTGTGTTAAGGTAATGCAAATTAATTTGCAGACTTACAAAGAGAGATAATAAAATTCTATGTTTGTTTTATGGATTTGCAAATTTATAAGCCATATTTCTTGATTTTTCTAGCCTGAGAACAGTACAGTGACATGTGCGTTTTGGGACTTCAATTTCAAAAGTAAGTCTTTGCATTTCAGTGTCATTATAGTCCATTTCTGTAGTGTTAGGCCTGAATATGAATTGGGTAAATAATTAATGCATCCAAAGAACATTTATAAACAGCAAGTAAAAATAACATCCTAACAAAATTTAACAACTTTATTATATATTAACAACAAACATCATACATTTATATGATTATAATGTTTGTTATTACTGTATTTTAAATCTTTTAAGGTATGCTATGATGTTACAGTATACTTACATGCTGCTTATGAATGCATTACAAAAAGGCAGTTAATGTAAAACATTACCAAATGATTAAATGTCATGCATGCATTGTTCATTGGAGGTAAAGAAACAGTCTGCATGGTTTTCATTGTAACCTACAGATCAATTCTACTGACATGTGAACAATGTTGCTCAGTTGCGGGTTGACTGCAAACAACATAGGATTGTTCCAACACTCTTTCGTAAGGCTCCCTGTAACTGACTTGCCTTTGTTCCCTTAAGATGGCAGTGGGGGCTGGAACTCTGAGGGCTGCACCCTTAACTGGTCCAAGTCCAACACCAGCCGGACAGTCTGTCTGTGCAACCACCTCACCCACTTTGGAATCTTAATGGTGAGACCCTCGTCTTCCTGGACGTGACGTGTTGCTTCTATGTGAGATTACGCTTCAGCAGCGTCTGTCCTTTTTTTACGTTCTCTGCCACAGGATTTCCAAAGATTGGAACCGCTCAGTGACAATAACAACAAGGCCCTCACCTTCATCTCGTACATCGGCTGTATCATCTCTGCCATCTGCTCGGCGGTGACCCTCTTCACGTACATTGCTTTCGAGTTAGTGCTCCCTCGCCGAACATGCCTGTTCTACCATTGATCTTCCGCCGATGGCACCTTCATCTCCTAAATCAGGGACTCCCCAACCTCACCTTGGCTACTCTGAGTCAAAGAATTTATTTTATTTTATTTCACCTCCCGCGTGCCAGATTTAGCTATTTACTTCGATGAGTTTAATTGGTGTCCTTCCATGGACCGGTCGTCTTGTCCAAGGCGTTTCCCTGCCTTGCGCCTTCTGCAGCTTATAGGATAGGTTCCCTGTGACCCTCTCCTGGGTTAGCGGTTGGAAAATGGAAGAGTGGTAGAATAGTTTAATCAGGTGGAAGAATACATTACATATGCAATATCTGATGGCACCGCCCCCTGGAGGATGAGCTCCCCTGTTGGGTCTGGTTAGGGTTATGGCTTCCTCTGCTGCCCCCTGGAGGATGAGCT
>JAABNY020000038.1:6322095-6341019 GCA_015164015.2 Brevimyrus niger
CTGTTTAATTGAAATTGTAATGAACAATTCCTGTCCTAGCTCAGAGTGTCCTCCCTGACATGGATTATCTGGTCACCCAAATATATTATGTTCCTGACTTCTATGAGTTTCATAATTGAAACATTGAAGGCCATTTAGAATCATGAATGTACTTAGTTAATGTTTGGAGCACACTGAAGAACACAGGTGAATCATGGGACTTCCCACAAAAGGAAACTAAATTGTACAAAAATCTGGCATCAAAAAGCTTTAAATATCAGAAATATTTTGCTTTGTTTGGTTACTTATGGTTAAGGTTGTCATTGTCGAGATTAGGGGTTTCCCCTTATTTTCCTTTAGAAAAGAAAACACGGTCCACATAAAGATATAAATACTAATGAGAGTGTGTGTGTGTGTGTGTGTGTGTGTGTGTGTGTGCCCTGCAATGTATAGATTCCCTTACCACATCCTGTACTTCCTAGATTGGGTTGTACAGTACTCTGGATAAATGGCAAAGGAAGATGGATAGATGGATGGATGGATGGATACCTTAAGGGATAAATTATTCAAATAGAAGAAAACTAACAAGAACAAAAGGCAGGTCTAGTTTTGATTTATTATATTTTCTATTCCATTATGTGAATTTGCAGCACTTCAGCAGTATTTATTGTGCTAATAAATGTGTCAAGACAGAAATAATTTATGCCGTTTGTAAGGCTTCACTGCATTTCCTGATCCTTAGAGGGAATTTTTCATTGTTGCTGCAAGTCTACGTTTAAGAAAGCTAGAAAACTACATTAAACTTCACACTTTACACTGCAAGTCAAGTCAACCTGTGAGGAAGAAATCATTTAATTATATGTGTGAGACTCCCCTAGATCGTATATAAAAATGGACCGGGATTCTGGATTCTTTCTGTCTTGTTTAGGCCTGCGGAGCCGCCTTCCATCCCGGCCTCGGCCTCAGCCTCGGTGCCGGCAGCACAAAGCTGTGTGTGGCAGATCGAAAGGGGCAGGAATCCAAGAACCGAACGAGCTTGGTTACCTGAGAGAAACTCTCAGCTTCGTTCCCCTCCAGTCTTCGCTGCTGAGGAGACGATAAGTGAAAAGGACCAGCCACAAAGACGCCTGGAACCTGCAGCCAAAGCTCGGCACTAGATACTATTCAGCGGATCCGCCAGAGCTTCTGAAAGCCACTGATGCAGATGCATGTGACTGTCAGAGAACAGAACAGAGCAGAGGAGAGGAGGGAGAGGGAACCCAATAGAACACAGATAGAACACTGAGTGTTACATCAAAGAAATCCCACATGCCGTACTCATATTAAGTATGATTATTAAGTATGGTAATTAAGTATGATTTATTTGACGGATGAATAAACACAATAAGCATGATCCATAGTTCATTTGTGACAGCCGAAATTATTGTGAGCGTTACAGATTTTCAAGGGTAGCTTTATGTCTTCCTACGCGGCGCCCTCAAGATAAACCATAGAATTACAATAGATTTCCTCTAAAGGAGCAATTAATAGAAAGAGACCAAAATGGACAATTTCAAATCATGGGTTCCCTAACTGCATGCCTTCGGAGTGGAGAACACAGGTACCCAGACGAATGTGATCAGGTACCCAGACGAATGTGATCAGGTACCCAGACGAATGTGATCAGGTACCCAGACGAATGTGTGGGGTTCTACACCAACTGCTTAAAACAAGATGCTCCTGATAATAACAGAGGATGTTTTGCATTAATATGGCTTGATTTCTGTTAATTCTGGGCCTCTAGAATGATATAAAAGCAGGACTGACCCTGTGTACTTCTGTACAAATTATCATGCTGTTGTTACCCCCCCCCCACCTTCGACAGCTCCCTTATTCCACTCTCAATATCAGGCTTGGGGAAGGAAGATAATTATGATTGCAAAGGAACTTGCAGCACTGCCCCTTACCCTAGATTGTTTTTCATTGACCTCCCACACAAACTCACTGGGAGATGAATTAAATACCTTTCTACTACAGTGATGCTTTCATCTCAGCAATGTGATAATTTCTGTTCTCCTTAGCATGGAATTAGATACTGAAAAATACAACAGCACGGATAAACTCATGGGTAATAGCTCTATTAGAAAGCCACCTTGATTTTATTGAACCTGCAGTGAACCTTACCCTAATTAAATAATGCATTGGTGACTTGATTTATAAATGCTTTCTCTGTATGGAGTATGTTGAAAATACATGAAAAAAAAACCTTGGTAACCATGGCACAAAATCACAAGTCGTACAGCACAGACAGAAAAAATACTCTCTGTAACAATCCACAAGTTATGTTCCTTCTGTCTGACAAAATGTATTAGATATATTAAACTGGATACAGTTAGTAACTATTCCCTCTCCAGAACCCAGTGGGTGTTCGTTTTGCTGGGCTACTGTCCATTGGCCACAGCCCAAGAACACAATCTGTCCCCCAGCCAATAACAAACCCCAGCTATTCTCTGTCACCCAATCGCCATTGCAAAGATCCCATGTCTCCTCACATGGCAATAGTGTAGTGCCTCCCAACCCGGTCCTCAGGTAACCCCCAAACAGTCCACGTTTTTGCTCCCTCGCATCTCCTCCAGGAGCAGAATGAGAATAACTGCTATAGTGGAAGAAATTAGTGGTGGAGTGGAGTATCATTTAAATAATAAAGGATACAATTAAATAAATGAAATGTTAATTCAGGTGTTCCTATAAACGTTTCTGCAGCATTAATATCCAGCATAATATCCCTGTACTGTTTGTTTGCCTAAAATGTGTAACTGACCCGCAAATTGCAGGATCCCGTGTCATTGTTTGTCCCGTCGTATGTTTCACACATGCTGCCGTTTTGCCCACTCTGAGCATGACATGTACAGCCACTGTGACCTCAGCTCAGTCACAGGTAGAACACCGACTCCTATCCCGCCTAACATTCAGATGGAATTTACACAGAGCCTTACTAATGACAACGATCAAAAGTAAACAGCAAATAAAAACATTTAACCAATAAAACATCCGCTCAGAGGCAGACCATTCCGGAGTCCATCTTAAATCTCTGGGATCCAGGCACGGAACAACTCAGGATGGGGCACCAAACCATTGCCACAAATCAAAATTTTAAAGTCTAAATGTTTTTCCCAAGGACACAATGGGTCTTACCCATAAAAGGCACTGAAAGTTGCTGCATTCCACATGACACAAACAACAATAAAATTTAAATTTTGGAAATATTATTTCACAAAACAAATTTTTTCAAAAACTTCCTATATAGAAATAAAACAGCGCAGTGATTTTTACCATTTAGTCACTGCTGGACCTGCTTTACATTTCGTACATATTAGATGAAGTCGTTGATTTTTTTTTTTACATTTTCAAATAAAAACAGTTGTTTAGATTATTGCTCACACAAAATATGTACATGTAGATTCAAAGTTTATTTTGCATCTGTGATTTGAAATGCAGCTGCCAGGATGTTTAAAATGTTTAAAGTGCATTTAGCGACGGACACAACGAATGCGAAACAGCCTGTGAATATGCAGTGCTAATAAAACACGTTTGAGCTGGAACCGGGGGCGGAGCCTCCAGACTGCAGTGACATATTTCACACTGTCTTTCTTCCACTGTCTTTCCTCCAGGCTGGTTTTCATTTTAGATCCAGTCTATTGTGCATTTCGTACCAAAGATATGAAAATAACATCTGTGAGATCAGCTCAATCGGAATAGCGAAAAATACAAATAAAAATATTTTATAAACCCTGCCTACTAAAAAGAAAATCACAAGAAGTCCCTGTATTTACAAATATTTGTAATCTTATATGACAAAAAATATACAGCCCATTATTGTCATAAATATCTACACATCCAATGCATAGCATCCTTCCCAGGTTGATGGAGGATTAGGCATCCCCAGTGAGGGGGGGCCCTTAACCATCCTCCATGGCCTTTCACGTCTTCTGAACAGAAACGTTAGGTCTCTGCCCACTGCTCAAAGGGACGGTGTCAAACTTTTCTCTTGACTTAGCAACATTGGGTTCTTTGGGAGATGAGCCAATGTTTTCCTCTTGTCTGAAATAAAAGAACAAAGTATATGTATCAGAAGAGATAATAGTATGAGTTTGAGGTCTAGCGCTGGAGGGATGCCATGAGTAGCATACCATTCTACCTGCACGCTAATTGCTACCAGAGTTGAGCACTTTGACAATATCTCCTGGTAGCTATGAAAGAACCTGCAAATCCTGCAGCTGACAGGGATCCGGAGTGAAAGGATACGACCAAAACTCATACGAGAGAGCAGAATGTGGGTTAGCTTAACTGCTAAATGCTAATTAATACATAATTGATGGTGGCCAGAGATTCAGGAACTTGACGGCGTAAGAGGCAGCTTCTCAGAAGAATTAGGGTCCGGTTTGAGAAAAGAACCCGTCTGTTACAGTAGGGATTGAGCTTCCACACTTCATCCACTTTAAGAGGATCCCTCTCCATATATTTGACTGCTGGCCCGTCCAGACACTGACTATCAGAGTTCTATCACCGGCCAGACTAGACATACCAGCAATATATCAGTTACTAAGGGTGAACGCTAATAAGGAAAGATCTGGACTTTCTTCAAATAATCCAAATGTCTTTTCTTTTATATTAACCATTTGGATTAGTCTCTTAAAAAGACTCCGATAATCTGCAAAGTTTATGAGACAATTGAGGATTTGTACTGAGATGCATGCGCACTGGAACACGCACACTGGCATGCGCACTGGAACACGCACACCGGCATGCGCACTGGAACATGCACACCGACATGCGCACTGGAACACGCACACTGGCATGCACACTGGAACATGCACACCGACATGCACACTGGAACACGCACACTGGCATGCACACTGGAACACGCACACCCACCTGCACACTGGAACACGCACACTGACATGCACACTGGAGCATACACACCGACATGCACACTGGGACATGCACACTGGCATGCACACTGGAAGCCAGGAGAAGCAAAGGGGTCAATTTTACAGCCTCATCCCCCTCGTTCTTTGAGTCGACCTGAAGTCGACATTCTTTGTGACCCTGCAGACGGGCTGGTATTTAGACACATGAGCCCTCTGTGGATTTTTCAAAGGCGATGAAAACAATCAGCACGGTGTGAGCTGAAACAGTGCATGCAGTTTGTTATACTGTGATCTTGTATTTACCTGCAGGGAACGAGAGGGGGGCGAAAGCATAAATCTCTATAAATGTGTTTCATCTCTGGGGGGGGGGAGAGATAAGGATTCAGCAGCTGACTGTCACTCGGTTCAGCTTCAGCCAGCAGCAGTCAGACGTTTAATTGCAAAAGGAGGCATTTTTTAATTTTTTAAATGGGCCACCCACTCTCTCTGGAGACGTCGTGTAGCGCAGAAGCGAAGGCATTCGGTGTCACCGCCACCTGCACAGACGCACCGACCCGTGTCTCTCCTCAGCCGGACCGGGTACAGACCCACCCCGTACGGCACCACCTGTCTGTAAGCACGGCCAGAGAAGGCGAGAGAGAGGGAGAGACAGTGTGAGCTGGTCATGCACTGGTGAAGGGAATGGGGTCAATTCACTGCACGCCGCCTAAACGGGATTGGCAGCGAGATCTGGCTTCCTGCTGGTGACAGGAAGTCATTTTGCAGGACAAAACGCATTCTCCAATAAACATGCTCCAAAGAATTGCAAAACCTTTAAGAATTTTTCCTGCTTTATTGCATTTTTATTCCATCTGGCATCGCATGCGACTACCATTGCACGATTCTGTAAATAAATGCAAAAAAACTTAACAGCTCTGTCATTTTTTTCATGATCATTTAAAATAGCCATCAGTTTGATTTAATCATCTCCTTTTAGACATTCCTTAGTGGTTGTTGTTTATGGACTTTGATTTTATTATTTGCTAATTATTGTTATATGTTAACATGGATGGATGGGTTGATATTAGTGAGTTATGCATTAAAATGACGGTGGAAATGATGCTTAGATTTTTCCATCCCTAAAGCACTTTGGCAACAGCTGTGCAGTTTGTGTTCCTACTTCACTCTTTTTCTTTTCAATCGTGTGGTCAGATGGCGTGTTATGAAAAGAGGTGAATTAAATAGGTGTGAATTTTAAAATTCCTGCTAGTGCGGCATCACTGTTTTATTGCAGAGCACCCTTTCAAAAACAAATCAAAGTATTATGAATAAAAGGATTGAAACAAATGTCCTTAATTAGCAAATACTATCTATCACACTATAACTGTCACAAACAATGAAGTATGATTATAAAAGAATATCCCAATGTATATTATACCAAACATGTCCAAAGACAGAGAGCTAATGACAAAGCTTCTTCACACACAATTAGAATCTACAGGTACAATGTTAATCTTAGCTAAACATAAGAACTAGGTCCTTCACCAATCCAGCTCTTTGACAACTTCCTCATTCTTCAGCAACACAGACCCAGCATCTCTAAGTGGTGAGCACATGCCTGCGGTCTGACTAATGAGCCCAATTCAGATGCAGACGGGCCCGTATCTAGGAACCTAATGAATGTTATCTGTCTGTCCAGCCTTCCATTAGTGAATCAGACTTGATTGGGCCTTTGGAAATTCCCATTAGGTTACTAACCTATATAAATGCTAATGTGCCCACGGGCTAAGAGTCTGATTTCTGGTACACAAATGAAGGCAGATTATATTTACTTGATCTTGCTCATCTATGAAAAAAATGGGATGATAATTTTATATTACATTCTATACCACGGCCTAGAAAATATTGTTTTGTTATTGGTCCAGAGATATCACATGGGTGTTTATCTTCATGTAACTGCACAGGAAGTTCCGGCAGCCCAATAACAGTTCTATATTAATGCGCCTTAATGTTTTATTTAGCATGTTAATATAAAAAACGATGCGACTTCTTGCTCATGAATAAGCAGCCAGTGTTCCCAGCATAATTTCCCTTGGTTATTATAACACAAGCGCCTGACTGTTGACGGTTTCCAATGACCAGATGTTCTATCCCTATAGGGACTATATTCTTCGGAGCATATTGGAACATTTAATGCTAACTGAAATAAATTCCTTCTGGAAAATTAACCATGACTATTTTATTTTATTTATTTAAATAAATTTATTTTATTTTCATTAAGCGTGGTATCACCATTTTGAGGTGTAAAAATATATATGCAAATGGTCAGTAGCAACTCTACATTTCACACCAAGTTTTCGCATAACTACACACCCAGTCATGGTTTATTCCTTACATATTATATTATAAAGTATTACATTACATTATCATTTTATTACACTACACTATATTTTCTAAAAATATTTCTCCAGTCAGAGCAACTCTGTTTTATGTATATCAGAGAGAAAATGCATCTGTACTGCAGATGCATAAACTCCCCATCCTCGCCCCCACAGCCCCGCCGGCGCCCTGTCTGCGTCCTGACACTCGTATCTCCCTCGGCGCTGCCGAGTTGCTGACCTCTGCACTACTCTCACGTTGAAAACACTTTTTACGGCTGTGGGGACTTCAGAGCAGAGTGTCACGGTGGGCCAGTGCTCACTCAGGCTCCGCGTGTGTGGAGTTCGCATGCTCTCCCCACGTCATCATGGGGTGTCCTCCTGCTACTCGGGTATCCCCCGCCCCCCCCCCAATATGAAAAAAAAATGTCATACATATTACTTTAGCTTTCGGGTTATTTCTCAGGGAATGTTGGAAACTCCATTTAAGTTTACACAACTGTACACAGCCGTTAATCACCGGTACCAAAACCAATTCGTTTTTCTTTTAAAACACACAGCGAATAAACAGTTACATTTTAATGTGTGTAGAAGAATTTATTGGAAACCCAGATAAATATACAGTTTATCTTAGGGTTTTATTGAGACATAATGAGTGACTCGTATATTGGAGTTAACTTCGGAGCATGTTAATAACAACCAATGGAGGTGGAATTGCATGTGTGAGTGTTTGCTTGGAGAGGTCCAGTCCTGGCCGATGACGTAAGGTTAAAGGGAATTAAACACGGTAACGTTCAGGACAGATATGATAACACTTTCAGGGAAAAAGACATTAAGAAAAGGTTATAGGACGTTTTCTTGAACTAGCTGAGAGCTGGATAATTAAGCAAAGCTGCCTCTAATAAGTGTTGTGCAGTGAATTTAGCAAATTGCACAGCTAACATTTACTTATAAAACATTAAAGTGTTTCTCTCTTTCCTGTAAACACTCGTAGCTGTGTTGCATTGATAACTATGCTATACGACCCAAATAAGAAAAACAAAAACCAGAGTCAGACATAGTTTCTTGGATGCGCTGTTAACCTCCAGCTTTTGTTACACTCGTTAGGCTTTTTGAAAATATTTATTTTGTTTACTGAGTGTGAGCCTGTAATTTTTTCAGCCTGTGTCACATAAAATTCCAAATGAGATCCATAAAGTTCCAAAAGTTGTTCGCTATGATGCTTTGTTGTGTAGTCCTTTCTAAATGTTTTGTTCTTTTTAATAAAAAATAATAAAAGAACAAAACGGTATGTTTACATAGTACAAAGTAAAAAATGTACAGAATGGAAATTGATCTAAATCAAGAGCACTAGTGAGTAGATACCTAGTCGCACGAACTCCGCCTTTATTTCGGAAGCCCCTCCTCTTGACTGAGAATCCCCAGCACTCGTATCCATGACTGGGGGGACCTTGGACTCACCCTGGCGTGTTGACCCACACTATTCCGATGTGGCAGAAGTAGACACACTCCGTGTCTTTGAGATTCTCGCAGGAACAGCGCTTCACCCGGTGACGAGGTCCAGATGGGCCGTGAGTCTTCTGGCTCCTGTCCGCACCAGGAAGTGGGCCAGTGATGGAGACCGAACTGGCTACGGGAGAAGTTGAACCAATTAGCGGCAAAACCAAAGAGCTCGTCCCAATTTGCCAATTGCGAGCAAATTTGTAATTTATAGTGAAAGTTCAAAATATCCAATAGGATTACAAGAAATCCCACACCATTATATCTACTACAAAATATCCAATAGGATTATAGGAAATCCCATAGCATTATATCTACTACAAAATATCCAATAGGATTACAGGAAACCCCATAACATTATATCTACTACAAAATATCCAATAGGATTACAGGAAATCCCCTAGCATTATATCTACTACAAAATATCCAATAGGATTACAGGAAATCCCATAGTATTATTTCTACTACAGAATATCCAGTAGGATTAGAGGAAATGCAATAGTGCTATGTCTGGAGAAGTGTGCCAATATAGTTGCATTACATAATGCAGGTAATTTATTTTTGTCATCTTTACGGATGTATTATTAATTAACTAAATACAAAAAGCAATTTACACGCCTAATCTTGCTTTATAGTGAAATGAGGAACTGCTGAGGCAGTTTAAGTAAACTGTAGAACAGTAGGGTCCTTAAGGACATTAAACCGCCATCATCTCTGGGTTCTTAATGACTTAATAATGTTGCTATATGTGCAATACATGCAGCTATACAGGCTTATTTAAGCTCAGTTGTATTTCATCCTGAAGCTGAAATCTAATTTGTGGGTGGGGTAGCCTACATCTTTAACTGGAGGAAGTTCTGTTCTTTATAGGGTTTCCGCATTCCCGCGTTACAAAAGGTCTGATATTTCTCACTCCATCCTCCATTGCTAATGCTAATCCTGTTCTCCTAGCAATGTGCTCGGGCTAAGCAGCTAGCCTCTTTCACAGAGGAGAATCACAAAACTCGTCTAGAAGTGTCACTCGTGATTCTTTCAAAACTATTTCTTTTCAGGCCCCGTTTGTGATAAATTTAAAGACGCAATTTTATCATTTGGGGGAAAAAAAAAACAAAATATATTTTTGCTGGATAAATAAAAATAAATTAGCTACTTAAAGGATGCATGTATATCCAATGACTAGATTTAAATCAGTTCAATTGCTATATTAGGGCACAACTTTTTCTTATTTATTATCCACAGATCAATCAGGATTGTGATTCTGGTTAATTTTTCTATGGAAGGCAAAAGTCAGTTTTAACAGTACAGTGGTAGTTGGGTGCCTTGCTGAGGGTGTAGCCATCTGGTACCCAGTAAGGCAGGAGGGCAGCTTCTCCTGGGGTTTGTTTTGATGCTGTGGATGAAAACAAATCAATTCTGCGCTGCATCTCACCAAACTTCACAGCCAGGCCTCGGGGTGCTTCTGAGGGCCGACATGACGTACAATGACGCGAGTCAGGAAATCAGTTCTCCTGCTGAGTATTCCCCAGTGAAGCTCATCTGTTTTATTACACTTCAGAACCTTTTAAAGAGACCTTTATTGGCAGAGACACTAATCCATATAAATACATAAGCTCTGAAATTTAAAGGCTTCAATCACTGCTATCAAGACTGTGCCGTATGTTTTTATTTGCCCCCCCCCCCCTGACATTCTTAACTTTCCAAAATTCTGTTTGAATTTCACTGCCCGTCCTCCAAAAACAAACACCATACTCCTGCAGCATAGGATCAATTTAAGCAGAAACGGCATCTGTAGGAGAGGCTCAGAACACCCCCAGCTAGCAGATGACCAGGGGGCTTCATCTCAGCCTTGGCAGTCACCGATCTACAGGTACCGGATATATTAATTAACAAGGACGCAGATTCATGCCTGAAAGAGCTGCACGGACCATTTGGAACCTGAGCAGAGCTTTCAGTAAATCAGCCGTGAGCTAAGGCTAACAGAACCAGAACACGGGATGTCGCTGGGTGTCTGGAGACACGCTACAACGTCAGTCCTTCTTCCTCTAGCAGAAAGGCCTCGACATTTTTTTCTCCCTCGCTTTGGAATGGAAAAGAAACGAGAAACTTTAAAATCTTACAAATATCAGATGACTGGCCACTAAAATGACACATTCTACGAGAGAAATCTCAAACAGCTCGTACTTCACACGACGAGCACCTGGGCACTTAATCCTGCACACGTCACGCTGGTTCAGCATGTGAATCCAATGCTGGTTCTCCGATTCCTTTTTTTGGCAGAGAAACGTGGGTGGCGTCGCATCCTGCCCGCCGTGTACGCCTCACTCTCCTGTATCACATGGCCCTGATGGGCAACACCTGATGCTTGTTGCCCCTAAGCAGTCTATGTATAAAAGTACCTTTTCATCCGGTCCTCGGTAGTCCAGTTATTGGCGTGGTACCTTCTTATTTCCCGTGCTCCACCTCGTCCCAGTTCCCCCTGTTTTGACCCCTCGTGATCCCATTTATTTCCAACCTTTGTTCACTGCCTTCAGTAAAGCCACTTTTTGTTCCAAAAGGCCTGCCTGGAGTCAATCATCCCGTCATAACAGGTGTTACATATGTACTGTATTACCTAATGCATCTAACTGTAATAAAAATAATGCAGTTACATTTCATCTCCATGAATGTGCTATTGCGGTGCTAGTCCTGAGCGCCTCTTCACACAATCTCACCATTTCGTAAACTTTTTTTAATGTGATGTCTACACCACTTTTGGGTGCTGGGATGGTCTCAGTTGACCTTTGTCTCTCCTCAGTAAGTCTTTGCCTCAGGCATAAGCTGGGATTTCACTCACGATAGACTTACGGAGCTGTTAGGGAGAAGGAAATGTCACTTCTGATTCATTAAATCCCATTGCTGTGTGTTTGTTTCATTGTGATACATAGCTAGAGATTTCCACAAAATATTAAACAAATAAATAAACAAGCAAATAAACACAATCCTGTGAGATACATTCAATATTGATTGCCAGGGCCAGAACATTAAATTAAATTAGTCTTGAGCAGAATAGTTATATTTCGTATAAAATTTCAGGTCCATGAGACATATGTCACAAAAGGATCTTTACATATTTACGTTATGCATTTCCAGATGTTTATTTGCTAACGACCTGTAACACTTTTACGATTTTGACGTCGCAACGCTGTGTCCACAAATAAGACTGAAAAAATATCACGAATACTCATAAACAATGAGTAGCTGAATGCCTGCTGTTATAATTAATGCCCAACATTTTAGGGAAAGGTTTTGTTCCATTTAAATGGAGAAATTCTATTTAGCTGACAAACTTAAACCTGTTGTAGATTCTGTAATATTTAAATTAATGAAAGATTTTAACGAAGTTAAAAGGCCTGAATGTAGATAAGGATTTAGATCAACCAACTAGAAAACATGAAAGGTCGCAGAAAACATATATTTAGAAACAGAATAAATCCATTTATTGACCCTTTTCAGTAAAGCTTTTTACTTCTCCATTGATATGTAATGGAAAATGACGGAAGCTGTAGAGAGTAAAACCCTTTCAGGATCCCGGCGTGATATAAGGAGAGACGACGGTGTTTTTACCTTCCTGCTGCAGAATGAACGCCAGCGTGGTTGTCAGTAGATAAAGGCCAGTGAGATTCATGTCGCCCTGAAGCACACGCTATGACTAAGTGTGGAGCTGGTACCTCCTCAAGGGACAGCTGGTTGTATCCAGTAGCTGAAACTAGCCAGGATCCAGGGGCGAATTTCTCAGGCTGCGGCCAGACTGCTCCGCATTCGCAGCAGCAGAGCAGGGCATCTGAGATACCCCCCCCCCCCCAACACCACGCCCTCCTCCCAACCCCTGTCACTCAGAGACCTTCCCAGTATCCCCAGTAACCGTGCTCAACGTCCACATGTGGAGGTCATAAAATCCGCAGACAGACCCCCTTTTTTAGATGGAACACCCAGCCCATTTCCTAATACGACACAGGATCCCCACGGAAGAGGGATGTTCCCGGACCTGCGGGTGACCCAAGGCGGGTCTGTCACCTCGACGGAAAAGCGTCCAGCAACCGGAGTCTGAAGACCTGTGAGCGGGACCAGATCTGCTTCAAACAAAAGATCTAAAAAAGGACACCGTAAAAAAAAAAAAAAAGATAATGACTTTGGCAGGAAACCCGTTTTCCTTAAATCATACTGGGAAACAGTCTCGCTTCATGTATTTAACCCTAACCAAGGGAAATTCACTGCGGTAAACCGATACTTTAATTAAATCAATAAAAAGTAAATTGAAACATTTCATGGCAGCTGTAGGCCAGGTTTCTTTATACTTAACTGGTAAAGGGTTTGTGAATTAGTGAAGCAGTGCTAATTTTAAAATGCCCTGAAATGGGAATGTGGAATTCCCATCACATGCCTTCCTATTGGCTGAGGAATAGTTTGGAATTGATTGAATCATCCGTCCATTTCCTAATTTATTCTCAGAGAGTATGAGTTTTTGCAATTAGAATAAGGGAAGGAAAGTGTTAGAACTTGTCATTGTAACAACAGCTAGAACTACAGGCCAAACAACGATTAAACAAAGTGGGTTTTTTTTTACTGTTACATCCAATGCATATCTTTATCTGGCTACAGACTGTACGTTTCTGGTGTATTCTAAGCTCTACGAAAGGGGTAATTTTTTCCCTCGCAGGCCCAGTCACATTTACTGTAATGCAGCTAGTTTTTGACTTCTCATTAGATTAGGGTTAGGCTTGCATTCAGTGGAGATAATTAAAGGGTTGTGAAAACACAACACAACATCTTTGGTCACATGCCCCCTGGCTACGGCAATTAGAATCTTGAGGTGAGGCAGAGGGAGTAAATGAAGGAGATGATAAAAAAAAAAGAAAATCTTAAAACATCTGAAGTGTTTAAGGTGCAGCTTTTCTCCGATTTCTGAATGGGGGCTGATTACCAGCCAGCCAGTTACTTCCGGCAAACGGTGCCAGTTACTTTAGTAATCACCCTTAGCGATGCAGGAACTTCAATGAGCACATGTCAAGACACCATGATTGGACCGTCATAAACCTGAATGGTATGTGGACTGAAGCGGTTGCCTGCACAAAATCACATGCAAAGCTGTACATTTGCTGGGAGGTAGCGCATTTAAACTTTTACGCGTGACAGCAGGAAGTTATAGCACTGGCGGAAGAACCAGGCACTTTTTTGGGTGCGAATCTGCCATAAAGCATCCATCCGAAATGACAACATTGTTTTTTTGGTTGCTGGAGACTTAACGGCATTCTATATTATACTTGTTTTGCTCAATCATGATGCCCCAAGGTAAAAAAAAAATCTGCAATCTCTCCACCCTCCTCTGTGGTTCCAAGTTGCTTATGCGGACAGAATGTCCATGAAGGGATGGATGTATTTTCCAATAAGGAAAACACAGGAGAAGGAGTTTTTCTTTTGGCTGGTAAAAACGGGAAGGAACGCCTGGCTTGGTGTCAGATGAAAAACTGACAGCCAGCGAGGTGTCTCACTAAATAAAAATGAAGTTCTTATGAAGAAACACAGAAGCCGAAACATATAAGTGGCATGAAATCTGAGAGATAAAACATCAAATGTAGCATTTTTCATATGACGGTAACATTTGACCTAATGGGACAGAGATACTTAGTAAATTACTCATTTACTACTGAAATAAAAATCATGAATAAATACAGTCGCTGCTTGAAGAAAGATGTATCACAATTCATTAATGATAAACAAACATGAGATCAGTATTTCACTTGTGTTATTGTTCCCACCGTAGTTCAATAATTCAATAATAAATATTACAATTGACAAATATTAACAAATGCAGTAACAAATATAGTAATAGAATGATAAAAAATGTATCATGATTCAATAATGATCAATTAGCATGAGATCATCATGTAATTAAGGCTCAGTTTGTGGTTAATTAATAGGTAAGTAATAGCATAGTACTATATTTGTGGAGTGTTACCAATGTAACGATGCCAAATGGATTCTTTCTCCTTAAAGACAGAAAAGTCCCCACAGGCTGAAAATGAAAGAGCCAACTGTCTCACTGCAGCTCACAGATTAGGAAGGACTTCCTTGCTTTTCAGAGTGGTCATCTGTCTCTCTGAACCAGATTGTAGTTAAAACCCCCAAAGTAGACTTCGATAAGCTTCTTAAGCCCTCCCAAATGTAGCACCTTGACACCTGTCCTGGAGATCACACACACACACACACACACACACACACACACACACACACACACACACACTCTCTCCCTGGAGGAAAAACCAACCTGCACTCCCGAGGACAGGTTTCCAATGTCACAGTCGACTACACTTCACAGACCTGCTCCAACTTCCTCCCATTAGCAGTAGATTACCTCAGCATAGCAAATTAATTAACTTGCATTTCCATTTATTTATGTAGCAGGTGCTTCTGTTCGGCAAACAGCACTTTACATTCATATGGCTGTCAAAGGCTTGACGAGGCTTTAGTGTAGCTAGGCTACGCTTCCACTGAACGCCCGGCAGTGCAAAGGCAAGGGCTGTACAACATCCTTGAAACACAGCAAGGACTTCAGACAATTATTTAAATCAAAAACCAGAATGTGACACTGAGAGAATTCAGTACCGCCGTCGTGTGTCTGACGTGCCCCCACTTCACGGAGGTTCAGTGACATACCTAGGACAACTCAGGCAAACAGGCAAAATCACCCTTGGTTGTTTAAGTCCTAATTATGCTGACTTCCGCAGTAAGTTTTATTAGTAGCTGCGTCTGTCACACACAAGAGAGGAGCCAGCTCAAGTATTTCCCATAATTCCCTACAGGAAGAGCTGAGCTCCTCATCCGGACCAATGTGCTCTCCATTTAATCTACGGTGTGTAAAAAACTAAAACGCAAGACTATTTATGTCTCTACTGTCAAGCAATGCTTAATTTTATCGTTGCTGGTGTTGTGTGTATGTGTGTGTCTCTATTCGGTGGTCAGAACATGCATGGGTGGATTGAAATATTTTAATGCACTTAAATTTGGTTTTAGTATAGTTTTAAAAAGGTTAGAAACTATGCCCAACTTGCTCAAAAGCATAATGTATGTTAAATGACGAAATGACACTTTTCTTAATGTCACTGCAGAAAGGATAAAATGAATTTAAAAAGTCACTTTTATTAAATGTGTATGTGGAAAATTATTTATTTAGATGAGTATTAACTGCAGCCAATCACAGTAAGGATGGTGCACAAAGCAGAAGAGACTGTGGATGGGATGCAGTTTTTTTTTAACATCACAAAGGAAAAAAACACATTCAACAAATAAATCAAACGATCATATATCTATGCTGCTTATCAAGCTGTGGGAACCTCCAGACTATTCCAGACAGCTTACGACAAACATACACACTGGATAGGACTGCAGCCCATCGCAGGGCACATACACACACACACACAGCCAATGTAAGGTAAACCGTAATACTCAGCGGAAGCTTCTACACCACAGGACATGCAGACTCTCCACACACAGAGCTGAGATGGAGTCCCAAAGTCTGATGGGGGCCTACAGTATACGACACCATTCTGCTACTCTTGTTATTGTATATGATTTTAAAAATAGTTTAATTTTTTGAGATGTTTAAACAAAGACACCATTTAAACCATTTATGGACAGCCAGCATGACCCTTTGCAATGAGGTGGCCCTATTCCAAGTTCATCAGATAGAACAGCTGGATCAAATAGAGAAGCTGGTGTTTCCTAGTCTAGTGTGTGTTTTATACAGCACAGAAATCTCACTCTATTACCTACTAATCTTTTAACTTCTGAGTGTCCTTCACATAGGATTTAAGTGGCATAGATGGAGCAACACATCCTTTGAATGAATATATTAGGTAAACAAGAAATAAACCCGCACCTTCATTGAACATGGGGCAATATTAACATGGACTGTGGAAATTTCCACTTTATACCGTCACATTGTATTCCGTGGTACCGAGTGTAATGTTCAGTTGTACAAGAAGGCTGCGGCAGATGAGGTGGCCCAAAAGCAATGTCCCGGGAAGCTTCAGAACACAGCCCGTCTTGTCATACCAATGAAAGAATGGATTCATTACAAAGTTCTGCCGTTTCCATGTGATGACATCCAGTGTAGAGTACTGGAAAAGCCTTCATCAGTCAATCACATTTCATGTAATATTGCATGTTTCCACAACATATTTGGTACAAAAATGCTTTACAGGTGTGCCCCCCCCATCCCACAGTATTTCTACTGTGGTCTACACACAGCAGTAACCTATTGTGCTGATTTTACTTGACTGCACTTTAGAGCTTTAGGTAAATCTTCGATAGTCACAGTTCTGCGATCGTTTTCTGCATAGAATGGTGAATTCTACCGTTAGGTATTACTGCTATAACATGGCAGTGCGTTTTGGTAACATTTAATGCTCTTTCATTGAGAAATGTCTCCATCTGGCGGTCATTGTTTGTTAATGCGTCCATTAGGTTTGGCACCCACTTAATCCAGTCGGTAGATCGGCCAAGGGTCACACGTTTTCTGGTGAGACTTTCAATTTCTTGCCTCAGCGAGTCTCAAAACAGCAAAATAACTTCTCCACGATGTTGCAAGTTAAAACAATTTTCCATGTGTACTTATGTTCTAGCTTCATTAAAAATATATATGCTTGACCATACCATCTACCAAACAGTCGTTTAAAACACAACACCATGGCATCCAAATGAAAAACCACAAATATGTAGAACTTACATTAAAAATTGGGGTCCCTACCTGGGGGGGTTCCTCTATGAAAAATCATGTTGGAAAATGCCCCAACTTGTGGCCCATGTGATTTCCATGTTAAACTAAGGAAGGGCACATCATTGACTGCATTCCTGTGAGTTTTGTAATAACAGATCTGGAGACGCATTTCTGCAATGGCAACCGCAAGCAGGGTTTCCCGGATACGGCCTAAGATTAGTCTGTGGCTTAGTCTGCTAATCGCATCCTGTTACTGACAAAGAATATCTATACAAGTCATTCCAATGGACAGAAACTCATGTCGGCAAGAAATAAATCAGAAAATGTAACGAAACGAACGTAGAAGGTGTTGCGTAATACACAATCACGAGTAACATTGCCTCGAATGTACTGCATTGTTGTGGACTTTCTTTAATGACTGTGACTAAACTCTGTGGTTTTAATCTGACCCCTGAAAATGTTATTTCAGAATGCCATGCTTTTAATCTGGCCCCTATAAAATCCTTAAATGATTCCCGATGCTTAAATACCTACCACTCCCAATGTTTCAGAACAGGGCTAGCTAACTCTACTGCCGATAGATAAAGAGTTACAAATGCAGCGAATGTGTTGCTTTTAAAATTTGCGTAATTACAATAACATAAAAGGACGGTTTTCTAATTCTAAGTTACAGCCTTTGAATCTATATTTAGAGAATCGTTGCTTAAATGGTACTCGAAATTACTTAGGCTACCTAAAATTGGAAAGCCAATGAATCTATTTTTAAACCAGTGCCATAGGGTTTCCTTTTATTTGCACGTGTAAAGCAGAGCAGTTAAATAAATTTTAATCCAAAGGAGTAGAAGTGAGCTGAATTCTGCCATTGGATAAGTATTTGTGTGCTATTACTCTTCACTGTAGGACTGTTTTAGAAGCGAAAGGGTGTAGTGTATTATATTACATTATATTACCTACCTGACATAGCATCCACTGGCTATGACACTCCATTGCTTCTCCACTGGAAGGGGTGTCCTTCAGGGTATCAGTGCTTCACATACATACTGTGACCAGCTGGTACACTGAGCACCGAGACGACGTTTCCTGGCCTCGTCCTGCTGAGCACTCCCGCACCTAGAGGGCGCTCTGACGGACACAGTTTCCATCCACGTCAAAAGCCGACTTGCGAGGGCTTCCTTGTGGAAGGATGGTGTGACGTTCTGTTCCTTGCAGGCCATGCCAAATACTGCTTGGTCAACCTAACACCTGATAGTGTGCTTATGGGTTCATTTTTCCCGTAGCCGTTACCTTCCACTAAGGTAATAGGATTCTAACGGGTCTAGATGCTGTTCAGCCAAATGATTATTTCGATATTAGTCTAAACACTAGAACTCGTGGCCATAAGTGGAAATTAGCGGGAGAACATTTTAAAACAAATTTGAGGAAG
>JAABNY020000038.1:6347253-6361460 GCA_015164015.2 Brevimyrus niger
CAAACCCCCACACCCCCCCAGTCATCCTAAGACATGTGATTTAGGTAACTTGGTGCATATTAATTGTCCCTTCTGTGTGTGTGTGTGTGCCATGTGACAGGCGTTCTGTCCAGTCTGTCCTCTGACCTACGTTATCTGCTTCTTGTGATTGGCTACAGACCCTCGGTGGGCCTGCATTGGGTATGGAAGCTAGGTGGATGGATATGTATGATATTTTGGGATAACATGAACAAACTGGGGTAAAGATTGTTAGCCTGTCATATGACACACTGGCCATACTAAATAATTCACTTCTTAAAATGCTTCAATTCACTTAAGGCAAAATCCTACTATCGAAAATCAGCATAAACTGTACAATCATCACTTTTTACTCTCCAAGAAAAGTGAAACAAGATTTATAAAATGAACATTTATATGTGTATTTCCAATTTGTGCACGAACCCTAAACTTAACCGAACAAATAATCAAGAGAATTGGTTACCGTTGTGTTCATTTGCCTCCTCCATGTGTTTACTTTGATGTATTTTATCAGCAGATCATCATATTTAATGTGGCACCGTGTTCTGACCAGAGATTTACATTCTACACATGTGAGACAAGCTTAGGTGATTATAAGGCGTATTTGTGCAGTTTCTATTTACAGCTAATGACACGTGGCGTCTCCTCCATGCCTGATAAGAGTAACATTATATTGCATTGTGCCTTCCAGAGACATTACCCATTTCGACGTAAATAGTCAAATTATTTAATAAAGGACCGTAATCAAATCATACCATACCATGCAAATTATTGTAATTGTATTTATTTGAAAACAACAATCCGTTTTTTTCATCTGTACTGTAATTGAAACTGGATTTTACATATTTCATTATCCACCGAACATCACAGTTACCCTTTTTTTTGTTTAACGTTTTTCTTTTTTTTTGTTTGTTTGTTTCTCTGTCTGTTTCTGTACAGTTATTTGTGCTTTGATACCTTATATTTTTAAAGACATGTTAATACACTTAAGTGAATACCAGAGACTAGTGACAGTATGTCCAAAAGCGTAAATGACACTGATTATACACACGTACAAATACAAACACACACAAGAGCACTGGCTGAATACTCCAGTTCATTTAGAGTTGTGTTGAAAAAGAACCACTTTCAAAACCATCTGGATTTCAAATTACACTATTCCCAAAAATGTAAATATCACATGACGGTACCCTTAGAATTTAGTAAACTCAAGGTGCGTTGCCTGATGTTTATGTAATTGCTATTGTTAGAAAAAAGCCAGTGTCCATGCCTGCGACCTCGTTCCACGTACAAATATGTCTGTTTTTTTTTTTTTTGCATTTGATTGGTGGGTGTCGGATACTGTATTTACATTGGCTGGAATGTGTCCCGCACTACTCAACAAATCAAGTACTTCAAGCAACATGATTCACAGAAGATCCAAATACCTTTAATATTGTACCACTACTTCGATTAGTCTTGAAGGAGGAAAAAACAAAAACGATAAAAACGCACAAGTGCATATGTTGGTTCACTTAATGCTTAACAGGTCTATCTTTTCGTAAAAATCACAACTAGCAATTAGTTGTAGCCGATCTAGCAAACAGGAGATAAAATGTTACAAGCATTATAACAAACTGTCATATGTAGATTTCAATATAACGCATAAGTGCAGAAATATACTGTGTATGTGTGTGTATATATACACATATCTACACACACACACTTGTACAAGTACTACTATATATAATATATATGTGTGTATACACATATATAACTAATATATAAAGCAGTATTACAGTATACATATTTGTTCTAATGAGCCAGTAGCAAATCCCATGCTGGACATAGAAAAGGCATCCACAACATTACGAAAAATGTACAATTTATGAAACATGGTACAATAAATAGAATAGAATTGCTGCTGTACACAAAAGCAATTTAATTTCACTCATATAAAAATATGTTTTAGTGCAACCTTACGTATATTGATACTTCACATCATTCAGACTCAGGTTTCCAAAAAAGAGGGGAATTACATTTATTACAAAGCAGATACACAAATGTGATATATTTACACGTCTTCCTGCTTAATATGCTTATAAGAATATAAGCAAAAAGTAAAGAAAAGGCACACACATCTGTACATTTAAAAGTACCAGACTGGACAAAAAAAAGTCCATAAGCGATTTTGGTCAGGCTCACAGATAAGTTAACATTGTATCATTATATATGTACATGTATATGTGTATACATATATGTGTGTATGCGTATTTATACACACCCCTTTCTGACACTTTAAATAAGAAGAAAATTGTTAAAATAGCAAACCAAGTTATAAAAGGCATGCTATACATATATTTAAACTACAGAATAAATTTGCTTGTTTAAAGACTTGTGTCTGTGCGCGTGTGTGTGCATGTCTGTGAATGCCTTTGATATCCACCTGCTCCCCCGTCTGCCCTCCTTCACCTGTTATCCATGGCATCCCCTCCCGAATCCGCGCCCCTGTCCGTGCTCGACGGCGACTCCCTCTGGCCGCGTGCGCCCAGCGGCCTCCCGTCGGCACTTTGGTCGCCGAGAGTCGAGGGCCCGGTGGCGGCGATCGGCAGCGCAGAGGCTCCGCCCAGCTCGGCGCCCGAGTCCGGGGGCGTGGCGGAGGCCCCGGCCAGCGGCGGCCCGGCCTCTGAGCCGCAGTAGTGCGGGATCGCGGCCTGCGCCCGTTCGGCTTGACCTGGGAGGTGGGGGGACAGGGGTTCGCCCGGCCTCTCGCCAGTCTCCTCCGAGGCGATGCAAAGGGAGGCGATGGCCTTAGTGCAAGTCTGTATGCTCTCCTCCTGTCTCGAGTCCTTATCTGCCGTGTCTGGGCCCTGCTCCCGGGCTTGCTGGGTGGCCGGACCGGGCGAGCGGGGCGACAGCTTCTCAGCCCCTCTTCCGGCGTCTTCCGCCGGGATGTGCAGGGACACCTCGCTGTTGCTGGAATCCTCGGAGACGCTCTTCTGCAGCGGCAGCCGTGTGCCGTGGGACAGACCCGTGACCGAGGCGGGCACAGAGTGTACCATCTGGATGCCGCCGATGGGGATCATGGAGAAAGGCGTCCGTACCTGCTGCTGTGAGTGCAGAGGGAGGTGGCTGAAGAGGCCCTGGGGCACGCTGGGGCCCTCCTGGCCCGCGGGGGCCTCGGCGTGGAGGTGCGACGAGGAGCCCTTCCGCTCATCCTGAAAGAAGTCAGACGGGAGAGTGAGTCTCGCTCTAGGAGAGCGGCTGAGAATCGCCATCGGGTTCCGGAAATGGTTTCGCGGAAAATACACAATGAAAACGAATGAATTCAATGCGCGTTTATTTCTCTCGCCTGTGTTTCATCTCTTAAATATTTGATTTTACCTTTTGTGGTTGGTTTACAGTGTTGTTGGTGACTTGTTGGAAAAACTGATACGGGAAAAAAAAAATCACCTTGCTAATATGAACACACTCAAACTATGCAACTTAGACTATTTATTATTATTTATTGCTGCTACACCACTTTGTCTTTGCCTTCTATGACTTGTGGGTATCTTGGGGGGGGTTTCAAGTAAGAATTTCATTGTGCTCTGTGCGCTGTACTTGGTACACATGACAATAAACTTCAAACTTCAAACTGAACTGGATTCCGAAGCAATGCAGCCTAGTAGCAGAACAGTTAAACCGAGCTTTACTTGTACATTGTCTGCAATCTACCTGAATATTCTTTTTTTTTTTACTCATTTCTCAAAAAAAGCAATTTTTAGCTCCATATACTCGAATTAAAAGGCTGAAAGAGCCAACATGGAAATATAGTCAGTTCTGCCTGTGAAGTTTACTTTCATTTAACTGTCCTTGAGAAGCGAGTTTTAACATGCCTTTTAAAGTACAAAACAGCCCTTATTAAACATAACATCGAGTGCCAAGCCTGCATTATGGGCATTGTTCTTTATCTATATACCCTCCTTTTTCAGGGACAGTGGCCAGAGGGTTTCGAAACATTTAATATACCCTTTCTACAGCAGTATATGAATGTAGCTTTTTTTCACCCTCCAAGGAATCCTAATTAGCCAGTATATAAATAGAAATGTCTTTTTCAGCAGTATTAGGTAAAGCAAATGGGTTTTTTTTTCCAGCAGTAATATATGTTTGCGCTAAGAAGGTGAGGGTTTCTTTTTTTCCTTTCCACTTTCCTATGTTGAGGTAACGTTTTGAAATGGACTGGAGAGTTTGCTCAGATCAGAAGGTAGAAGGAGCGATCCCTCCCAAAAACAATATTTATATCATTCCAGTTATTTGTTTTATTTAGGTCAGGCATTGACTAAAATATGTGATTATATATGAAGGGTGACCTTGAGAATTTCCAATGAGGCGAGTAGGAGTCTGGCTGGAAAAACCTCTGTCAAAAAGACTTACCGTTTCCATGTCAGCCGTGGCTCTGTTTCTTTGTCCCATTTCAGACTGCAAGTACTGCCCTGGGGCCCAGGGGGCGCTGTGGTGATGCGGGCCCCTCCGGGGGGATACAGGCCTGATCATGCCCCGATGCCGGCTTCTGGGGGACAGGTCCCGCCTGCTCGCAATGTCCTTCCCTGGGGACAGTGGCCTCCCCAGAGAGATGGGCGAGAGGTGTCCTCTGGGGCAGAGATCCCTGCGCGGTGACAAGTCCCTCCGGAACATGATGTCCCTCTTGGGGGAGATGTGCCTCAGAGGGGAGGCGTCCCTCCGCAGGGACAGGCGCCCGCGTGGCGAGAGGTCCCTTCGGGGAGACAGGTACCGGCGGGAAATGGGCGAGGATTCCCTGAGTGGGGAGGAGTCGCAGCCCGGCGAGGACATGCGCGATGGCGAGAGCTCGAACGACGAGGAGCTGTGTTCCGGCGACAGGCCCGGATCCTCCTCCATAGAGCTGGGCACGTCCAGCCGGTTCTTGTAGTCCTCGCCCAGCAGGAACTTTTGGTACTTTGCCATCTGGGCCTCGCCAGCTCTCTCGCTGGGCACCATCAGCTGCGTAATCTGAATGCTGGGCAGGGTGGCGAAATAGCTGAAGAGGGGAGGCTTGGAGGACGGGCCCAGGAAGTCGGAGGAGGAGGCGGTGCTGCCCTGTGACGCCGCGACGGCGGTGACCGACAGAGCCGGGGTCCCGTAGGGCTGGGGGCTTGTGCTTCTGGAACGGGTCTTTGGTGTGGAGTCGCCCTCGTATTCGTCATCCTCGTCGTCGTCCTCGTCGATCTCATCGCCGTCTTCCTCCGCCCCGTCCGAGTCGTCCGCGTCGGAGAACTGGTGCTCTGCGGTGAGATCCGAGATGCTGGCCTTCCTGGACCCCCTGTGGCCGTCCTCGGCATTGTCTAGAACGAGGCAATTTCACTCAAAAATAAGAGCCTAAACATTGTAAACGCAACTGTGGCATATCGCAATACAAATAAAGCGCATTTAGTGCCGTCTTACTCAGGAAATGAGAAGCACTAAACACAATAACAGTCTTCAGTTCACATTTTTACAGATCTTTTACTGCAATCCTATTTTTCTTTTTTTTTAGTTCGATAAAAATGGGCCTTAGATTTCACTTATGTCTTCTCCAAAATAACATTTGGAAAACTGGGATCCAAACAGGCAGTGCTTTATTGACTATATCTAATTTGGTTATATTATGGAAAGCTGGCAGCAAAGTCGCTCCTGTTTTTTTACCATGCTAATTGTTCTTCGAGAACCACAGCAGCGACCGGCTGAGACCAGTATTTACTCCCCCCCCCCCCCGACTGATGGTAAGGGCTGATTCATACCGGCTTCCTCGGCGTCCCCATCGTCCACGGATGTCACCGACACCCCGAGTTCCAGGCACTTCTTCATGTGGGCCTTCGACTTCATGTGCTTCGTCAAATTTCCTGTCAACCGAATGACAAAAGGCGGTCGCAAAGACGGCTTTCAAAACGCGACAGCTCCTATTTTGTTAATTTGACACGCCTTTCATCCAAGGGAATCGAAAATAGCTTTTGATTTTATGAATTTATAAAAATGCAAGCACTTAAGAGTACAGCAGTTGCTGTACTTTCGGTCGCAGTTAACAACCACTTTACCCGACAAACGTATCATTTGGGTCAATTAATTCCTGTAGGAAATCATCGGCGTTACGAGCTTGTTTTACCTGAATGCTCTCACCATATCATCTCCACACCTCCTCCTCAAACTTCCTCAGATCACTGGACGTACCTTTAGTCTTGAAGGCGAAGTTGCAGAACTTGCAGACGTAGGGCCGGACGTCGGTGTGAGTGCGGATGTGCTTCTTCAGCATGCTGGGCTTCTTGCAGCGGATGCCACATTCCTCGCAGATATACTTCCCCCTGCCTCGGCCCCTCACGTACACGTAGTCCTCGTTGGACTTGTACCTGGAAAGAAAACGGGGCCCAGCTCATTAAGGGTGTACGCCGGATAGCTGGGCGAATCGACGGGAGAAAATATGTAATAAATTAGACGGGCTGCATTCCTTTAGGTGAACATGGGCATTGAACTTTTAATGGCTTGAAAAAAATAATTCGCCTGCCAAGTTCAACTCGGCATTTTCACAGATGTATCCGCTTGTGGCCATATTTATTTATTTTACCGTGCGCAGAATACCACCTACTATAAGGCTGTAATTATTTCATTTGGGTGAAAGTCTGACACAGTTGCCGAGGCGTTGCTGTAAAGTTCACCTCTTTCGAGCTTAAAAACAGGACGAGTATCATTTCATTATGTCATTTCAGGGCGGAAAACAGTTTCCAAGAGCTAAACTGATCTTCATCATCAAGATGTCAGCAGGAAACTGGGTCACGGACTGTGTTTATGTGAAGTGTGAAGTATGTTGTTGTGGAAATACTGGGATTATGCAGAGAGGAATGTCCATGCCGCAACAGAATCTCCCACAGATTACATAATCAAGCATTGCTCCATTTCCACCAGGAACCATATACTATAACCCTTTGTTTACTTTAAACAAATATCAGCCAAAAAAACTGAAATCCAAATACTGTTAGCCTTAACGCTAAGCATGTAATCAAGTGACTGGAGTTGTCGCCCAACTTGACACGTACCCTCCTTCAAAAATCTTGATGCGGGTGGGCTCTGGCTGTTTTGATGGAGCATCCTTCTCTCCATCATCTTTAACTTTGTCCCTAGATCCAGTCCCTTTCATCTTCTTCTCATATTTGCTCACATCCAGCTGCATGAGCTCTGGCTTTATCTGAAACGATTGCATATATAAAATGCGGTCATGTTCTATACAACTATTCACAATGCTCGTTTGTATTCTCACCACACGTGACCTCCTATGTAAAAAATACGTGATGGACAATCAATGGCATTTTTACCTGTTCAAATCTCTGTTTCCATGAAAGTGAGGACACAAGCTTGCCTGACCCCGGGCGATTCATAGGAGCCATGGTGTAGGTTTCCGTGTTCTTCCTCTGCTTCGAGCGAAGTAGTGCTAGGGTTGCCTTGGTGCTCAAACTTGGCGGGTTTGGATTATAAGAGCTAACACACCAGGAACCATAGACAGAGGTAAGAGGGGTTGTCTGTGCAAAATTTGGCTTGGTGTAGTTCAGGAAGCACCAGCTGACACTGGTGGTCGTTCGGAGACTTGGGAACTGAAAGAACTGCTGAACGTCAGCGAGGTCAGTGAGCAGGAGAGTGCTTCCCACCACACCCCCTCCGTGATTGGCAGCGAGCTGCACCAACATGTTCACTGGCATTTTGCCTCCTGCTGCAAGCTTAATCTCATCTTGAGTGTCACTGGCAGAGAGCATTGACTGTGGGCTAGAACCTGATTCTGCAGTGGATTCATCCACATCCAGCTCTTCTGGGGACTCTCTACCATCTGGATTGTCCATTGTTATCTGCAGAGGTGGAGTGAAACTATCCTTCGGAGGACCTTTGGGTATGTGAGGCACGGTTGGATTCAAAGGTGACTTAGAGGAAGAGAATTCTAATGGAGGTGACACCATCTCCTCTTGGTAGTCGAGTGAGCCATCATTCTTTGAAAAGTCTGGTTTTAGTGACTTGCCACTGTCCTTTGACACAGTTGAATTGCTTAGTTCAACAGCACTGAGCTCCTTCACAATCTGACCATACATGGTTTCATCTTTAACCCGTTTTTGCTGCTTGGTCTCAATGAAGAGCTCCAGACTGCTTGCTGGAGAAAGCATGCGTTTACTTCCACCAATATTTGAAGAAGCATCCGTGGTTGAAATAGTTCCGGAGGTCAAAGATAGAGGAATCCCTGTGTTCAATCTCCCTGGCAGGGGCTCAGGAACTTTCCAGAGGGGATAACGTAAAAGTTCTCCAGGATGACCCAATATGTTAGACAAATTCAATCCACCTCCATGCTTTGGGCTGGTAATTGTGAGAGAGGCTTGAGACGCGCTGTCTGCACAAATGACCCTTGTGGAACATGAACTTTGGCCACGTGTAGCCAAGATCTGTGAAACACTTGTGTACATAACACTACCATAGGATGGCACGTGAGTCTGGATCCTAACAGGAACTAACATACCAGGAAGTGAGGGCTGCAGTCCAGCAGGCTGAGTGGCAAAAACTGGCTGAACTTGTTGCAAAAGCACCGTACTCGTGGAAAATGTTTTTGATGCAAAATGGCTAAGATGCTGCGGGTCAGCTCGTGAGGGGTACTGATAGTTCTGGCTACTCGTACCATCAGATTTTGCATCAGTTTGCTCCTGAATGAGCTGCATTTGAAGAGGTTGATGTGGTTTTTGGTGACCCGGCTGCAGACTGGGCTGCCTGATATGTAGCTTCTGCAGTTGATGTGTCTGAAAAGCGAGGTGCTGTTTGTAACGCTGTGACGACTCAGGATTCCAGAAGAACTCTGGTTGAAATGGCAGGAAGGGAGGCTGTGCTATGCTACTATGATGAGAGGAGTACAGCATCACTTCATGGTTAAGGAGTTCAGGACGTTCACTTTCTGAGCCCTGTTGAGATGTTTTCTGGCTGAGCAAGTAGCCCTCTGGCTGACTGTCCTCACTGGTGCTGTGTTGCAATGGATTACGATATGGACCTAGTATTGGCTGCACACCTCTCTTTGAACGTGCTACTTCAGCAGCTGCCGCAGTGGTACCACCAACCAATGATGTCGAACTGTGCCACGCAGAAATATGGGGGCTACCTTGCACATTCTCTGAGTGTTCATGCTTAACACTCATTTCAAGACCTTGCTCCTGCACCACGGTCTCAGGGTAGACACTCAGGGACGCCTGCCGCACCAAGTAGCCCCGTTTCCGCTCCTTCATAGCAGAAGCACTTGTGTAAACTTCCCCTTGTCTGGATGAAGTGGAAAGGCTGCCGTAGTCGAATGACTTGCTACGTATTTCAGGGATCTCTGTTGGCAGGGCACAAGGTGCCTGTTCTGAGGAAGAGCGTCGCATCTCCCTCTGCTGGTGATGACTGGGTATGGAAAGAGAGTGTCCACTTCCTGGCACCGTCAAAAACTCAGACTGCTTGCCAAAGTCATCTTGCTTAGTTGGGGAGACTGACTTAATGCTTTCCTCTCTGTCAAATGACATTGAGAAGCTTGAGCTGTGAGACAGATTACTCTCTTGGCTGGGGCTCCTGGATAGGCTGGTGCAGGTTGATTCAAAGCTTGATTCCCCAGAGGAGTGCTCCAGTTCAGCTAGGCGCAGGCGCTTCTTCTTTGGAGGCAACTTTTCTGCAGGAAGCTGGGAAAGGGTTTCACTCCTCTGCGGCCACTGGAATTCTTCCACATGTTTCTCTGGTTCCTTGACTGGTACTTCTGGCTCCTTTTCTGATTTGTCTGGCTCCTCTGTCACTCTGATTTCAGGCACTTGGATGTTAGGTTGACGTACCAGTTTGTGGGGCATGTGGTATTGCTGGGTTGGCGGCAATGCTGCTAATTCACTGTCGCTCTGTTGCTGCTCCATGCTTTCAGATCTTAGAATTGATTCTGGACTATGCATTTCTTCTGTATTTTCTGCATCTGACAGCTCAGAATACTGACTGGAAGGTTTGTCTTGCTGGAAACAGGGGTGCTCAATCGACTCAGACTTCTCGAAGGAACTAGGCCTGCTCAACGAATTTGTGTGCTGGATGACTGAGATTACATTGCCACCAGCCTTTCGCTCTGCGTCCGGGATAAGCACCACATCTTCTGAAGACATACTAGCAGCAGTATCAAAACTATCCGATTGGCTGTGTGAGCTGTACATCTGCCCTCTGCCTATAGGGGTGGCTCTTGAGATCTCCTGACTAGCATGCCTTGAATCGTAGTCCCCAAGTGACACAAGCGTTTCAACAGAGCCACTATGGTCACTGCCATACTGAACAGAGCAGTCTTCTTCCTCCCCAACACTCTTCTCCTTCCTTCGCTTCCTGGTGGCTGGTTCCGTCATTCCTATTTTAGTACCATATAACCCGTATGTCACACGCATATCAGCCAGATCTAACCCAGAGCCACGATCCCCGTGTTTCAATGCTCCATAAGGAAGGGCCGTATTTTTGGGGACAGTTCCATAGCTCTCGGATTCTGCGTGCCCTTCATGCGCTGAATGCTCGAAAGCAGCCTGCCTCCTGAGCCTTCTGAGACCTGCTGAACCTGGGTAGAAGACATCATCAGAGGTAATCATCTCATCAAAGGAGTGGCTCACTCTAAGAGCTTGAGGTACATTGAGAGTTGTCGGGGAGGACGTTGGCATTGAGTTGCTCCTTATGAGTGGCCCTGAATCAGATGGCGCTTCCAGGTGACCTGTGCTACTCGTGGTGTACAGTTTCGGCTCACAACCAGTAACAATCGGCGGGGCTGTACTTTCACCCCTGAAAAAAACATTGGGATTTAGCTTCATGGCGTTTTCATCCTTCGGGAAGAGGTGACCGATATGATCCTCAGAAATCTTGCTCATGCCCAAGTCAAGCATGCCACCGGTTTTTTCATTTAAGTCAATTGTACTGGAGTCTTGGCCAGGTACAGCTGCCATTCCTACGGTCAATGACTGCCGTGGTCTGGAGTTAGGCCTGTAATACCAAGTCCTCCCAAACATGATCTCCTCGTAGGATTTTACGTTGGTGTTGGGTGGGCTGATCTGTTGCTCAGCACTCTCAGAGCGTGAGAAGTATCCGGAGTCCGTGCTACCTTTGCTGTGCGGGCTCAGCAGGTTTAGGGAAGGCTCAGAGTCCTTTTTCTCAGTAAGCTTTAGGACGAGCTTCTGTTTGTTGGTATGAGATTCATCCACTCGGTTTCCACTATGAGCACCGATGGGTGGGGCTTCCATGTCTGTGAACGGGGGACACTCCATGGCTGCGGATGGAATGCCCTGTTTTGGAACAATCAAGATAGGCACTTTCATGGAGCCAACAGCCTGCTCCTCAGCTGGGTCCGCGTACGCCGGCTCATTGCCCTTATCTATTGTGCTTTTCTCAGCTTCGAATGATATTTGTGGGAGAGGGCTCGCCTTGTCCAAATACATTGAGCCTTCGCCAGTCTCCTCATCTGTGTCTGTACTTTGCTCACCATCTGAGTGCACCTCCGCCTCCCCCACTGAGGACGCTTGATCCATGTCAGCGCGTGTAGCTGCCAGTTCTGAAAAGGGCACCAGCCCTGCTTTAATGGCATGGGCATGAGATTTTCTGTGTTTGTACAGGTTGCTTTTGGTTTTAAAGGAAAAACCACAGGGGACACACGGGTAGGGGCGTTCGCCAGTGTGCGACCGGATGTGCTTCTTCAGCACGCTGGGTTTAGCGCAAGCCCTTCCGCAATAATGACAAATGTACTTCCCCGGCTTCTTGGGCTTCTGTTCCTTCTTATGCGACTCCTCCGGCGGCTCGATCCCCGTCTGGGAATACTGGCTAAACGAGGCAGGCAAGCTCGGAGACTTCCTGCGTGGGAAGACCCCGGCGTGTCCACGCGAGTGAGCGGAGAAAAGGTCGTCTGAGGTGAGCGAGGTCAGGCGGTTGGCGAAAGGCCAGCCGTGGGCCTCTATGCCAGGCTGCGGCTTCGCCCCCGACAGGTACCTTTCCTGGATGGGCTGTTGTGGATACTGATGCGGCAATGGGTAGGCATACGTGTTAGCGAATAGCGGAGGGTATGGACTGTCTTGTGACAACTGGCCAGCTGTTGAGGACAGGTGCTTCTGGGAGCTGTACTTTTGTGCCGAGCCGGTGATGCCCCCGAAGGCACCGTCCCCACCACCACCACTGGGCGGACCTTCTCGGTGCGGATGCCTTTTCCCTTCCAGGTCAGGGAAAGTACTTCTTTTCGTGCCAGAGGTGGGATCGGAGACCCACTTCCTCTGTAGTGGAGTTTTCTCCCGGGACACCTTGGTACCCTTTGGACCAGCAGCAGATTCCAGCGGCTCCATATTTCCTGGTTTTATTCGATCCGTATCTTCAATGGTCGTGTCCGTTAAAACGTTATCGACATAGATAGATATCTGTGCCACACTTGTGGTTTCTAGATTCCATGTCCTTCCATGTTACTCTACATGTGTGTTTTTCCCCGTCTTATGTATTTCCAAAATGTCTGTCATAAGCATCAGATCATTTATAACTTGCGAAATGTTCTCAACATTCTCAGGTTGCAATCAGTTTAATTCCTTCCAATTTTCAATTGATTTGATATGAAGAATTTTGACCTGTCTGGAAGACAAGACATAGAAGTATTTATTATCAAAGCATTTTAGATAAATTAGAAAAACCAAAAATGTGCTGAAATAAACATAATGTCCGCTGTTACCTGTACCTAACATACATTTAGTTTTATTACTGAGTGATAGTTGTAATTTAAAAGACGGTACTCACTTCTCCCCTGGTTTTCTCAACACTTTGCCTTTACATCACCTAGAGTAAACAAAAAAAGGAATATTTTCAGCTCAACCGAATATCGAGTGAAATAACATTCATGATGAGGAGCAAATATGTAACTGAGGTAATTTCACGTGTGGAACAGATGCATAGCCTCATTAAAGGTTGGCTTCAGTGAATGAAATTCAGCTTAAGCACGTGTTTCTTAATCTTTCTCAGAACACAGCTTTTGCGCGAACTGCTACTGAATGCCGCCGTGAGTCATCATTAACCACCATTCCCACACAGTTCCTCAAAAGACATAAAAGATGTAAAAATAGCCCGTAAAGCGCAAGTGACGTAAGGTGCCATATGAACGTGGGCGAGATAAGCCCCCGAAAGGGCAGGCAGTAAAGGGGTCACTGCCATTTTTCCTTTCCATGAGTCTCTCGTTTTAGTTCCTCTAAGAGCCCAGATGGGTGGGTCTTACTGCACATGCATTTACTACTTGCGCTCTAGACATTTCACATATCTACACCTGCACGCATGGGCCCTTGGACTCTAGATATTTCACATGTCTACACCTGCACACGTTGAATGCCAGTTTCGAGGGGCCCAGATCTTTATAAGAGCCTCAAAATAGTTGGAAGTTTGGAAGCTTGGTTGGCAAAATCTACTAACTCCCCCAGCTCAGCAAAGTCTACTGAGGGGGACCCTCACCTTGCTTGGGGCCCCAAGGTGACATTTTACCAAGGAGCCCAGACTGTCCAGCTAGGCACCTGCCTGCATGTAAGGCCACAATCTGGCCCCAGCTCTTTTCAATTGTCGTTTCAGGCAAAACACCCACCTCTCCAGCTCCTACCGTAGAGCCTTGCATCCGAACCCTAACGTCACATAATCCCTCCTAGACAGACATCCAGTCACAGACAGACGATGTCACATTCTGCCGAATGAGCCATCACTGGCCCTCCTTTACAATGAGGTTACTGGGATCGTCAACATTGTAACGCCTGTCCCCTCTCTAAAGAACAGGACTCGGACACCTGTCTGTTTCGACCCCACTGCGGTTGAAAAAGCTTCCCTGCTCTCTCAGATTGATGGAATTCTTTCCACTCCGGAACAGCCTGTTGTGCTTAATCCCACTTGTTTCTGTCAATCCGTTATATTTGACTACATTTGTGTTCAGCTCATATTTTTCATTTAATACATTGTTCTTTTGTCCAAAGTCATCCATCCATCCATCCATCCATTATCTCCGGCTTATCCGAGATCGGGTCGCGGGGGCAGCAGTCTCAGAAGGGAAAGCCAGACTTCCCTCTCCCCGGCCACTTCATCCAGCTCCTCTGGGGGAATCCTGAGGCATTCCCAGGCCAGCCGAGAGACATAGTCCCTCCAGCATGTCCTGGGTCTTCCCCGGGGCCTCCTCCCAGTGGGACATG
>JAABNY020000038.1:6413497-6424738 GCA_015164015.2 Brevimyrus niger
TCTTTTTTTCACCCACCAGCACTGCTTTCTTTTTCAGACCTTAGGTGGTTGCGGGGGGGGGGGACAGGAGACAGGCAGCCCCTCCACCATCCACACAAGCACCGCCTGGAGCATGTGACACACTGCCCTACAGTGAACCCCGTGCAAACTCTCCAGGCGACCGCTGCAGCCTCCGACACAGAATGAACCATTATTCTCAAATCCGAAGTGACTCACGGATTGACACGCCAGCCACCTCAAAAGCTGGGCGTTGTTACTATGGCGATTCAGGTTATGTTCATGCGCCCCCCCCCCAACCTGGGGAGCACTAACTCTTGGGGGTGGTAGTTCCTGCTTCCCTATCCCCGGCAGACCTGCTGCGACTGTACTGTAGAGCTGCGTTAGCGCCCGGGGCGCCGTGTTGGAAAACCACAGCGGGCGAGAGGAAAACAACAGGCTTCATCTGCGCTCTGCACACGCGGAATCTCCGCGAAACCGGGAGGACACACCTAGGTTACTGTTACACCTCAGAGTCGTGCTGGAAACAATGGCGAGACCAAGACTCTACGGCATGTTTTTGAAACCACTGATGTCTTTAAAATGCATTAAGCGTGGGTAGACGGAGCACTGTCTGGTGGAGAAGAGGAAGTAGCTTTATACCGTGTATTTATTTGTCGCGATGTGGAACATTAAAACACTCAGGTACGGAGCAGAGGAAAAATCCAGTTCAAAACAACTATCAATATGTCACTCTTAGCAGGTGTCACACAAACACACACACACATATAATCCAATAACGCACAAGAGGTTTTCCCATCCGGATCTGAACTTGCAAGCCCAGGTGCCGGTCAAAGTTCGGGGACCCCTAAGCAGGTGAAGGGCACCAGGAGTCTTTCTGAAGCGGTAATTAAGCCAGAAGCAGCCGAGATGTAACATTTTAATTCACAACTTCTGCTCGAACGCGCCTCCCCCGCGAGTCTCTGCACATCTGGAGTGGAAACAATGCAAATGACGAGCGAATGTGTGCACTCTTAGGGGACGGCGGAGGAAGAGGGGTGACTTTTCTAATTAATCTGCACTTTACACATGGATAACCTGAAAATAATATCAGCGGTACTTTATATGGAATTATCAGTAGTATACATTTTATGACATTAATGTTATATTTCTAAGGTCTATTGCACCTCTAATGACTATATGCTCAGGGTAGCTAGAAAATAAAAATATATATAAAATAAGTAAAAACCTGCCAATGCAGCTTCAAAGTTGAATTTGTCTGGTTTCCGAACTGACTTCTGTGCTGCATATGGTGCAGCGACCGCCGTCGACGGCTGGAAACCCCTTGCCGCCCCCCTCTCGTCTGCTAACACGTCATGGAACATTCCCGGAACGGGCCAGCGTCCCACCCACCTTCCCTCTCCCAGAGACGCGCACACATACATACGGTTTACATGCAAATAACAGACCGCGGCGATTTATACCCAGATCGCGCTCCGTCCACGGCGGCGGACGAGCCGGGAGCACGAAAGAACGTGCTTCAGGTCGGAAAGTGCGGAGGGGGATGCGCGCTTCCGGCCGCAGATTGAACAAGTAAGTTCATTACAAGGCTTTTGCCCGCTGCATCTGCTGTGCAAATTCCTCAGGATATTACGCAACATTCTTAATCTGCATGCAAGCAACTGGGATTTCCCCACATATCCGAGTAAAACGGCACAGAACCCCCTACACGATCGTATTATTCAGCAGCCTGTGACAAAACGTTGCAGCAGAGTTACGCTGCTGACCCACTGTCAAATCACTCACCTTGTCACATTTAAGGTGCATCCAGACACGTCCAGCTACATCCAGAAAGGAAATGTCAACACTTTGCCAGCAGAATGTTTAGTAAGTCCTCTCTCTTTGATGACCAAACAGTCCGGATCGTTTCGGGAAATAGGAAGAGAAGGCGAATAACTAAGCTTCGAGCAGACTTCTCATGACATGTAGTGAGTGTCGTTCTTCAAAGACGCTGCGCTTCTAACCGCCCGTGAATGGAAAAAGAAGATAAAAACACTGTCACCGGATTCCTCCTCTTTGCGAAGTTTTTTGAGCAGCCGAAGCTAGAGAAGGAGCCTGCGATCAGGAGACAGACAGGGTTATTCCTGGCACCACTTCCCAGAATAGAAATGGGGAGAGAGCGAAGAGAGCGAGCGCGCGTGTGTCTGTGTGTGTGTGCGCTCGTGTGTGTGCGCGTGTGCCTGTGACGTCATCGGATCCCCCAGCGCGTCCCGGAGTGAGGCTGCGGCGAGGCGGCGTCAGGGAGAGATGGAGAAAGCTCCCCGCCAACCGCCTCCTGGGCACTCCGCGCGCAGGGAACTCCCTCGGTGCCGCGGCCGCCGCGTGCCGATCCGCGGGACGGGAGGAGACGCGCCCTGTCACAGAGCTGCGCCATTCGCGCGCCGTACAGTGGCGCGCTCCATGTCCCCAGTCTCGTCTGATCTGCCTTAAATTACTTAATTACCACTGATTAATCCCATGTATAGTGCGTAGTTCCGATTATTAAGATGTTCTGTAGAATGGGAATAGTTCTTCAAAATGTAATAATTTTTTTTAAAACAAAATACACCATATGAGCGAGCTCCTTTTAACTATTAGGTAGCCTATTTTTGTTGAATTACATCTGTGTATGCATCCCGCATTAAAAACGTATTACTAAAATAATGCTATATTTAAGACGTTTATGTACTGTCTGTTCGTTTGACTTATTCATTCCATTATTATTTTGAATCAGAATAGTAGACTACGTGACATGCTGCTTGCCGAGCAGAACACCAGACAAGACACAAGGCAGTTCATATCAGCCAATTACTGAGGAAATATGCTTTAAATTAACTTTCAAGCAAACAGCATGATATTTAAATGAAGGAACCTAATGGTTTTAATTCAGGTTTCCATGCAACCCGTATAAACAGGAAAAATACCAGTTATGCCTCTGCAGCTCACTGTCCCAGGAACATCCCTGCATCAGAGTCCTGAAGATTTTAGGAGACGTATAAATCTGCGCTCAGGACCTCGAGGACAGACAAAACTGGTCACCCGTGAATTAGACATTTCCTTTCGGTTTCGTTATGGTTTGGCTCCGATGAATCAGTTACACCGATTACACGTAGTTATATTTCATTGTTGTAGGGTTGTTGTTTTCAAATGATGCCTAATTTGAAGCAATTCCTAGATTGCTTAAAAAACCAAAGGAAATTTATGGGGGACGATGAACGCTAAGTTCTGTGATTTATTGTAAGTTGTATAGACCTCTTGCGATTGTAATTTCAAGCAGTAGGTTTGCCGGTTTTCTGTGCGTCAGTTGCCTTTTGGTGCTTTTTAAGTTGCTAATTGGTTTTGGGTGAATCACGCATTCTGCTCAGATCTCGGATTCCCCGCTCGTCTTCCGTAATTGCCCTAAGATATTGTAAACCCCTGTTTCTGGGAACCAATTGGGAATATCCCAGCCTCGCCGTTACATCCTGCAAACAATTACGGGGCTGGACTAAAGAGGAAGATTACAATCTTGCAACCCTTCAGAATCCTACCTCTCACTGCATTACAATGGCTTAGTCATACACAACATTGTTGGAACAGGTGCCAAAGAGAATCTCCCATAATACTTGAGTGGGAGCACTGGTCACAGTTCATTGAGATCAGGACATGGATCATCACATCTTACACCTGGTTGAATACACTGCATAGCTGAATCGTAAGGGTTGATATCACACTACGAATATACTTGCTATTACATGAAGACAAATAAGACAAGCCTTCAGCTTAAATGCTCCCTTTGTTTTGGGGCTGTAGACCAGAATACCTAATTTAAGAATGTTCACGCCCCTTTATTTAATTTCCATGCTTCTTACTTGTTTTCAAAAATTGATCAAGACACACCCAAGTTTCTAGGAAAAGTAAAGCTGAGCAACCGGCTACATATGTACAAGAAACTATGATACTTTTATGCAAACCAGTGTTGTTTTTCTGTGAAATTCTCCATCGCGACGTTTTGCGAGTTATTCGGTACAGTCGCTGACGTCACAGTCGGCCGCAGGACTGAACCCAAAGACCATCCGCTCGGTGCAAACTCACAGGAGGGTACCCGCGGAAGGTGTTATGACGATACCGCTTAGAGATATGTGTGCACAAGGTCAGGATCTCACCTCCGCGTTTGTTTCATCACAGAGTTGTCATACAGGAATGCTTCCCAGGTAAAAAAGGAGTGGTTTCCAACACAATGGACCTTTGACATGTTTTTGATTGTCTCCGCTTACTCACCAGATGTCCCGCCTCCTACTTTTTTTAAAAAACTCCTCTGATACTTTTTTCCCCCTAGAGCAATCCTCCACCTTCACAAAGCCCTTGGACCTATTTGACTAACAGCACAGTCAGAGCGTTGTCATAAACAGAAATCCCTTTTCTTCTTGCTTGCGGAGTTACTGGGAAATTACATAAGGACGGCTTGATTCTGACAAAGTTCAATTTAGCTTAAAGGTAACAGAGGGTGGTTACGCGAGGTGAGAAATTACTTTGGCTTGGGTTCACCATTGTATACCTGTCATTACCTGCTCTCCCATCATAAACCACTAGGATCAACTCCCCCAGCTGCTGATGCAGCTCTTCTTATGTATTTCTGCACACAGTACTGAATTTGGACAGCATTATATGGTACTTTTGCAGCCCTATTGGGTTTTTTTAAATATATATTTTCAGTGCTGCTTTTAGCTGAAAGTTCATTGTTGAAACATTTTTGCTTGATTTTAGTATTACATTTTTGTATAATCAGACATTGGATTTGCTTTACATGTCCAATTTATTTCTTTTCTACACCCACCTTTGACTTGCCTGGAGTACCTGCCCTGCACCTGGCGGGATACTGTACTATGACAACATATTATGCCGTCCTGTGATGCTCGGATGCATTTGTGTGCACACTGCTGTTCGCCTACAAATGCAAACTTCCATTGCAGCACCTTTCCCTGGTGGTAACTGCTACACCAGTATAGAGATGAGTCAAAGCTGTAGTCGGCGCTGGTTAGTGGAAGTCATGAACAGGTGCGATGCTAATTAGAAATAAGAGCGTGAAATTCAAATAGTAAGTAAAACATGTGCTATGTGTTTGGTCATACGTGGGCAACTATCTGAGAATGGTCAGCTCCAGTGCCATTCTAGACAATCAAAGGCTTTGCGCTCAACTTTTGACGTGCTTAACAGAGACCTCTAGTGGTTGTACTCTGGCCATGCGTCCTTTTGTACGAGAGTCATTAATGTCCTAACAGAACGCGACCGACTTCCGATAGCTAAAACATCATCCAAGTTTCAATTCCAAACAGGTAGTCTAAAATTACATGTGAGGTAGTTTACCAAACAGGCAATTTTAAATTAAGTAGTTCGTAGGGAATGTAGACCGCAGGTCCTCCGGTGCCCAATATGAACTGTTGGAAGATGGATGGATGAATGGATGCAGGTTAAAATTTCCACCATTAGGAGCAGCAGTTGAAGGCCTTGGCATTCTGCTGATGATGGTACCCCTCCTGAGCCGGACCATATTCCCCATCAAGAGCTGGGCTACCATGCATGTGTGAAACACATGACGTACATAATGTCTGGTTCAACAGAACCGCTCCATTGGAAATGAGACCAGAGCTTTGCACAGAACCATTTCCACTGTTCAAAGATGTTTGCATGTCTTTTAATGCCATCTGACAAACCCGCCCGTGTCTGTACAGCAGTGGCTCGGCACCGAGTTCCACCTGTAGCCCCCCCCCCCCCCTCCAGAACATTCCGTGACCTTTGTCTTCGCACAGGGTCACTGGATTCCTCTGCCTTTCTGCCCGCACATATCTCCCTTTTTAATGACAGTTTCATTAATATATTAATATATAATATGATTGCCTATAACTCATTTTGAAATATTCATTGTGTATTAATAAAGGTACTTAATCCTATTCACAGGGGTCACTGCTACCTTCAGGTTTCAAATAGACGTCCCGCTGGGATGAAAGGTGACAGATGTGTGACGGAACTGGTGCCCGCGTTGTCACTCTGAGATCAGGGGCATGCTCAAGATGGCCGCCATTGACGATGACTGGTCAACAATGGCTATCCAGTTGTATTTACTTGATGTTAATGATTAGTTATTCCTGGGGATAAGCCATTCCGGTTTCTCAACAACTAAGTTAACCACTTGTGATGAACGGCAGCGATCGCAGCCTCAAAAAGATATGGGGTTGTTTCTCAATAGCAAGGAAAGCAAAGATTGTTCTTGCGGTCTTGGCTCCCAAGAATGAACATACGGTGCAGTGAATCGTGGGATTGATTTTGGTTGGCGAGGATGCGACTGACGTATCCTTGATATTTGAGGCTGTCCTCGTGTACTTGTGTTATTAGTATTGGACCTGGCCTTCGGCAATGGAAGACGATGTAAAACGGGCGCACGAGGACACAAGCACGATCAGGTCCACATATCGAAAAACACCCATAACAATAGGCTTGAAATACACCCCAAAAAACTGAACCTTTTTGATTGGATGCTTCTGGCTCCTGATGCCATTTTATTCTCAGTGTTATATGACTTGCCAGTGGTCACCAGTTGCTTCTAAATCTCTGGAAAAAAAGACACATGAGGATACCATGGTATATGCGGAAGATGCAGGTTGTTGATTTAGACTAGTCTTTGGGTGAAGACAATGAGGGGGACGGGGGGGAAAAAAAAACACCCAGACCGAAGTCTGTGGCCGTTCCAGAGCGCACTGAGGAAATGGTTTTGCAGAGAGCGGCGTGACTAAAGGGGATGCAGGCAGCGTGAAAGGCAGGATGCCAGCGGCAGGGGCACGGACTGCCGTGCCAAGCGTTAGACCCATTATCTCTGAGTGGCCTAAGGAGCGGCAGCTTTTATCCGACGTGATTAATGCATCGCATAAAGCGGAGGCTTTCGTTTTAACCGGGCACGCGGTTCTGAACAATTCCGGTCGCGCTCCTCGATCAGTGTATACCTGCAACCCCCAGGCCGAGATTCAAACACGCGACCTTTTCAGGTCGTTCGCCCGGCTGCCACCGCGCACACACGCCGCCGCAGACCCGTTCTGGAGCTCCGTGAGACAACTTCGGCGTCTGCTTTCTGTTTCGGAGAAAGGAGGGGCGTGGGCTACGGTCGCAGCTCTCTGAGCTCCGTAGCTTGTTCCTGTTAGCCGTCCATGGGTTTATTTAAAAAGAAGAAGTGTTTAAATATGGCCGAAAAATGAGATAAACAGCCATTCAGTCACCGAGCGCATGATAATAGGGCCACTTCGTTTAGAGATAACAAACAGCAGATGATAAGCCGCGGTCCCGGGCGCAGTTTGTGTTGCACTTGTCCATGTGCGATGCATGACAAAGCGAGTTGCACGTCCGTGACACTGCCGGCTTTGTTTTTTTATCACTTGCTGGGCATCACAACTCTTTTTTTTTTCTCTTTTAACTCCAAATCATCTCCCTTGTTAGCTTGGCTTATGTGATTTCACGGGCAGAGTCTGGTCAAGGCCTTCTCTCTTGGTCAGGTGGCCACCCGTGTTTTGGGTCCGGGTAGCTGTGTTTTGAGCCCCTTGCCCGCTACCTGCCCGTGGCACCCAGCAGCGAGCCCACGGCACCAGAAGATTCCGCTTCCCGTTTCTGGACCTTTTCACTGTCCTGTCTGAGACTCCGTAGGCTGGAATGCATATCGTAACTACGTAACAGCAAGCGCCAAATGTCCTTTCAGATGCTAATAACTTCCACACACTATTTAAAATTTCAGGCTCGGTCACATAACTTCCCTTCCCTGTGAGCAGAGCCAGACTGTTGGTACCATCTGGGCTCCGTGGGTCCAATATAACGATCTTGTTTAAAATAATTCCGTTCTCGTCTTCTTCGTACGACCGAATGAGCCGTTCTAGTACCGACGCTCTTGGTAGTGACTTCGTGCGTGACTGGACTACACCAGCGAACCCGACAGCACGGAATGCAGACGCGAATCTAACGACGCCTGGATTCGGTCAAACTCACACAACAATCGTCCACTCAAGCTGCTCCCTTTTTCAAGATCCCTGTTCTGCAGGTCTCAGGCCCCAGAAGCCTCGTTCAGTAAGGAGTTCGGGTTCTTTGCGGAAGATGTAATAGGTGGCTCTCGCGCAGTCCAATTGACACCTTTGCAGAAATACAGCTATCTGTGATTAACAGTGTGGTTAAGTCGAGCAGTTTTATGAGGAGAACTTATCGCTAATTAGGAGGTCGGGACAAGGGCGAAGGAATTGCGAGAGACAACAGATGTCTGCAGGTCCTGCTCATTAGATCGATGGGCCAGACTTTGATGTTGGTAAACAAACACAAACACCAGTCTGATGCCAGAGTTTGTGTATAACCATTATACCAAACATCCTTAGGCCTTCATGCCGAGTGCTATTTTAGGGTTCTACGGTAATGTACTCACCAGACAGGGCTTTCTGCCCTTGTCCTGGGCAATGTGGACACACTTCGCCTGGGGATGCTGCAGTTCTGCGCTCATATAGAATAAAAGCACGTTGGGGGAGTGCAAGTCGCACCAAAATTAGAACCGTAGGCAAATGGATGGATGACGTAAGTCTCACGTGAAATCCAAAGTGCCTCAGTCGAGAAATTTCAAGCCAAATAATGGTCAAGACCGGGAATGAGCAGAGAGGGAGCCGCGGTGGAGAGGGGGAGTCCCCCCGTGTTTCGTAGAGAAGCAGACGGGTCAGCCGTGCCTGTACATTTGGAAGCGGGATTGATTTTCAGCCATGAGGTTGGGCATGAGGCTTTGCTCCTGGCCGTGACATCTGCTACTCACATGGAACAAGGCTCCCGGGGGGGGTTGGGGTGGAAGGGGGGGGTTGGGTAGCCCAAAGTGCCCTCTGGTCAGAGAACAGCTTTTCACCACCACAGCGCACAGCATGTTTAACAGATTGACAGATATGTCTTTTCATTTATTTTGTCATTACATTTAAGCTACACACTAACATACATCACTCCTGCTCCTCTAGGTATAAACTTACGTTATTTCTTTCATCACTATAATACTGCATATCGAAGTACCCGTCTATCAAACAGCTGATGTAATCGAAAGTGCGTTCCCAAACTGAAATCTGTCTCTGTCTCTGAATGTCTCTGAATCTAAATATCTCTCTCCCAAACGTTAAGCAGCACCCACTGTTGTCAGGGATACCATACAATTCGATACAAAGGCCATGAGAGATGTTTGAATGCCCAGGAAAGTACCACAGTGACCTGTGCCATTAATATGGACATTAATATAGGCCTAGCGTGTCATGTAAGGACTGCACAGTCTCAGGGCCCAGAGAGGGTTCCGGAAGCACGGAGAGCCAGATACATCAAGCGTGCTATCCGCGCGGGTTCCGGTAATTTGCAGAATCCCCTCAATCTGGGCACAAGGGCAGGTCTTTTTCATTACGTGAGGAACGTCTTGTGTGCAGCGCTGGCACTTGCGTCGATGTGGCTGTCGGGTCCCGTCGCAGGTTCGAGTCCCTCAGGGAGCTCTGCTCTCACACCCTCCTTCACGGCACATGACCTGCTTCGCCGCAATCCGACACGCGACCCTGTCAGCGCTGGTCCCCGGAAGGCAGAACGCTCGCTTCCCTTAGGCTCCGACGCCCGGTTTAGCTCTGAGCTCAGCAATCACCTGCACGCAGCTCGCAGAAGGAGCGGAACATTCCAGCAACCTTAGGTGCATGTTTGTGTTTGTTTGCTCCGCCCCCAGAGATTTACATAACCCATAACCCCACCACGCCACCTGTCAAGACGAACCTGAATCTAGCAGCCATCACATAAATAAATAAGTCTCAGGTAAAGTAAAACAGTATTTTAAAATTTTAATTATTATTTAATTTGACTGTATATTTATTGCCTTATATTTTTATAGTTATTGTCTTAAGTTGCCTGTGTAAGGTGAATCATGTGTGATAAGTGCCTAGGACTATTCACCGCCAACCTAATCTACCTGAGGGTACAAATCAAGTAACCTGACCTGATCCTCTCCCTGGGACCACAGGCTGGGGTGTCCCCTAGGGATTTTAGTTCCCCCCTGATTGAAGTACACAAAGCAGGGGATGGCAGCCCAGCAGCCCTGTAGGGGGCGCACACAGTCCAGGGCAGGACGCCTCGAACCACGGGCGCATGCAGCCGGCTCGCTGCGTTTCACTGGCCCTTTCACCAGGATCAGTGGTGCTTGAAGTCTGGCCCGCTACACGGCGCTGGGGGGGGCGCTGGGTCCCCCGTCCTGTGTTGTTCCCTTCCACCCTTAATCTACCGGGAAAGAGTCTGGGTTAAAAGAAGTTACAGAAACATGGATGGAGACACAAAATGAAAAATGCCGTGAAGTAAATGTAGCTAGTATCTGTAGAAACATTCACAATAAAATGCAGATCTGTTACTTGGCATCCAACTTTGCTCAAAAGTTCCAGGAGTCTCTCATAAATTGAAAAGAGCCCCTCGTGCTTGACGCCCGTGAATGATGCTCACTCTCCCAGAAATGTATCTTTCTACTATCCAGTGGTTTTACCGCTGCAATTCCGCCCCACCCAGTAAGCAAATTTTACCTCCAGCCACCAAATACCCCCCCCCCGATCTACAATCCTGTGTCTCCAGCGAGCACTATGCTTGGGTGGTATCTAATTTTAAAAATCTTTATTTTAAATAGCGCTTCATTTAATCTTGTACTTGGAAATAGTGTACACGAAACGAGTGTCACAATGACTCTTTCTCTACTTCAACCCCAGTCCGGCCTTCTGAAAGTTTGAATGGCATTGAACTGGTCCGTTGGTTAGAAAAGAGGACCCCCTGTTCTAGGATACTACTTACATTACACCATGGGGCTCAATAACCGGCTAGAATCAGGGTATTTCTGCCAAGTCGACATCAGCTCTTCCTAAGAACCCCGGAGCCGTAGCATTCTCCCAACATGAAAATGTAAATCTGGCACCAGATAACATTTAGACCGTCGTTAGTCAGCTGACGCCGATGAGATCCCCCCCCCCCTCCCGCCGGCACGCTTTGATGTGGCTCCTCAACCAAATCACTCCATATCAATAGTCACCATTTTCCCAAAGTCATCCCTTCCTATAAGCTGGGAATTAGAGAGGGGGGAGGGGGGGGGTGTAGGAGATGCCTCTCCAAAAAAGAGTCTCTACAGATTGGTTTGGAGTTGGGAAGGTCGCTACCCGGTTACTCCTCTTGCTGACTGAATCTCGTTGTGCT
>JAABNY020000038.1:6442149-6470288 GCA_015164015.2 Brevimyrus niger
GCCCGCCACGGGTGCGGCCCCCGCCCCCCCGCGCCCCCCCCCCCGGGGCGGCGGGGGGGTGGAGGCTGGGGGGGGGGGGGGGGGGCGGGGGGGGGGGGGGGGGGGGGGGGTGTTTAAAAATAAGCGACCGGCATCTTTGCCTGTGGGCGCTGTATGTAAAGCATTGGGGCTTTCGGGACAGAGAGGCACGACTGGCACACGAGCGTGAAGGCGTAGGGGACTGTGGGCAGGCACGCACAGGCACACGCGCGTTCACACTCACTCACACGCAGTGCAGCTCATTGGCCGCAGTGACGTTTCGCATGCATTAACTTTTATAATGGTGATGATTCACCATATAATACAGCTGCATGAATAATAAGAGTGTAATGATATGATAAGAAATATATGAAATATATATAAAAATCATTGGGAAATCTGGTTCGGATTAGTGACTCTGTAGCGGATGGATGGATGGATGGATGGATGGATGGATGGATGGATGGATGGATGGATGGATGGATGGATGGATTGCTCTTTCTTTTCCGTAAAAGGCAGGACGATCATGCAGACTCACTCTGCCACCTGCTTCATTTGCCGTATCAGCACCAATCCAAACCACATAATAGTTACTTTAATTCCAAATGGCCCCCCCTGTAATTTTGCTTCTTGTGATTCTTACCTCATTCTCTGCATTTGGTGTCTTGGCTGGAGAACAAAAAATGAACATATAACCAAAGGGACGGAAAAGGAGACGAAAAGGCGAGTCGTCATTAGTCCAGGTTAACTACAGCAAATTAGCAGGAATGAAATCTTTGCGGTTTATTTGTTCCTAATGTTATTTGACACAAGATATATTTATTTGTGGGGACAAGCCTCCCGGTGGCCCTCTGACACGGCTCTCCTCCCGCAGTTTGTGGTGGTTATGTTCTGGACCCTTTACCTCTACGACAGAGACCTGGTGTATCCCCGGCTGCTGGACAACTTCATTCCGCAGTGGCTGAACCACGGAATGGTGAGTGATGTCATTCTCCTGGAACATGGCAACCCTGTGGGGAATAGGGGTGGGGGGTGGTTGACGGATGAGGAGGAAAAAGTTTGTCTCGTTCCTCTGGGCTGCACTGATGGGGTCCCGTTAGCGTGTCGCCCGGGAAATGACAGCTCCGTGACAGAGTGATTAAAGACAGAGGAGCAGTCAGACACAGTTACATCAGTGTTCCGCTTCACTCTCAACAAACACACTTATACACAGGCTACGGGTCATTAACCGGTCACTGGGCCAAAATATCCGGCAGGAGTCAATATATAGCTGTCTACATATACATATATTTCATTAAGAGTAATAATCCTTACTCTCCATGAGACACCTAAAGATAAGAGTGATTTTTTTGGGGGGGGGGGGGGGGTTATGGGCCTTCCTCAAAGGTCCAGTGGGATTTGAACCGCTGACCTTCCGATCACAAGCACAGATTCCTGCAGAGCCACACACTGCCCCAGTAAGCCTGCATATGGTGAGAATAATCTGCTTGTTTCTCTGCACGCCATATTAAAGCACAGTCCGCCTTAGTCTTCTATGTAAAGCAGGAGGCAGACCTAACACAGTGGTTGAAGGATGCAAACTTGAACGGCACCTTCGACTTGAATTTTCCCACTGTAATATCCAGCTACATTAATGCGTAAAATAAGAATGACAAAAACATCTAAGTTATATGCAATCTATAATTAATCATTTATTAATTATATTATGCTATTTTTTTATTCTGAAAAAAAATATGCATTTAATTACACAAACACAAACATAATCAGAAAGCAGAGCCTTCTTGGCATTTACGAAAGCTTCCACGAATGACATGTCATTGTCTGCCGCTATTGAAATGTCAGCTTTGGACGTTTGAAGAATGCTCGTGTTCCACTTCCCCGCGAGTTCCTCTTTCTTAGTCTTTAATCGTGCTTCTCGACAGTCGAAAAGCCTGCTCTAGAAACTGTCAGAGGCGCGTCTGTTGACGCCGGCGAGGCGGCAGAGCGTGTTTTCTTTGATCTCGTGCTGACGTCAGCCCTCTGAAGAAAGGCCAGAGATTGTGCAACCTGTGGATTTCCACCACAGCGAGGTCACGCCGAGGTCACGTGACGGTAACCGGGGAAGCGAGTCGCCGGCGATCATGTGGGGTCAAACGTCTCCCGGTTTCAGACGCTCTCGTCGCGTGACTCGTTGGTCAAGTGAGCAGGGAGTCAAAGACGTGTCTATGCCAACCACTGTGACTCACGGGGTGCTCCATTATAACTGCGGCTTGTTCTTTGTAATTACGACAATGCAAAAGATTTATACACTGCAAAACATGCGTTTTTAAAAATTAATCTATGCATTGCATAAAAATAATCATTTAAAATCCTGCCAGAGAACACTGAAATTGTCATGCTTTAGCAGTGCTGAAAATGTAGGTTTTATCTGTGGAGAGCAGATTACGTTTCGGCCAAATGTTTGCTTTCCTTGCAAATTACCGTAAACATCCACAATATTTTCAAAATGTATTTCAAATTCCATTTTCGGACGTATTACAATATAACCCCCTCCCCCAACAGGGGTAAACTCAGGACACTGGAATGAACCAGACCCTGAAGGAATCCCTCCCCCCCCAAAAGACCTGCCCTCAGATAATTGAAATAAACAGCCGGCCTGACCCGCATGTGGGGTAAACAGGAGGCCTCCTTGGGCAGGCTGCCTTGGGCACGCCTCCTTGGGCACGCCCCAAGGTAAACCGCAAGCTTCTCCCAGATGAAAACAGCGCCTGGCACGCCAAACAGCCTGGCCCACAGCGGCCCGGGGCAGGGCCACTCTGCCGTAAATATTTTGCTGCATTCCATGGTACCGCATTTGTTTGTTTACCCCCGCTGCCACGGCAACTCCTTTCTGTTCCCTTCCGAGCCGTAAAAAAAAAAAAAAACTCGGCGCCCGAGTGTCGTTTGTGTTTGGGTGAGGACACGGGACCGGGGAGCGGGGGGCGGTGTGGCCCTCCCTGCCCCCGCAGTTCAATCGGCGTGCCGCCCCCTCCCCCCCCCCCCCGTGCCCGGGCACTGCCTCCGCGCCCCCCCTGCATGTGACAGACGGCCGGGGAAGAGCTGGATCTGTCAGGTGAAGGATGACGTGTTTCCCCCCGTTGCCCCCGCGAGAAAAACTTACATAACAGGAATTTCTTGATGCATTACAAAGTCCTGTAGAGTCATCTCACGGTCCCCTGAAGTCAAGAACAATCATTAATGGGGGCATATCACTGGATCAGAGGGCACTCTTTATGACACCATCCCAGAATATTACCCATTCATTCAGCGGGATGTTCGACAGGTTGAATCGTGTGGTTCAGAGGTCGCACAAGGAAACCAGCGACCTTACGGTTATAGGTCAGTGTCCTTAAATGACACACATGGCGCTCGCCGCGGGGGAATGGAGCGCCGTCGAGCTTCCCGCTCGGCCTATTCGCCGCGCTCCCCGGTGCGTCTCCCGACGGCGTCGTTTCCCGACGAACGAGCGGATTTTCCCCCGGCGAAGACGAGACGGCTAGATGCTGCTTCATGGGTCAGCGGCCGTCTGTGTCACGCGGACGCTGAGCGGCATCGTTTCCGGTGACGGGGGGGTGGGGGGGGGGGGGGGGGGGTGGGGCCCCTCGGCATCGACGCGGCTGGCGGGGGAGGCCTGAGCTCATGGGGGCCTTTGGTTGCAGGCGCTGCCGGGGTCACGGGTGCCGCTACGAGATTTTGGGCCCCATGACAGCAGAATATATTGGAATCCCAACCCAGATGAATTTAATTATGTTCCAATAATTAAAGTTTTTGCGGCACTTTGCCGCAATTTTTTCAGGAATCGTCCTAAGGGCCCCCCCCCTTCTTTGCGATGCCCCTCCTCAGGGCTTTTATCCATCACACTGCCACCCTCATCCTTAATTCAACGACAGCGTGGCGTGAGGCAGGGCCCCATTGTGCAAGCGGGCTCCTGCCGGCCGATTATCCCCGTCGGACACCCCACCCCCACGCCCTGCACCCCAGCCTTTGTGGGGCCGCCAACTGTAAAGACCGGGGGGACAATGAGATACACTGCCGCTCCAGGAAGGGCTCTCTGATTCCACTCCATCAACTATTCATGTCCTTAGGCTGCCAGCCAATGCTCATTATGGGCGTTTTTCAATGCCCCCCCACCCCCCTTGCCCCTGCCCCCCCTCCGGCCTTTTTAACACACGGATGCCTCACATAGCTCTTGTCCGGCCCTCTGATCCGGTTAGATTCCGGCACTCCATTTCCGCCGGTGTCGTATCTCGTGGGCATGGCAGCCATTGTAAAGTCCCCTCCCCTGAAGTGTCCCTGAACTGTCTGTGACTTTTGAAACATGCCTTTCGGTCCTGTAATTTTGGGCTGTCGTTTAGAGTCCGAAACAGCTGTCCTCCGTCTCGCTCTGGAGCGGGCGCAACGTGCAGCGGCGTGTTCGGATCGGCGAAGTCGCGGTGGCCTCGCAGTCGCTCCCGTTCACGCCGCGGACGAGAGCCTTTATTACGACGCCACAAGGTATTTCCTCGTCCGACGCCAAGTCTGAACATTCGCTTTCACGGAGAGGTGAACAAAACGATGTTTATGCTTATTGTTTGTTCACCTCGTTCCAAATCTGGTTTCAAGCCTGGTGTTAGACGACTCGCTGGCGATGTACACTTTCGGGACTAATTCTTGGTGTAAGATAGAAGAAGCAGTATCACCAAAATCATGGTGAAGTACAGTTTGGGCTTCAGTGCCGCCGTACACATTAAACGCAACTTGGAATCCAGATGAAGTTTTAGTACAATATCAGGTGCCGAACATAGACACATCATCCATAATTAACAATGTTCAGCTTTCCCACCTGGTTCGCCTCCCACTGGGCTGCAGCCCAGACCTGCTGCAGCAGGGGGTGCATGTTGTGACACTGCCACCTGGTGGACGGCAGCAGTACTAGGCACCCGACTGCCGGAGCGGCCGCGGCGGCAGCCGACCTCAACACGACCCCTCTGAAGCTCCTCGGCCCTTTTTCCCGGCTTATGAAGATGGGGTTTCCACTGGCTGTAGCTGGCCTTTTGTGCGTGGGGATTGTGCTTCTGCGTCACAGGTTAAGGTAGACACACAGATTAACAGGTCCGGGATGGTGTCCAGCTTCCAGAAGGGAAGGAGCATTGCCGGTTGGGGTGAAGCGTACATTCCTAAGCCGCGGAAGGAGAAATGGCTGCTCCCTTAGAGAGGACGCGGAGCTGTCAGACATGTAATCCTCTGCGACGCATCAACCGTGACTCATCAAGCTTCATTAAGGAACCTGTATCAGGCATCACAAAGAGGTCTTGCTAGACCTTCCCCCGTCACTGCGATTGCCCGGATTATCCCCCAGTAACACCCCCCCCCCCCCACCTCCCCCAGCCTCCACTCTCCCAAATCCCACCAGCTTCCCAAACCCCTCGTTTAACAGCCTCTAAACAAGGCACCTCCTCTCCATTTGTTGATGTGAGGGCGACTCCTCTTGGCCACAAGATGGCCGCCGGGTGTCACATGATACTGAGGTGGGTAAGTGCCTCTCTGGATGCAGTAGCGAACCCTGTTGTTTGGGGTGTAACTCCTTGCTCGATGCCCAGGGTTTAGCCCAGGCTGGGTTGGCGAGCAGCGGACCTCACGCATCTCATCCCTCATGTAGATTCCACACATAGTGGATGTTTTACTTTCTGTGCCTTCCTGCCGTCATGTAAGTGCTATTATTTTGCATGTAAATGCAACCTTTTGTGGAGCACGGTTTGACAGATGGGATCTTGTTATTATTACTGGCAAATGTCCAACGCACTGCCGAGGACATACTGTACTCCTGCTCGGCACAGTTAAGGCTGCAGAGGAGCGGATAAACACAGCGGAGACAATCAGCTGTTTTATTTTTTTTTTTGTTTCAGTCAGCCGTGGCACGCAGGAAAGAATTTAACTCTGATTTTGAATTAAGTCCAGATTTTTGAGATATCACATTATTCCCCAGGCAACTTCGGTCAAGCTTTGAAACTGCACTGGGTCAGGACATTCTGGATTGTTCCATGTATAAAAGAAATTTTGGCTGACATTTTTCGCTTGTGGGTTTTCTTTCGCAGAGAGCACAAAGTGGCTTGTATTTTTAAACTGACTTACCCGGTGCAATAGTTTTTGAGGACTGCGCTCAAGGCTACACCACCTAGGATTTGAACTTCCAACCTACTGAATATAAGACCTTTGCCATCTGCTGTCCCATATGTAGTGGGAAAATAGCTACAATGGGGACACAAAGGGTCTCTCTACTGCCCTCCGGTGGCACCTTCAACCTTCATTTGATTTGTCCTGCAGCATCCCCTATGACACTGGGTGAACGATCATACCCCTGGCACAGGTGGTCCCAGGGTTTGGATACTGGCACGCGGCTTGTGTCAGCAGTGCCCGCTGCTGAGCTGGAGATGGAAGGGTACCTGGCTGGTGAGGTGTAGCAGCCAGCCCAGCTTGCTTTCAAGCAGTATAGAGTGCCCCGTTGGCACGCCGAGGAGTGTGTTCAGTATAGAGTGCCCCGTTGGCACGCCGAGGAGTGTGTTCAGTATAGAGTGCCCCGTTGGCACGCCGAGGAGTGTGCTCGGCCCAAGCCTCCTGCAAATCTCCCATTTTGTGCCTCTTGATCGTTCGGATGTTTCATGGATGCCTCTAGACGCCGTTCCGGTCCTGCTGTCAGCAGTCTGTCCGGTTTGAAGAATCTGAAACGAGAGCACGACCGCATTCTCCATCGACAGAGCGGACCTGAGAAGACAGCCAGTTGAGTGCGGTCTTTCTAGATGCCTCCCGTCCCGCAAGGGGTAGAAAGCAATGCTCGTGTTCCGTTCCCCGACTGCATGCCTCTTTGCAGGCCGGGCCTGACTCTGCATTTCAATGTAGGATGTCAAGTCACCAAGACGGGTCTTATTTTAGCCTTTTTTGGTGACCCCCCCCAGGATAATTGAATGTGGCAGGCCTTCCTCACAACCCCAGGCCTCCGACGATCGGGCCGAGAAGCTCTCAAAGATAGTTCTTGTGGCTTGGCGGAGGGAGGACTAGCCAAGTTTGTGGAAAGTCCCTCACTAGCACTGAGAACGCTTAACATTCCACTCTCTCGAGAAGGGTCAGAGAATTGCAACGTGCACGGCCAGCGAAAATGCGGCCCTCCGCATTCGCATTGCGGTGGTGTGGGAGCCTTCGAGTAATGCGGTGTGAAAATAAGGAAACATCGACCCCCCCCCCCCCCAACACAAAGAAGAGCAGACGAGAATAAAATGCTTTTCTCAATTAAGCTGCACCCATGAGCTTGGGAAACAATTAGGAAAGGGGGGGGGGGGGTGAATTCAAACTGCTACGCGGCCATTTTTTCAGTCGAGATGAGTAAATATTTTCTCAGTTGTCAAGGATGAGGTAGTAAGTCAGCGATGTGACCACTTTAATGACAGAGCTTGGACAGGCAACTTTGCCTAGTAGCTTTTCCAGACTAGATGCAAGATCCAGATCCCAGGAGCAGGGCTGATATTTTACACGGCTTCGCCTGAAACAGCCCTGAAATGTTACCCCCCCCCAAAAAAAAAAAAATAACAGACACTTATTGATCTTTTTTAAGTGATCCCCCAGCAGTGCAAAAAATGGACAAAATAGCTATGCGGGAACATGCTTGAGAAAGGAGAGGCTCCTTTGGTACTAACAGCCTCAACCGCTGAACACGACAGCCTTTGTTTTCCCAGTTCCCCAGACTGGTCAAGCCAGGAATGCTTTCACTCTGGCTGTTTTAACCCCAGAGGCACCTCAAATCCACAGCGTCGGTCTCTCACCCCCAGGAGACCCTCAAAAACTGCCGATCGGTTATGGCAAAAATGGTACAAAGGTATAAAGTTCAGTTCAAGTTCTACAAGTTCTCAGTCATGACCCTACCATGGTGGAGATTTTAGGTCCAGAGAGTACAGTTCAGTACTATGTGACTGTGACTCTTTATACACAACTGCATGGTAGAAGCAAAATCTTGGTTGGGATTTGTACTTCCTGGATCTGGAAACTCTGCCTCTGGCAAATAAGCACCTTACTACTATGAAAAACAGTGGTGTAGAAGCAGGTGAATATCTGTTAAAGGGCAGTTGGTATTGACTAACTTTAGGCACTCCAGGACCTATTCTGTAGCGCTATTGGAATTTGAGTTATCCCTTTTGCTGGCTGCACCTGGGAGTCCCATAGTGGTGGAATACAAATGACATAATGCCACATGACCTGTCTGTGTGAAGAAAGCAATCATCCATGTATGACGGGGCGGGGCATCCGCACCCTGCCTGTGGGATATCCAGCCAACTATGGAGGACGTCTTGACAGATGGAGAAATTAAAATAAATAATTTGGAAAACCTGAGAAGGTTACGCGGATCTAATAGGAAGATTTCTAATGATGGTCAAGTGGTCCTTTCATAATTTCTGGTAAAAGCTAACAGTGCTGGACTCAGAGTATTACGCTTTTGGGCAAACAGACATTCCAGTGCAACCTGCTACTGTTATACGAGGAATAAGAGTCTTGGGTGTCAGGCTGAATGGCCGACCAGCAGGTGTAGAAAGACCAGCCCCCCGCCCCCCCAAGCCGCTGTGCGCCCGGCAGCAGAGGACTCTCATCAATACACCGGCCTGATGTGACTCCCCAGGCTGGGAACGTGGCTTCCAGCTGAGGATCTAAAATTACGCTGCTTGGATGTGACCATTGTGGAAAAATACGATTCGTTTAGGGCAACAACAAAATAAAGACTCGACTCTACAGCCGGGTCGTTCCAAGCGAACCTACGTATAATGCCTGGCGTGTTCCTCAGGTATGTGAAATCGAAGACCGGCGCACGAGCCAGGTCAAGCGGAAGACCACGACGTGACGGTATGGAGTCAGTCTCCATCTGGACACGTGTGTGGTCTGTTTTATCAAGCTCACCTGCTATTTTTACGGCCCTGTTGGGACAAACAAGCCCTCTTTTAGCTTAACTAGAACAGACAGAGTATGCTAATAAAACTCGTTAAGTTCCACGATGGGCGAGCTCGTCTGCTGTTAGAACGCTGAACTGACGAAGTTCTGCAACATGTGGACAGCCAGCGTTTCTTAATCCGAGTTTAAAAGGAAAGGAGCCTGTAGTAAAGGTTTCGGCCCACTGTTCTGTCACTTAAAAATCTATACGAGCTACAAAATCCCGAATACAGCATTTGAACAGGGATTCTTTGCTGGAAATGTTGGTTGTGTACTTTGTGGAAAGCAGCTGCAGACATAAGCGACCGTTTTGTGAGGTGATGGGGGGGGGGGGTCTTTGTCTTGCGGTGATCTTTCCTGTGCAGGCACACTACTTCAGCAGGCATGTGGAGATGATCGCAAAGTGATCTGAAACACGAAACTTCCCCGCTTCATAAACTCACTCCATTTCGCTGACTCAGTGAAAACGCACTGAGGGAGAGATGCCGTGATACAGTCTGAACTGACCTCTCCCTGCACTGACAGTGCTTAGTGTATTCAAGGGTGAAATGCAGCCCCAAATACAGGGTGAAGAGTAAGAGTAGAGGTGAGGAATGGAATAACAGCAAATACAGAGTAAAGATCAAGAGTAGAGGCAGGGAATAGAGTAACAGCAAATACAGAGTAAAGAGCAAGAGTAGAGGTAGGGAATGGACAAACAGCAAATACAGAATAAAGAGCAAGAATAGAGGCAGGGAATGGAGTAACAGCAAATACAGAGTAAAGAGCAGAAGTAGAGGCAGGGAATGGAGTAACAGAAAATACAGAATAAAGAGCAAGAGTAGAGGCAGGGAATGGAGTAACAGCAAATACAGAGTAAAGAGCAAGAGTAGAGGTAGGGAATGGAGAAACAGCAAATACAAGGTGAAAAGCAATAGCACAGGCAAGGAATTGAGTAACACCAATTACAGGGTAAGCAACAATAATAGAGGCAGGGAATGGAGTAACAGCAAATACAGGATGAAAAGCAATTGTAGAGGCAGGTAATGGAGTGCTGATGACTAAAATTAATGCGGCAAGTACTCATACTGCCGATTTGGGTGAGGTGGAGTTGTCATCATCTGATCTGCAATAGTGCCGAGCAGGAAGTGTCTGAGATCAAGATCTGTGAAAAGGAGCTTTTTACGTCAGTGGTGGTTCATGAGGACACTTCAGATAAGATGGAGCTTGTCTCCTCTGCATTTTGTTGTAATATCACACTGATGCACTGGAAGGGACTGACGAAAGACACTTAAGCTGGTCGAACCCATTGAATCATAATGTCGAAACTGAAGACACTTATAGAAAGCTATGCAGAAATCTGTCAAGGATGTCCTTTCTCTGTGGGTTTGCCGTGTTTACAAGATTAACGTGACGGTTAATGGACATGACAAGCACGCAAGTAAAAGAATCCGTCGGCGCTGTCGAGCTTAAACAGGGAGACGGTAAATTCCATATAAGTTTGGTTACGTTTTTGTGAGCTAGTTTTGTGAGTTACGTTTCTGTATCACCTGCAGCTGTGTTCCCCTCTGTCTAATGTCCCTGTAAGTCAGTAAATCAAGGCCTAGCATAAGATCGAGCTCATTAGCTAATTATCTCCGAGGGGCACCTCTCACATGTTCCAGGCGTGTAAACATCAGGGTAGGAAACATTGTAGCGTTCATGCTAACGTGCCGTGGTCTCTGTGGTGCTGATTGCATTGCCTCCATACAACGTTGTAAAACTGCACAAATGGTGTTTATGTCACCTGAGGTACTTTATTTGTTGTACTGAAGGAGAAGAGCTTCACTTTTCAGTTCCAGCGCTCAGGGGCTGGTACTGTTTCTGGTCCGGAGCCCAACTGGGGACCCAGCTGTTAATGCCTTGGGCAGGGAACCTGACCTCAGCTACTCCCTGATTTTTTTTTTTTTTTTTTTGTAAAAGAAGGAGGGCAGAAAAACAGGCACGAACAGGTTCCAGAGTTTGTCGTTTTGGTCGAAGGCGTCTGCCAGTGATTAAGTTTGCTGAAAATTATAGACCCTCTCCGTTTCCAGGAATTAATGAGTGCTGGCAGGGAGAGCAAGTACCAGGCTCCTGGGTCCCTGAATTTTCATCTGGTCATCGAAGCACATTAAGTTTGATCACTGAAGGGACGTGGCTTTGGGCCCCCCCCCCCCCCCCGGGCCCCGAGGGGCCCCTGCATCACACTGATTTCTGCATACGGCACCAACACACGCACCGTCCAGGGAGTCGTTGTTCATCATTCAACAACTTCACCTAATTCATATACTTGTTAACTGTGGTTATTTGGCTAATTAGCCATTTTTTTGTGTGACTGTCTTTTGAATGCTTTGAGCAGGCGGCCAACTTTTGTTTTAGCTGGGTGAACCATCCGGACTCCGTGTGTCCTTGAACTGCATCTCTAATGAGCAAAACGGGTAGACTGGCCCCTCATGGTTTTTGATGAAGAGCATCAATGAGCCCTGTTGCCGTGGACACTGTTTACGCGTGTTTGAGCGCCTCTTAGGAGTTAATAGGCCCGTGGCGTGGATGTAATGTGGCGCCTGGTCTCGTCAGAGGGGGAGATCGCGGCCTAGTTGATTCCGGCGTTCCGAAAAGTCGTGCGTCACTCCGAATGAGCCCACCCCCCACCCCACCCCGCAGCAGCATCACGGTTTCCGACGGCGACGTCAGCGCAGTCGTTCAGCTGGGAACTCTCCTGCTTCCCGCTTGCCCGTGATTCAGTAATCATCTTGAAAAAAAAAATAAAAATCAATCTCGAAGAGTCAGCTTAATCAACGGGGAGGACTTAATTGCGGCTTGAGGGTGCCTGACCTTAAGAATTACAGACTGTGATGGGGGGGGGGGGGGGGGTTGCAGGCTTTTTAAAGTGGGTGGTGTTGGGGAAGAACACTCTAATGTCATATGTGACAAGCTTCACAATTGAGATCCAGAGAGGTGACCTTCTTGTTTTAAGGTTTCTATGTCCCTGTTATGGATGGTACAGGAGTATTTGTGATTTGTGTGTCTGTGTTTTTACTTACTTGCCCAGAAGCTACATTGGATAATAAGCGCCTGCCTACATTCTTCTATAACCTACTCATGCACCTCCAGGTGCTCAGTACTCATCAGCACTCGGCTGAACCAGTCTGTCATCAAACGCACGACCAATTAAACAGTGAGCAAAAGCTGCCAAAATAGATCTCCGGGGAGGTTTAAACCCCCGACTAGCTCACTGTTACAGACACAACGATACAGAGAATTGACACGATTTTGCCAAAACCGTGAACCTGGCATTTTTGACAAAAATGGTGGAGAGGGGTGTGATACCAGTAGGGGAGTAGGTATGTTGGGCTGTGGGTGCGTCTCCCTCGTCGAGCAGCAGGGACCGGCAAATGAAGGACAGCCCGGGTCGGACCTCTATCGGTTCGTCTGAATCCTCGATCAGCAGCACTCAGCGCCGTTCGTTGTCCTCGGTGCTGTGCTGTCCACCTTCTCCTGACTGCATTTGTGGCTCCCCCACGATCGCCTCCCTACCGAAACGCCACGGAAATGTCAGCCCCCCCCCCTTCCTCCTCCTCCTCCTCCTCCTTCCCCCCGGGTCCGGGGCTGCAGCACAGCACCACCTAGTGACAGCTTGGCCGGGTGTCGCGCGCGCGCGAGGGAGCGGATTTTTCTCCAGCAAAAAAAGTTGGAGGGAAATGAGCTCCTGCCGGTAATGTTCTGAGGCACTGGACAAAAATACCGCAGCTCCATACAGCCGGTACCGACGTCTCACACATCCCCCCCCTCCCGCGCCGGCGCCTTTCCGGAGAATGAGCAGTTCCTCCCCCGACCGCCGTTCGTCTTGAGATGAAGCCCTTTTCCTTTCGCCGCTATACGCGACCACCTCCCATTAATAACAATCATGAATAATACAGAACAATGTAACACTGAACAATGAGAATGTATACAGCGGAATGCTAATGCGGAGCAGTGGAACTGGGCTCCGGGTTGGCCGACCCCACCCCGGAGAGGGGCATCAGAGGGGCATGGATGCCCTGGCAGATTCAGGGGGCCCTACTTTTTGGGGCCCCCAAAATCTACCATTTGGGACCACCAAACACCCCCCACACACACACACACACACACTCACCCGGCCGATTCCATGTACTGCGGGACACGTGTCTCTTCAGATCGAAAGTTGCCAACCCAAGTGGGGTGGGGGCGCGGGGGGGAGGGGGATGGTAAAGTTACTTCCTTAGGGGGCTCAGGATTTCGAGTGGCGCCCCTGACTAAGCCGGACTACCCCACGTACATGTAGGATTTCATGCCGCAATGGCCGGTGTACATGAGAAGCCAAAGCCAGAATCCTAAGGGCAATTAGCCATAGTTCAAATCAAGCATGGCCAGAAACCGTATGCTGGCCCGTTAATTAGCACTTACGCGGCATCTTACACGGGCTTCCGAGGGACTCCGTGCGCCGGGGGGGAAAAAAAAAAAAAAAAACGCTTCCGGTTAAGAAAAGGCAGCATATGGCACAGCAGAGTCTAAATGCTAATTTCCTGTTCTTTCTGTGTTGAGAGGATCGCCGAGACCTATTATTTTCATTTCCTGTTGAAGTACACTTTTTTTTTTGTTTTTTTTTTTTTTGCGTTATATAACCGCGTTCTGGTGAAAAGGGCAGGTGGCGTACGAGCACCAAAGTGAGTGTGACTCATGGGCACACGGACGGGAAAAGCAGCGGAGACGTGGCGCTTGCCTCTTCAGAGGCGACTTATTGAATCGAGCCCCAGCAGCTGCTGCACGGGACGTGTGGCTGTGGGAGCTTCGGCTGCTACGGCGCAGGAACACGGTGTCGAACCTCGGGCCGGACGGAGCCACCCAAAGCTGATTTATTACTCACGTCGTGACCCAATCCCGTAAACACGCCAGCGGCCGATATTCGGCGTTCGAGGCCGGGCCGCACACGAACAGACACGGCGCCCCCTCCGACCGGGGTTGGGCGGGAGGCTAGACGGGCGAATGCAGGCGGGGAAAGAATTTTCCAGGAGAAAGCCACGCCATGCGGCCATGTCTCCCGCTTTCTTGTAGGAAAAGGGTAGCAACATTTAATATGAAGGGAGCTGATTCAAATTTTATAACAGTCAAAATGGTCAGGACAACTGAGTTGGCAGGAAACGATCATGGAACTTCAGACCCAAAGAAAAGAAAGTAGATGGAAGTATTTTAATATGGATGGATAAAATCCATCCATCCATCACTTATGCTTGAGAAGGTCGGGGGGGGGGGGGGCAGGAGCTTATAGCAAGTAACGTTGGATACAATCCATCCGTCCACCCATTATCTCACACTTATCCGAGGTTAGGTATACATGGCAGGACATAAACGCACACCGCAAGCTATTTAATATCACCAGTTATCCCGAAAGTGTGTCCATGCAGCAGGGGAGGGAATCTAGAGGAGCGGGAAGGTGCCCATGTGATGGAGCGAGAACATCTCCAAACTCCACCGACAGAGCGGGAATCGACCCCCTCCCTGCAGGCGCAAGATAACAGGGCCACCCGCTGAGCCATCATGCTGCCCAGATGGATGAAATATATTATATATGTGTATATATTTCAGAACCGTTAAAGTCTGGCACATCCTGTAAAGCTAATCACAGAAACGTGCAGTGTGGATAAATACTATTCCCTTTCTTTTTTAGCACACTACAGTGCTTCCGTTCATCCTAATCGAGATGAGAACAACACACCACAAGTATCCTAGCAGGTTCTGCGGGCTTCTGGCAGTGTGCAGCTTCGCTGTGGGGTATGTTCTATGGTAAGTGTCCCTCTCTCTCTCTCTCTCTCTCTCTCTCTCACTGGCCCTCATCGATTATTGGCTGAGCGAGTCATGAGGAAGCAGGCATGGCTAATCAATCGGTCAAACCGATGGCACGTACGGGCGCCAGCAGCGCAGCTTGCATCAGAGCCCCACGGCTGGGTGGGCTGGCTTTTCTCCAGCGTGGTGCGTTGCCTGCGGTCTGGCGCCCTGGCAGCACAGTGCCAGCCTTGACCGGAGCCGCCATCACACATGCCCGCATGAATCGAGAGCGCCCATCAGCGTTATTATAGTGTGGGTTTTTTAATTTGGTTTTTATTTTTGTATTATTTTTCAGTTTTCATTTGAAGCCCAGTTGAGTTTTTGTTAATTTTCAGTGTGGTTTTATTACTTTTTATTCGTTTTTGAAGATATTTTTCTAAATAGTTCTTGTATATTTTATTTCTAGAGTATATTTTCTTTCTAGAGATAGAAAAAGCCGCTAAACTATTTCATGTGTGATCTTCATAGAATACTTCATGAATACACAGTGTACATTGTCTATTATTGTCCTCGAAATAGGCAAAACATGTTGCAGGTATTACTAATGGTCATCTAACAACAATATATAGGTGTTCCTCAACTTGCATAGGGGATATATTCTGATGAGCCCATCATAAGTGGAATATATCGTAAGTTGAATACCAATGATGTTAAAAGTAAATAACTGAATACCTGTTACTGAGTATGTAAACGAATAATTACTGAATATCGAAAAGCAAATAAATTAACACAAGTTTTTGGTTAAACGCCATAAACATGAGATGTTTGATGGAGAATGGAAGCGCGGCTGCAGGGTGCTGCTGTCGCCCAGCATCAGCACAGCATATCGCAGGTCTGGGAACAGATCAGAATTCAAAAGTGACTACTGAACGTGCAGCTCTGTCGCACCATCATAAGCCGAAATATCATAAAGCAGGGAGCATCTGTACTGGATTACATTCCCTTCGAATGATTTCAATCTAGAGGAGAGATGAAGAAGCGAGTACTTTAGCGAGATACTATTAAAGAGCGCTAAGGGAAAGCATTTGACGTTTGTTTCATTTAGTTTTTAATTTTGCCTATTTCAGTTTACGAAAATGATTGCATTTTGGTTTTAATTTCCGTTAACGATGATGACCCTGGTGCTGATTTAACGGAGGGACTCGCCTCCCGCTCCCTGCCGCGTCAAACCCGATCGGGCAGCATGTTGATGTGGCTCCCGCACCTGAGATGTCACGATGACACTATATCGACCCCCCCCCCCCGCCCTAATCCCCCCCGCCCGAACCTGTTTGGGAATTAAGAAGATTAAGTGAACGAAGAGGCGTGGGTGTTGTGTGGTCGGCGCGGTGCTGTGCGGCGGCAGGCAGACGGGGGGGGGGGGCCCAGGAAGATCCTGGTGGTGCCTTGCGGGGGATTATGGAGCAGTGAGACAGAACCAGACGGGCCGCCGCTAGCAGACAGGGCTAAAAACGGACCCGCGAGGAGCTGCGGCTACTCCGGCGATGGAGAACGTGGGGGAGATGTCAACAGAGCAACTGGGAAGGGATTGAGAAACTGATCTTGAGGTTTTTGGGGCCCTTTCATTGGGGAACTTCATTCCAAAAAAAAAAAAAAAAAAACAGATTAATATTTATTGAGCCCGACTGCATGGACCGTCACTGTGCCGTCGTTCAGTTCTCTAAGGATCATAAAAAAAAAAAATCTCTTGACTTCCTCGCTAACTCAGACTGCTCCGGGAATCTCCGTAAGTTTCAGGAACATACAGATAAAACACTGAGCACAAAGCATAAATGTTTTCATTGAAGGATACCACAGGGACATTACTGCGTAACACAGGGGGGGCTTCATCCGGGAAGGGGTCAGACCTAAGGGACTGGAGTCAGGGTTGGCTAGTCACTTTAGCTCGGGGGGGGGGGGGGGTGGGGGGGGGGGCGGCCTCGGTAGATTGATTTTGCGTGATCGCCTGTTATCAAACAGGGCCCGGGGTCTGCCCCTGCTCCTCCGCCTAGGCAGGCGTATACCGTTTCCCCTTAAACGCCGCAGTGTAACGGCACCGTCGCCTCGCCCACTGACCGTGTCGTTACTTCGTGTCACGGGTTGGCACGGCGCCTCTGATGTCTCTCTGCTCCGTCCTTCCTTCCGGCAGGATGTGCTGGGTCCACCACGTCACCGGCGTCTGGGTCTACCCGCTGCTGGACCGCATCGGCCCCCTCGCCAAGGTCACCTTCTTCTCCTCCGTCACTGCCCTGATCAGCGTCTTCTACGTCCTCGGCGAGGTCCTCAACGGCTACATCTGGGACTCCTGGAGATGTGAGCCCTCCACAGCCGTCACAGGGGCTTGTGTTAGGGACCCGAATCCACCCGTATAGCGGCGTGCCTCGGCCTGGTCTTCCGGGGCTCTACGGACAGGCCACATGTTTGCTCCCTCCCAGCTCTCAACACACCAGTACCAGGTATTCGCTGTCCTCCATTGGCTGGGAGCTGGGAAAGAGCAAAAATACGGCCTGTCTGAGGGTCCCTGAGGAGTGTGTGGAGAAATACTAGTGTAGAGTGAACTATAGTCATCAGTAAGCAGACTCTTTCATTGTTTGAAAGGTTTGAAGGCACAGAGCTACTGACTGGGTTGGATAACAAATACTACTCCCCCTCCCACCTGCTTGAGACCAGCCCACAAATCACTGGAAACTGGCGAGCAGTTACTTCACTGCCCCGTCTGTCTGTCTGGTGATTCAATCAGCTCCACTCGAGTTTCAGCTCACGCCGTTAGCTCATTCTGAGGACGCGAAGGGCTATTCGCCGTTATTGATTATAGAACACTGAGCTGAACGGCAAAAGCTTTGTGGGGGTGGGGTTCTCATTTGTGTCAGTTGGGCTAAGAATATGTTTAACAAACTGGAATTATTTTAACTTAACGATATAGTGAGGCTTTGTCAGGCAAATTTGGTAAAAGTGTAATCATTATTTCACATTGATATGAGTAACATATGTCACATTTTCAAATATAACTTAATTTTATTGAACTTAATATTCCCAAATTGCATTTTTACCCGCCGCAACCCCCTCCCCTTAATTGCTATCCTTCAGATCACGAGACGTCGTATCGGAGCAAAATCTCTTTTTGAGCGCAGCCTGGATAATGAGCCTCTTTGAACGCGACCTTGAGCAGTCTTGCCACTTTGTTGTGTCACGCAGATGCCGTGGACTCAGAGAAACCCAAAGCAGACTGATACTGGGACCAGAGGATTAAGAGGCCGGCGTTTGACCCCATTACCCCTCTCCCTCCCCCAAGGAAAACAAACGCTCTGGAGATGTAGAATTGACTCTATCCACGACAAACCAAATCATACGCAAGGTTAGTTACTGAGAGAAGCTTTCCTTGATTATTAAAACTTAACGAGAGCCAGTCGTTCGGCCGAAGCCTCGCTTCAGATTCCTGAGTAGAATCGAGACCCGAGGATTCGCCGTACAGAAACGGTGCCGTCGGCGCGGCGAGACGAGCTCCTATATCACACGAGGGTCTGTCCATTCCAGCGTTTCTCTTCTCCCATAATGTAATTCCAGTATGAGCTCCCAAGCATCATTTGAGCTACATTTTCCCCCTATGTTGGCCATGTTAGATTATTACTTTGCTCCGGGCGTAATATTTATCTTAGGAGGCGCGGCCGTCCTGAGAAACATGGGACGTGCTTCTCTGGCAGCGCGAAGCTCACCAGCTCAGACTCCGGTTCCCTCGGCGACAGACCGAAGTCTCCCAGCCCCGTAGTGTGTTTCGCAGCTGCACTCTGGAACGTGCTGTTCTCGGGGAGCGGGACTGTGAGGACGGGACCCCTTCCAGGCTCCGCGTGAGCCACGTCCCGCAATTTGCTGTGCCGCGCTGTTGAGTTCCTGCTGAGTGGTCTTCCAATAAAGAGTTCGTTTCCTCTGACCCGGCCCGGGTCCAATTGCCGAATGGGCTCTGATCTATCGCCGACCCGGCGTTGCTCGAGCTATTTATCTGGGTGGTAAGAGTGTATTTGTTGAGGAAAAAAAAAATACACGATTTTGCATTAAAATATATGCAGATAATCAGCAACACTATTGAAAACAACATTTTTGTGGACTCCAAAAGGTTACTGATATCTTTTTGGAGGGACACAAGAACAATGATTCACTCCCTAAACTTCTACTCAGGGACAATGCAGTCATTCCATGCATGCGTTCAATTACAGCACCAGTTCATTTAATTAATTAACTCAATAAGTGAAATCGATGATTTATTCATTAGCCAAACACAGAAGGCTATAGTTAGTCAAGGAATTCATGGGTATATTGGTTGATTGTTGCAAACACTGGAGTGACTTTAGGAGAGGTTTTGAAATGGCTTAAGCTGGTTCACTTCTACAGACATAGTTTTAACCCCACGATTATTTAAACACCACTTCCTTTGACTGCCTAAAACTGTTGCACAGTACTGCATGTATAACGAGTGACCTATACAAGGATTATTCAACCACAGAAACACATATTAAAATTGTCCTCCTGGCATGAGGGAGCAGGTTAGGGGCAGTAACACAGACACAAAGTGACGGCTGCATTGTCATTAGATATCTGGTTTAATTAAAGGTTGGGGAGGGATATCTCACGCCGACAGGCCGCCTGTCACCTGCCCGCTCTCCAGCCGCCTCTCATCTCATTCTCATGGGATATTTTTTCCCCAAACAAATGCACACCGAAGACAGTATCGGCCGATCGCGCGCTCGTACCTGTCAGCGGCGTTCAACGAGAAAACCGGCGTGTTCATTTAACGCAGCGCAGTATAACCTCGCCGCCCGGCGGCCCGCCCCACCCCCCCCCCGACAGTCCTCGCACGTGACGCCGCCGAGTTCGTGCGCGGACGCGCGTCCGCCCGCACGCGAGCTGGAGGATGACACGTCGTCGACTTCTCATTAACACCGCAGGTACCCCTCGCGGAGGTGACAGAGTGAGTCCGTTTTGAAGGATGCGGGTCGCATACATTTGCATGCTAATTAGAGAAATGTCACCACCCTCGGATCCGCCTGCCCCCGGAGCTTCGGGCGTGCGACGTACCCTGGATAACTCGCAAAAAAAAAACACACGGGCCGCCGCAGACCGTGGGCGCGCAAACGAGCAGAGGTATGTAAATACGCGAGCCAGACCACGAAAGCTGCGTAGCTATAGCCAGGCTGCCAAAAGCGGTGCAACAGCACAGGAAATGGCTTCTCTCCCCTCACTCACTTCACAGACGGCCACACACCCCACGTGTCTGAGTCTGCGGCAGCGCCGGACCTCTGGTTAACTGGGCCTTGGCTGCAAATAAATACATTTTTCACGACCCCCACCACCACCACCACCTGACACCCGCCCGATATTCTCCCCGACATGCTCAGCGTAGAGAGGCACGCAGAGGTATGCGCGTGCGGATGAGAGGGAAGGGAAGCGTTTTTACCATGTGGGTGTAGGATAGGGAGAGAGAGAGAAAGAGGGATGAGAAGGTGTAGGTATGAAAGAGGGGCTGTTAGGATAGGGGTAGGAGCGAAAGGAACAGAACCGGCCGGCGGGCCGAACGGGAAAAGGAGCCGACGGGAATTCTTTAGGGGGGCTGAAAAATGAGGAGGGGGGCGAGTGTGACACGGTCACACCCAACGAAGCCGACGCATGTGGCGGCCGCATTAGTCAACCGAGGGAGTCTGTGGTTCAATGGGTCCTTGAGAGCGGATGGAAGAGTGTTTTATAAGAGAGAACGCGTGTCTGTCAAGTGGGGGGGGGCACGTGGGACTCCTGGCAGGGGAGCGGCGGTTGCTTTCTCTCGGCTCTTGGTCGTCCCTGACGCCATGCCCGAGTCCGCCAACAGCATGGGGGCCACACAGCGTCCTGGGGGTGGCGGAGCTTCCCGGGGGCCACACAGCGTCCTAGGGGTGGCAGAGCGTCCCGGGGGCCACACAGCGTCCTGGGGGTGGCGGAGCGCCCCGGGGGTCACACAGCGTCCTGGGGGTGGCGGAGCGACCAGGGAGTCACACAACATCCCGGGGGCCACACAGCATCCCGAGGGCCACACAGCGTCCTGGGGGTGGCGGAGCTTCCCGGGGGCCACACAGCGCCCCGGGGGTGGCGGAGTGACCCGTGGACTCGGCACCGTCGGCGGGAGGCCGGCCGCGGGCGGACAGATGTTTTCCGCATCCGACACTTGGGCTGGGGCCCGGAGATCCATTTCGGAGCTCGTTAGCATGGAAGCGACCCGCTGGCTGTCCTCACTGCCTTAATTGAACCCATAAGCAGAGAATTCCGGATTCCGGGCTACAGAGCGAATCCGGAGTCTATTCCTGCCTAACAGCCGGGGGTCGGAATCACGGCGCTGCAGCACCACCCTAACTGCAGTTGTTGGTTTGTTACATTTATTTAAGTTTCTCTCTTTCGTCTTACATCTGAATTTCCGTTACTGCGATCGAATCCAAGGACCTTGAGCAAGTCTGTCCTATAGCATCCTTCGTCCTCCTTCATCTGGCCGGGGTAAAACCAGTACTGCTGCTCAGGTCCCGTTATCTACCCTGATGCCAGTTTCCAGCCTCGCCATCCCGTCCGCATGGAGGCCCTCGTAGCATGGCAACGCACCAGTGGGTTCACGGAGGGTGGGGTAATGCGTCACAAACAGCTGGCATCGTGAAAGTGGGGGGGGGGGGAGTGTCGCTGACGGGAAACATAAAGCGGCAGTCAGGAAGTCGCTGGCGCTGCTGCAGGATCTGGCTTCCGGACACGAGCCATTCCGGATTTACAGGAAAACCAGAGACGGCAGAAGCCACCGGCCTCGGCGGGGCTGAGACACCCCGCGGTGGCGTGGAGGGGTCCGGCCCGGCGGTCTGCGCTGCACCGGCCTGGCTCACACCCAGGGGCTGCTGGGAAATTCTGAGCGCCCAACGGGAAGCAGACTCAAGTCTCTTGTAGCCTTATTAAGGCCAATGAAACGGAGAACCCGTGCAGGATGGCGGGAAGGTACCCGGCTGATCGCTAACCTTCTCGCTCTCTCACCAGAAATGCCGTCACCTTGCGGTAAATGGCGACGACTGAATGCACGCAAGTGCCGTGGATCCGTGAATCAATGAAGTAGGTGAAAGTGCAGGAAAGGGCCTTCAGTGAGGAATCACGCCATCAGCTTAGCTGTCATTCGCTTGAAATCCTGTTACTCACCCAAGCCATGTAACTGCCCTCTACCCTGACATGTACAGAAATACTTCATTCGTCTCAGTAGGGAGGTTAGGGAGTTTTCACGTATCCTGTATTATGGCCCATGAGACATGAGTAATTTTTGGGGTCAAAGCACAGGACCTCCAGCATCCTTGGAGCAATTAGGATTAAGGGCCTTTGCTCAAGAACCTAATAATGCCTAATAATGGCTCGGCTGGCCAGGGGGATCTTAACCAGCAACCTTCTGGTCATAGGCATTAAGCCATAGAGCAACACGTACTGCAAAAGTGCACAGAAACCCCCCCCCCAAAAAAACTTGCACGGGTCCCAGTATGAGCAGCAAGCCAACCTGGATCTCGCACGCCCTGATGTCATGCCCTGCTCCCCATGTCAGGTGAACCTGCAAACTCTCCTAGTGAAGCTTCCAGCTGCTCCTTCAGTGCAGAAAGTTTACTTTTTAAACAAATGCTTTATTTATGTATCAAACAGAACAGCTTAGCATCTATTTAGACATTAAGCAGACTCAGAAAACAGCTGGATGTTGTACTACGGCAGCCCTGGCTGCGGGTCTCAGACTGAGCCACTTCCACCAATCCATGTCCTTGTGCTCCGCGGAAAGCCTCCATTTCCCATGAGCACAGAGCGCCAACAGGAATGGAGTCGCCCGCTAGACAGAAGGTCCATCGGTGGCAGTGGGGACCCCTAGCTGCCAGGAGGCCACAGGTCACCCAGCTCACAGCTGTCATTAGGACTGGATATAACTTCACCCGGTGAAGCCCAAACCCCTGAGTCGGCGTGCCTCTCCACAGAAGGGGGTTCCTACACTTAACATACAGCCACCGGGCAACGGTGGCAAAACAGCAAAACGGTGATGTGATAAGCTAAGTGTGAGGATACTCATTCTCTAAGGAGTGATGAATCGTAATTTAAAGCCTGGCGGGCCTCGAACCTATCCTGAGGCAGAGCACTGGCTAGGGTTCCAGCCTATCACAGGGGATGCATGCATGCGCACATACACACAGACACACACACAGACGCACACACACATACACAGACGCACACACACACACACACATACAGGGTGAACGTGAGTCTGAGCTAACATGCAGCTTCTATTTGCATATATTCCACTTATTCCCCTTTCTAACTGGCATGGCAGACAGATTGCACTAAAAGACATTAGAAACAAAACTGATTAAATTCACCTAAACATACATTAAATGTTTCCTGAAGCATTACACAGAACAGATGTTCTGAATCCTAAAACAGCCTGTACGTGTTGAATTATAAGGCAGTCTCTCCAGGTAGCTTCTGTGAAGGAACCAATTCTGCTGTATAATGTTGCCCAAACCTGTCTACTCTGTAGGTTAGCATCTAGAGCCCCCTGCTGGTCAAACAAAGCATTGTCCATAGCCGGTCTTCTCAGTCCTTTCTCACTCTTGGCTTTGGGGCTGAAAGCAAGACAAACGTCAAGGTGCATAAGCACATAAATCACACGAATGGCTGACTGTCCAGTAATAAGTATTACAGGTTAAGAAATGTAACTTTTCTGCCCACTGGATTTTCAAATGTCTCTGAGCATCTCTGCCATTCAACTTCTACGGTGTTAGAAACTCTGCCCATTCTCACCAGACAATTCACCCTATTGAGGTTACAGTGAAATTCACAGTAGCACGATTTTAACAACATGGTCACAGCTACAGGGCTAAACTGGATAAGAAATTCTGCCACACAGGCACAATTTACCCCCCACTGTGGGTGGACCGGAGGGCAGAGCTGAAGAGGTCTTACCGTTAGGGTTCTCCTGCTTGTAAAAAACCTTCAGCATCTCCACGGCTTCCTCAGCTCTGAACCCGGAGATGCACTGGAGGGGGGGGGGGTAATGTAAGAGCATCGACTGAGTCAGCGTCCTTCCGACACTTGGCTCTCCTGCTCCACCCAGTGGTGAAGAGCGTGCGTAACGCCCCTAACGGCTCTCTCAACCAAAACGCATTACAGTGAAAAGGATTTCCGACTGAAGCTGCCAGAAAGCCCATGACTACACAGACACCTCTCGACCTGCCTGGGCACCATGTTTCCTAATGGCATGCAAACAGCTTGGGGGCCAGAGTCACAGAAGGCGTGCAGGCTCACTCTACCTTGAATGCCGTTCCGGTTTTTGGCAGCTCGTCCCCGGGGACGTCGAGCACCGACCCGCAGCCGCCGAATCTCTCATTCTTACAGCCAAAGACCACGAGAGGGATGTCTGTCTTGCAGTCAAGGCTCGGCCTCCCTCAGCCGCCAGGCACCCGCCTGTGGCGGCCCACTCCTCCACATTGGCAGGCATGTTCTCTTCACATTCGGTTTTCCTTTAAGTACCCTTGTCTGCTAACCTTGAGCAGTCTTTCATAAAACCCTCTTCATTTTGCATCTAAAAACAGACGGCTAAAGTGCCGGAGAAAAGAGAGATGAAACATCCTCTCCCCAATGCTGAAGGTGTTACTCTCTGCGGAAAGCTTCAGACCAGCAAAAATGGCACCATAACAATGTTACTTGTTCCTTATCCTTTAATTGTAGCACATGCCTGACCAGGACGTGCAAACACTGCCCTCTATAACCCTAGTTAACATCGTTCAGGATAATTCAGGAAGTAGAACGATCAGGGACCGGAGGCCATGCTATTCTTATGAGCCAAAACGGTTAATTGCGGTTCATACTGAGCATCTGCATTCAAATTCCCACAATACTGTTGCTTTTAGTGGGAAATACAAGATGAGAGGATTTCCAACTAACAACTTCACAGGTTATAACGTAAAAAAATGTAAAGGAAGCGCATCCGTCATATTTTACAAGGAAATACAACCATTCTTACAAACTGCTCATGACAGTAATATAAAATAAACGGAGGAATCAGTAATAGGAAAAACAAAGTGAACATCTCCACCAGGAATGGTGGTACTGTACTCAGTGAGCCCAACTCTAACACGGTGTAGGATACTCATTAGTCGCAAGGCTCCGGCACACATAATGCATGGTTCCACTGTCACATAGAGGACAGTCTGCCGTAGCACCTCCCCAGGGTCCCTCTGGGCCTTGTGGCACCAGTTCAGCACCTGATCCAAGGCAACCATCTCTGCATGCCGGGTAGCCTGTGGATGGGAGTTGGGAGAATGGAAAACATGGAGCAGATGCACGCCAGGCAGGCAGGTGGCCACAGCACCTAAGAAAATGGTCTTGCCGTACAATCAAACCTGTAAGAAACTTGTTCGGTTAATGAATTTTTTAATAAATAACCAGACGATTTCGTACTTACATTTTTCGTTTCATTCACTTCATTCCTTCCTTTCCCCAGGATCTGGTTGTTGTACACCATCAGACATCCAACGGGTACTTCGCCCTTCTCTAAAGCCTCTTTAGCCTAAAGAGTAAAGCCTGTAAACCTTCCTCAAAACGGGAAAACGCGAGGAGGAATACGGTCCATATCTTTCACGTTACCATATCAAAAGCTTTTTGCATCCAGCTCTCTATATCCTCTGATGACGGCTGATAAAAATTTTGGCAGACAGCAGGGTCTCCCACGGGTTCAGTATCCATGCTGACAGATTATAGTTATCAACCAACTTTTAACAATTAAGACATACTCAGCAATACCATCACAACAAACCTGTTACCTCAAATGCGATTCAGCGTTTTAATTGTAATTACAAATATATAAAGATATAAAGTAAACAGATACTCGTATACGTATATCTCGCTAACTGCATTACTGTTAGATGCTCCTCCACTTGCAGCGAGTAGCTTTTCAGCTCGTGGACAGCGCGTGTGTTCACCTTGGAAATGCCGTTTCACTTTTGCCGTGGTTAAGAAAACTAAATTTCTACATTTTAGTTATTTTTCATTGAGAACAATAAATATTTCCAAATTAATACATCTTAAATATTATACATTAATATTATGATAAATATACTTTTATCTATAAAATAATAACGAAAAACGTCAGGATAGGAACTGTATTGCTGGTAAAAAAAAAAAAATAATAATAATAATAATAGATGCACTCCGGAATATTTATCGTGCCGGACCGAAAAGACAGTCTCAGCTGATCGCAGAATTACAGATCGGTTCTCAGGTTCTTCGCATGTATTGATTTCTGTTCACTGGCTGTCTAGCTACTTGGGTTATGTCCTGGCTAAGTGACATTAATAAAAGCCAGGAATTATACTTATCTTGACTTTAAGGATTGTCGACAGTTTCGAGAATGTTGATGTCAACGTGGAGTTTTCTCAAGCGTCACAAAAGGAAATTTATATTTGCTGGGGTTTTCGTAGGAGGTAAGTGTCAATGAGCTCGCGAAGCTAACTATCTGGACAGCGTTGTTTTCGGATTAGCCAAACAGCGATGTCACTTGGAAGGTTTTAAGTGTTAACGGTCCATCTGGCTAACTAGATAGCCTGGAGCAGGTCTCTCACATTTGCTAAGGGCCTTGCTGAAATGGCTGCCACTTTGGATTCCTCTAATTTAAGGGAATGTAGCAGGTGAGTTATTTCAGGGGCACTGCGGTTTTGTTAACATGGAGTTTTCTTCTCCGGCAAGGTGTATATCTTTTGGGCAAGTATGCGCAGAAGAAAATTAGAGAAATACAGGAGCGGGAAGCGGCAGAGTACATCGCCCAGGCACGCCGCCAGTTCCACTTTGAGAGTAATCAGAGAACCTGCAACATGACAGGTGAAGCTCAAGTCTCTGCAGCCTTTTAGTCCGATCAAGTCCGCCCTAAGCGGAAGCTCTCGCATAATTTAAACTGCACTTTTTTAGTTCAGTGGATACTTAACCTTGTTTACGACTGCCAAAGGGGTTGTGGCTTTAAACACAGGGCACGGGTAGCATAAACGTGTTCTTAGGTCTCAGATCTGTTTTTCCCCTCGTAGTGCTGTCCATGCTTCCCACTTTGAGAGAAGCTATAATACATCAGCTTAACTCGGAGAGCTTAACAACACTACTGAGGAGCAAGTGAGTGCGAAAATTGGCATCGTAATGAAATCGAGCCTCATTCAAAATGCCTTCTTCGTATTGATGGTTACTGTCTTTACAGGCCTGCGAACAAGCTAGAGATCTGGGAGGACCTGAAAATCATCAGTAAGTAAAAGAGGAAACAAAATCTCACTGCAGCAGTAATTTTGTTATGATCGGTTAAAACATGTCCTAAGTAACTTCTGTGCTATCTCGAGGTTTCACGCGGAGCATAGCAGCCGTTTACAGCACCTGCATGTTGGTGGTCCTTCTCCGCATTCAGCTAAACATCATCGGCGGCTACTTGTACTTGGACAACTCCGTTAGCAAGAACGGAACGGTACGTGCCAGATCGTTACTGCATCTATCTGTATATTTCTGTGTATATTTCTCTGTCTCTTATCGTGACGTGGCTCTCCCAGACCCCCCAGGCCCCGCCTGATGTGCAGCAGCAGTACTTGTCCAGCATACAGCACCTGTTAGGCGATGGTAAGCGGCAGATCCCATGCTGCCCCCCCCCCCCCTCCCGTTTTGGACACCTACATTCTATGTCAAGTGCTTGGATTGCTGCAGTATATTGTGCAGCGCATAGCGGACATTAACAGACCACCTCTTGTTTTCTCCAAGTAGTTTCACTGAAACGGAAAGCTAAGTTGCAGATAATGGAATGACAAGGAAGCATTTAAGAAGATGCACTTTTATTGAATTGAATCAGAATAGAAATTGTTTGGGTACTTACTTGATGCACAGTCTGCTGTCAGCCCTTCACATTCGTGAGGGTTAGGGAAGGGAGATCACTATAAATGAAGGCACCCCTAACCTACCCCGTAACAGTGTACAGGTCTAAACTGTAATTTAAAATTTCTAAAACAGTATTCTACTGTACACTTTACATGAGAAATTGCTTTCCTAGCTTTTTTTTATAACTTCAAAACTATCTAAATTATCCCCCTATATTTGTGCAATATTTACTACTGTAAGCACTGGGAGCACTACATTTGCGAAATATTATAAAAAAAATAACGGCATCGATAATATTGAGTTACTGCGAGAAACATAAGATTACACAGTCACAAAGATGGCTATCATGAGTGAGGCTGATTGCCAAGAAAGATATGTGAGGTACCCCTGCCAGATTTTTAATATTATAGATATAATATTCACCTACG
>JAABNY020000038.1:6470388-6481939 GCA_015164015.2 Brevimyrus niger
TGAGGCTGATTGCCAAGAAAGATATGTGAGGTACCCCTGCCAGATTTTTAATATTATAGATATAATATTCACCTACGCTATTAAATATATAAATATCAGTCATACATGATATTATATGATTTTATGTGCTCCAAATAATTTTCGGTGATGTTTATCATATGCAGTGGTGAGGGAAAGAAATTGTAGTTTGGAAGAAACCTTGGCAGGAAACAGACTGAAAGGGGCAGCCCATCCTCCAGGGGGCAGCAGAGGAAGGCCAAAATTGCAAAGTCCCACTTTAAAAAGTCATATGTTGTATAGCCCTGGTATAAATGCAGAAGGTCTAGCTGATGTTAGGTCAGACAGGTGAGGAAGCTGCCTCCTATGGCGCGATGGAGGGGAGTTGTGGTCCAGCAGCAGGCAGAGGAGGATGGCAGATGTGTAGTTAGGCCGGGTGACATGAAGATATGGAGGCGCTGGCAAGTCTAACCGACCATGGCAGCTTATTGAGGTGGGAGAGAACACAGGCATGAGGAAATCCTGAGCTCCAGCACTTCAGCGACACATGGGAGACGTGAAGCACAGGGACACCAGCACTGGGCACTCGGTTCATCCTCAATCATTGACACTGATCCCCCCCCCCCCCCCCAACTCTGTGCCACAGACTCTAACCCTGGCTAGGGGTGAGAGCTGGCTATCAGTTTTGTCACCATATGCTTAGCCTAAACGAGTGAGCTTGTAGCCTTGACTTAAATATCGCCCGTGAGTCTGAATCTCAAACTTTTGCTGGTTACACTGACTCTTGTGTAATTCAGTGTAGTGAAGCCAGTGCGGAACTGACATGAACATGTCTCCTAGTTCTTGTTAGAACTTTTGCTGCAGTATCTGCACCAACTGGAGTTTATTTAATGATGCAAGAGGCACAGCCAACTTACAGGACGCTACAGTAGCCCAGTCTAGAAGTTTTAACGACGTGTGCTAACTCCTCTGCATCCTGAAGAGAGATCATTGTTCTAAATTTTGCAATATTCCTCAGATGGAAGAAAGTTGTTTTAACCACGTTAATTATGTGAGTGTCCAGAGACACGGCTGAGTCAATAGTGACACCAAAGCGTTTAACCACTTTATTCACGTTTAATTGTTCTTTGCTAACTCTCTAATAACAGAAAGCATGAATTTCAAATGCACCAGTGGGAAGGGGTTACAGTATTAGACACCTTTGCTGGCTTACAGAAACTGCCTGCCTCTTCAGACAGTGCAACATGTGGATATTACAGAATACATACAGCAGATGGACAGGGTTCCATCACTAGGGTGTGACTGAAGCGATTTTGAATGTCCTGTGATTTTTGGTGTCGGGCCTGTTAGTACCAGCATCTCAGAAATAGCCGCCTCTCTGGGATTTTCACACATTCCAACAGGGATCTTCAAATCTGGCCCTCGATTCCAAATCCAGGCCTGGTTTTCAGTTCTCCCAGGTAGTTAGTTTAAGGATTACTGATTCTGATTGGCCAGAGGCTTCACACCTTGCTCACGGGTAAAGGAAGGCTCTAAAACCAGCAGGGCTTGGACTTCGAGGACCGTGTTTTGAATATCCCTGCATTATAGTGTCTGGAGTATGTACAAAATGCTGTGAGGAATTAAAAACATCCAGTAGAAGGCTAATTGAAGCCATCAGAAAGGCAACAAAATATAAGAGCTCAGTACAACAGTGATATGCAGAATGGCTTTTCTGAAGTCCACAAGTCATCTACCCATGAACCAGTTCTCCCAAAACGAGTTCTTTATCTACACAATAAAATGGACAGTCAGCATTGTCATGCAAATCACACTGGTCTGTGTTTCACACTGTCCTGTCTGCCCTAAGGTCTAAATGAACTGATGACTGTGGTGAAACAGGCCGTACAGAACGTACTGGGCGGGTGAGTCCTTTGCCGTGTCAGATGTTGGCTTGGAGACCGTTGACATGGCAACTGCTGCCGCATTGTCCATTCAGAAATTTGCATGGATTCTGACTTTCCCGAAGGTAAATGTGTGTGATCGTTCGGCCCACAGGATCTCCCTGAAACAAAGCCTCTCCCTGCACGACCTTGAAGATCACCTGCACCAAATCAGAGCCCTAGTAGAGGAAGGGTATGAAGGTTGGGCACAAAGACCTCTCTGTTGGTACATGATGCCCGATGAGGAGACCACACTGGCAGCTCAGGTAACAGGTCCAGCATCTTAAATCATCTCCCACTTCATTTATAGCCCAGTGATTAGCCTCCTAACCAGTATTAATGATAATAATAACCAGTATTTATAATAGCCATAGCAGCATTTGTTGAGCTGACATAACTAGAGTAATTTATAGTGTTATACTAATGAAGGTGTTACAAATTAAGAACAGTTTGAATGGGCAGAGGGTAAGCATCACAGAATGAAAAGTACTGCATGCTGAATTATCTTAGTAATCCTCACAGATGTCTTTCTGGTGAGTCCCGGTTGTCTTCCTTTGTTGCCCCAGGAGGACGGACTCCACCTTTGAGTCTGGTTCCTCCCAAGGTTTCTTCCTTCTAGGGAGTTTTTCCTTGCCACTGTCGCTTCCGACTTGCTCATGGGGCGGTTGGGTGGGGATAATGTAAAGCGCTTTGAGACAATGTAATGTTGCGATGATATGCTATACAAACAAATTTGAATTGAACTGATTGTATTTGTTGCAGGCATGTGGTCTAACAGAAAAGGACGTTTCAACTATAAAGCTGTTGAATGAAACCAGGGATGTGCTGGAAAGGTACGTCGTCGTGATGTTTCACCAGACGACAAATTGGTGTCTTACCCTGCCGGATAGCTACAGAATAAAAACTCTTTAATTGCTGTTAATTCTTTTTGTGGACCTCTGTGTCCCATCTTGCCTGTGCCTGGCTGAAATGTGCACCTGTCTGTCCTCAACAGCCCCGACTTCAAGACCGTACTCGACACCTGCCTGAGTCGTGGCTTCAGTCGTTTCCTTGACAACATGGCTGAATTCTTCCGGCCTCACCAGCTGGGCTCCTTGCATGCCGGCCCCCCCGACAGGTCAGAACCATCAGCTCGTCTGATGACACGTTGAATCGAAGTCTCATTAGGTTCTTGCCGTCTTTGAAAGATTATATTTAGCAATTGTTCCAGTGCTGCTTACACTTTTGCATTTATTGGAAGTTCACCGTGCCAGCACTTCTGCCTAGTTGACTCATTGGCAGCTGTATACTGGTAATTTGTCTCGCTCATGTGTTACTATGAATAAAAGCACCTAAATAAAGTATTTGTGTATTAGACTTTCATACGGTGTCGATGTAGCACAACAAAAGATGGCCAAGTTGGCGTCAGTGTTGGGCTGGTCTTCTTGTGGCATTAGGAGTTACTAAGCCCAGATTGGCTCAAAGAAACGTGTGATTCGATGACAGTGTTCTCTCAAACCCAGAAAGAAAGCATTGGGTGAATTACTCTCCATCGCTTAGTCATGTCTCTTTAAACCTGCCTGGGCAGCGCATGAAGTCCCTCCCATCGTCTTTGTCTTGTAGCTTCTCTCATATCCAGCTACCCCTCGCCAAGATCATCCCCATTGTGAATGGACAGATACACTCAATATGCAGTGAAATACCAAGTCACTTTGTGCAGGTAAAGAGCTTCTTCAACTCTGTGTTGATTGTCATCCCATAGTGTCCCTTATCAGTGACTAACTACAGTGGAATATGCACTTTCCGTAAGTGTTGAAAAGATTTACGCAGTCGATTTAAAAGCTGCTCGTGTTTCTCTTTTAAGGATCTTCTGATGGTCGATCAGTTGAAGGAGTTTTCTGCCAATGTGTACGAAGCATTTAGCCATCCGCACGAACTTCAGAAATGACCGGCCGGGACCAGAACGCCGCAGATACATTCCCCTCGTGCCGACTTCTTTCGGGGTCTCCCAGCGTGAACTCCCTTCCCATAATTCACTTGGAGCGGGGAGGTGAAGCACATTCAATTGCCTCAGGGAGTTCTCTCTAAGAAGAAGTTCCGGAACTGTCGGTCTTCATTTCCATATGTTTGGGTGTGGCAGTCCGATGTAAAAGGTGTCACCGTGTCTCGGAATTGCCCGCTCCTGCAGAGGTTTGGAGAGCGCCAGGTCAGAGGTGCTCAGAATTTTGGGGAATCTATGTAATACATCAGTCATTGTCCCTCCATCCCTCCACATCTTAGGATACTAACTACATTTTGTAAATCACAACCCCCCCCCCCCAGCAGCCAATCTATGTCATAATGGCAGTAAATTAAGTTGTGTATGTCATCCCCCATCCCAGCTAAAGTATGTGTATGGTACTGCCTTTGGGAGAGTAGTTTGTGGTCTGTGCTGTCTGGGTGTCAGGTTATAAGACTAAGCAGTGACAATGTGTGACATCATTGCCTGACATTTAGACAGCTTCACAGTTGCTTGGGGGAGGGGGGGGGGCTTTGGTTCTCTACCTTTTATTATTTGAATTCCCGTTTTAGCCTAATGCAGTAATGTTGAAAATGTAAACAGGTTGTGATAAAGAACGTGACAACATGAATGTTTTTAATGAACACAGTGGTGAAACCATCAGGAATATTGTGGTTTTTAACACTTGGTTTGGTTTACGTTAATTGGTCCGGTATTTTTCTCTTTTTTTCCTCATCCATCCTTTTCTGTGAACTCATTATGGCAGCGATATTACTGAATTCAATAAACTGACCTAGACTGGACTATTCTTTCCTGGTGTGAAGCGTTATTAATTGATTTGTGATTCAGGTTATTCCAGACATTCGTAGGCATGTCGGTTTCTCAGAGGTAGCAGCGACTTACTCCCGTCCCGGGGGCGATATAGCTGCGACGTTAAAGGATGCTGAGCTTCTTGTCGGTAAATTATTCAGTCACAGAAAAAAAAAAAAGATTTATGGGATATTACGCATCTTCCGCGGGTGACCCGAAGCTGTTGAAATTTACGGGAGATTTTGGAAACTTCCTGGAGAGGAGAAATATTTGTTCACTGAGAAAACAGACGTACCATGCTTTATCCTTGAGTTGAATTAACGATTGATGTTAGATGTAAAAAAATTGGACGCATATGCCAGGAGCAGTAATTGTAAGAAAGACTTGTTTAACAAAAAATGTATTTTACACAACCCCCCTGCAGCAGTTTAGTGTCCTGTGGCAACTAGTACGTGTATTAAGGGCACGTACACAAGCAAAGCAGTTGAGTAACCAGTTCTTTAGTTGTGGTTGCGGTTTTCTCAGTTGTGGAGGTTTTTTTCCTCCTCCTAGACTTCCTCAAATGGGGTCTGACCTGATCCGGCCACTGGCACAGTATCTGTGCAGCCTGGGCATGTCCTCGCCGTGTTTTACCGGATCGATCCCGGGGTTTCTCACTCGCAGCATCTGCATATGTGCGTTGATCGCCCTCCTGCTCAAAGTGCACCTCAATCGATTCCAAAAAATATAAAACCATGTAATAATCTGTCGATAGTGCGCCACTTGCATACTTGATTGTTCAAGTATTTTTTTCGAAATGCTAAGGGAAATCTGATGACTGCGGGTCCTCTAATCATATATATAAACGGTTAGTCTTAAGCGATTCTGAAGAAATAAACCGATAAGGAGCATTCTTGGAAATTTCTGATAAGCCATACCGTTACGGGATTCACCCAGAACGGCAAACCAGCATTCAACCGCTCCCACAGCAGCGATGCCGGCATCTTACGTATTGCCAGAAAAAAAACGAGTCCACGGGGGCTGCAGCATAAGGTCACCTTCCTCACAACATTTTCACTAACAGCACGTCACCATACTTTGAGACTTTTTTTTCCATAAGCCTTGATGATCGGAATATGGAGGATGATCACACTGTCACCGAATTGTTTGTATTTCCCGGACGTATGACGCAGCCACGCTATATGAACACAAGGTGGCGGGAATTCCACAAGAGCTGCTTTGCTTCGGACCTTTCTCTTTCTGAATTATAAATATATTTTGACCCCAATATTTGTCATTTTGCCATATCTTTCAGTACTTTCAATGATTATGGTACCCTTTAGGAACGGGTTAGTTTTTCTTATTACCTCTTCTTTATTTTATTGACCAGGTGAATACAATTTTGAATAATGTTATACTTTTTGTCTATTTATGTTTGTATTAAAACAGAAGAGGAGTCCATTACGCTCTTGTCAAGAGATCGGAAGGCTGCACTCTGCTAACGGGGCTATTGCAGTTGTGTTTTAGATTATCAAAAATGTCTAATTTCATGTGTATCTAACTGAAATATTGGGGGGGGGGTAAATATACCAAATAAATATGGGGATTAGCTATATTTTGTGCTAAGATTTGAAAGCCTGGTAAGTCATGCCAGGCAGGTATCGTGAAGCGCATGTGGGGCACAGTTTGGGTTGGTTGGTACCTAATGCACAGTGTATTTTAACAGTACTTTTTGTTTTTTTTTTGCTTTTTTTTTCTCCAAAAGTTAAAAACACATTACTTGAAAAATCACTTGGAGAAATAATGTAAGATGGCACGATTAAAATGCTCAGTGGCAAAAATGTAATTGTTTTTTTGCTGTTCCCATTAGTCTGCTAGACTGTGTTTAAATTCATTAGATATTTTGAGAATTTTACGGAACCAGAAGCTTGATTTCATCGACAGTGGTTGTCTGATTTTAGTTTGGATTAGAGCAAAAGTTCTGGTTATTTTTGTATGATGCTAGATTCCTACAAAATTCATAGAATATTAATGTTGTGCCAAACAATGCCGTATTGATGCTGATAGGGCATGAGCGTCGAGAAGGTAATAGAGGCGAGAGCAGCCAGGTTGAAGGAAGAAAGGGGTTTATTGAAATGAACAGCCAAGACTGGTACTCACACATATAATAGACGACAATGACAGATCTGGGGAAAATAACCAAGACGCGGACTAAATACACAGGACAAGCTGAGTCTAACAAGCAACAGGTGAGAACAATCAGGCACAAACATGAGGTAACAAGGTGGGCGTTGGCACACATGAGGAGCGTCCGGCGCTGGGCGTGATACACAACATTTTTTTTTTTTATAAATTACTGAACTATTTACAGCAACTGTTTTCTGTAATCTGACTGATTTCTAGTTGTGGCTTTAGGCATTAATTTGCAGTAGCAAGGTTATCATAAAGTAATAGAAGTCAGAGATAATTCAAAAAGGACCCCACCCCACCCAGATGGCCCTATCTGCCAACTAAAACAAAGCATGCAGTATAATCACAACATTACTGATATACACTCACCTAAAGGATTATTAGGAACACCATACTAATACGGTGTTTGACCCCCTTTCACCCTTCAGAATTGCCTTAATTCTACATGGCATTGATTCAAAAAGGTGCCATGCCACGCTTAAAATTGCTTAAATCACCTTTCTTTCCCATTCTGACTTTCAGTTTGGGATTTAGGAGATTGTCTTGACCAGGACCACACTCCTACATGCATTGAAGCAACTGCCATGTGATTGGTTGATTAGATAATTGCATTAATGAGAAATAGAACAGGTGTTCCTAATAATCCTTTAGGTGAGTGTATTTGGGCAATAGTAATATGAGATGAATTTCACAATGGTGTAAAACAAACAGGAGTGCATGTAATGTGTGTGTGTTATGGAAGAAATAATAAGTCAAGGCAAGGTGATCCATAGGTGCATTAAAAGATCTGTGATGAGTCTTTTGTTACATAATTTCAACTTTGGTTGTTCTGGATGACTTGCTGACCGAGAAAACATGCGAAAGGTCATTTATATGCGGTGCGTGAGCCATTGTGGTTCAGGAATGCCGCACCTGCCCTAAAGCATTACTCATAACGTCTTGACAGATCAGTACAGAAACTGTCAAGCAAAAGCAAATGATATCAGTAAATATGCAACAACAACAACAAACAAACAAAAAAACACATTGTTTGAGTACCTGCTCGGCTGGGTAGCAGAATGGCTTGTGAGCTGTGATTTGACTTATTCAGTTTCATTTGTAATCAAATGCTATTGGTCGTGTAAATGAAACTCTGAATTTAGGTTTTTTTTCCAACATGAAATATAGGTACGCCAGGTGCACTAGAGACGCTTAGCTGTGTGTTTTTAGAGGTGGATTAAGCGAATAAATCCCCCAGATAAATCCACATGTCTGTTCTACACAAGCAATCATAACAAGGCTTGAAATGGGAGATGAGCATTCACTTATGCATTTAAGTCTTAAATGCAAAAATACGGCATGATTTGCGCCATTTTATCCCCCAGTCTTCCATGACCGCTAGTATAGTTCTTCTATAGTTATCTATAAGCACTTGTGTTGTTCATGGTTGGAGTCTGGAACCTATCTCAGCAAGCACAGGGCATAAGGCCAGTTCATCACAGAGTAGATGGTGTAACAGAACTTTACACCAAGGGTAACTTCCATCCATCCATCCATTTTCCAAAACCGCTTGTCCTATTTAGGGCTGCGGGGGGTCCAGAGTCTGTCCCAGAGGGTACGAGCGCAAGACAGGGAACAACCCAGAATGGGGCCCAACCCATTGTAGCAAGGGTAACTTATACTTTAATAATTGTCTAATAATAGGAGTATAGGCAGTTGATAATCACACTAAAAGCCAATTATGCATGAGAATAGTATAGTCATGCAGTTAAAAGTGTTCCATATCAAGAAGAAAGGGTCTTTGCAAAGCCCCACAACAGAACCATTGTACTGCAAGCTCACTGAATGTTCCATAACAATGAGGGAGTTTCCAGCAAACACACTGTCACATGATTTGCTCTGAGCGTGCTCTTTGTGGCGTTTTACAAAACAGGAAATTCCCCTGTCACATGACTATGTGCATGAAGCTGTCCTGTGACACTCTGCCCTGTGCCGAAACTGTTGTCTCGAAATCCCAGAACTCTTTCAATTACAGTCATTGGCAAACATTTCAGGGGCGTGACATTGGTCACGAACTGAGATGATAAAGACAACAAACAACTGAATACAGAGTTCAACACACGGCAATGACTAAGCAGATTGTGATGCTTGTTATTACATAGTATAATTTAGGTCACATCTGCATTAAACATAATGACTATACATTAACTAAATAGCCTACATTGAAAACATATGGCAGTTATTCTTTTTAGATTTAATTAAGATGTTTTTCATTTATACTTTTGTTATAGCCTATCAATTAAGGCTACACATATATAATTTTATTTTGTGTGTGTATATCCTCCTGAGACCCAAGGAAAAGAGTGTCCTTTAATTTAGGTTATTTGTCTTTAGGGTAATGTCCTCTGTAGTACACAACAGGAATAAATATGTTTCCTAACATCAGTGAAAAGATAGATGCAATAATTAAAGTGTGTGTGTGTGTGTGCGCGCGCGCGTGTACGTGTGTGTGGGTTTATAAAACATTTATCTATACATACGCACAAAAACACGGGTAATCACCTTGCCGTGTGGGAACCCAAGTACTGTACTAATCAGTGCTACTCGTCTACAGCGTTCGCTAACGCTGTATCAACCCCCCTATAAATAGATGAAACAAACAGTTAATTATTAACAAGTACGTGCTGCATTTCTACAAGTACTAGACCGGATAATTACAACAAAGCACGAAAAATAGTGTTTGACATAACATTAACCGTATAGTACCCGCATGCTTTTCTCTAACCAGGAAGCTACGACCATGTTTTTCAGTATATGTAGGCTACTATGTAGTGAAGGAACGAATCAAAATCTTCCATATTGCGGGATGTCCCGGACAATTCGGGACGGTTGGCAACCCTAGCTACTACCATGTAATATACGCGCGTATTACATTCCCGAACGGAATGCTGCTGTGGTATCATTTCGCTGCATCAAGAATCGACTAGGCAGTGATCCCGTCTATTAGGTTTGTCGTGACTCATGCAATCCGAAAACAAAACTGACTTTTAAAATGTCAGCTTTTCCAGACCGCCAAGATGACTCACGTCGATAACACATCAGTCCATGCCCTGGCAATTAGACTGGCATTATGTTGGAGTTCACCGGGATCGCCAAATTTATACCATTACCAGGACTGCAGTTCCAGACCAACTGCAGCAAAACAAAAACCCCGAATAAATGTAGTCACCTTTCTGCCACTGTTCTCTGCCCAGCTAAATATGTAAACAATACTAAGCAGAGATTTTAAATGCAATCTGTAAGATGACTCTGTAAAATAAGTACTCAGTAGCTTACTTCCTTTAAAGCGTAAGTGCTTTTAGCCTCTGTGTTGAGCTATCGTTAAATATTGATCAGATATTCTGATGACACAACATGCTGTCATGCCACGGTAGGCTAGGATGATGTCACCGCACCCGAGCACTGTGATTGGCCCATCACCTGAAACCATACAGAACTATTTGTTAAACATCAATACTACAGTGGCAAGATTTTAAATATTCACCTATTTAGTATGATGTCATCCTGTTTAATTAGCAATAAAACATAAAATCACATACGATTATGTCATTAGATCACAGATGTATAAAAACATTATTGTGATAACTATTGTACTGTGAATAAACAAGAAAATATGACAAACTTTATTGTACAATGCAAACAAAGAATAAGAATTTAAAGTCCTCCATTTTTTTTAAATAAAGCCACACAATTTTGAGTTGAATAAAATGTATAATTGATTTCTAATAATAAAAAGGGAATCCCTGTGAGGCATGTCCTGAAAAGCACTTATTCATTTCTGGAAACTCTCTAAGCAATCCAACACCACGGGTGAACAGAACACAGAATTTTAGCTTTATACTCATTCTCATTATCAACTGCAGAATTTTTGCTAATTCCACTACATATATGCGCATCAAACAGCCAGAAGTTAGCAAGTACAGTTTGGTTAACTTTCAGCACGATGGAAGATTTTATGTAAATAGACACATATACCTTTCCATCTTCAGTCAGTTGACAGCAGTGGTTCCTTTTCTTCTAAAGCTATACTCCCACGTTGGGGTGGAGGGAAAACATTCCTTCCAAGCCAGAAGTGAATGGTATCATGACAATAACATGGTAATAATATAGTGTGCAATATGACCTTCATCACCTAATACGGATAACTGATTATATGAAAAACTAAAGCAACTGTTGCTGCTCCAATTGTGTGTTACAGGGTATCTCCAAGGGTATTAAACAATGCAAATAAGACATAATGGATCAGGAATCTAGATGTACGATAAAGCTAGTTCAAACCATCTGAGTGTGACCATTTCATCTAACCAACAGTCAATGATAACATCATTTTCGCCCCCGATTTCTTAATGAGGTCATCTCTAAGTATATAAGGGTCTGCGCCTAAAACAGAGGTAGGTGAGTTTATTTCCAACTTGGCCAAGTGTCGTTGATGTTGATTGACTCATGAGGATATTCTGAACGAGCTCCAGAGGGAAGGTACCTCTCAATAGAAACCTATCCTTTATACCAAGCCAGATCCTCATGACTTAGGTTGCGTTCTTCAACAAGACTTACAAGCCCCCTAACCACCCCCTAACCACCACCACCCCCCCCCCACACACACACACACACACACACACAGCCCCCACTGAAATCC
>JAABNY020000038.1:6507395-6527072 GCA_015164015.2 Brevimyrus niger
CATTGTACTCAACTGGTTGGTCGAAACAAAATCCTGGTTTGGATTTTTACTTTCTGGACCTGAAATCTCCACCTCTGAGAAAATCACATCGCAATACTTACAGCCCTAGCTTTCAAAGTTTTCAAAATACATTTTAAAAATCCTAAGGGAGACATCTAGTGGTGGCTTATGGGAAAGCTTCTGGAGGAGACGGTAACTACCCAGGTAACAGCAGAGGTGGACATTTGATGTCCAGAAAGCAAAAATCCAGACCAAGATTTTGGTTCAACCAACCAGTTCAGTACTATGTGAATGTGCCTCAGAGTCTGAATTCTAATCCTGGTCTGATTTTAACTTTCTGGACTTGAAATGTCCACTTCTGGTAACGGGCCTGTAAAATAAGGATCAGGATAAGTATAAAAACTTGACTAACTGTAAATACTGTGTTTTTTTTTGGATCTGACTGCGAAGTACAACATTAAGAACTTCAACTGTTGAATAAGCCTCCATATCATATTAAACTAGCTCAATGCCGCCCTCTTGGGGAAAGCCGTGTAAATGATTTTCAAAAACAATAACAGAGGACAGAAATGAAAACCTGAAAAAAAGTGATAGGGCTGTAAGGCGTTTGCAAGCCCCATAATAATAATGTAAGTTTTACATTCAGTGTTTCGCATTAGCGCCGCCAGAGGGGCACCCCAAGACCAGGATGGAGGGCAAACAGCACGGGAAGAGCAGCGTTCACTGCCACCTAATGCCTGGAGCTGCCTCCTTACTGAGGACAGCCAGAGGAGCAGAGGAGGCGACTGCCCACTTCCCTTTTCCGAATATAGAAAACATATAAAACCAGCTTCTCCTCCTTAAAATATGTCAATAGGGACTACAACCTACCATAGTTTCTCGTTCTGCCTTCAGAGCACGGACGACGTAAGGGAGGATCTGTTTAGGGTACCGGCTGCGTTTCAGGGAAGTTTCCAGGATGTTTTCATCCAGCATATCGTCCAACTTCTTACAATCATCATCTGAAACCGCAATGGGCAAAACACATGTCAATGAATGCCCTTCATAACGCGTTGTTAATTACTGTAATCGCCCAAACCAGTGAGATAGTGGTTTATGACATGACACTAAAACACATTTCTGATTCTGCCGGTCATTTGGAACAGAACGTTATGCTCTACTCTACATTATCATTACTACTGTAATTATTAAGCTTACAAAGGACCATTAGCACGCTAACAACCATAGTTTTCCTCCAAGAAATATGAGACTTACACTACATTCAACATATCCAAAGGTAGTTTAACAATGCTAACCAGTGAAACATTTAAAAATCACAGAAAAGCACATAATCTAACAAACGCCATAGAAATTTTACATTCAAATGTCACACTATAAAAAACGCGTAGGCCACCCTGATCATTCTGGGATTTGTACATATGAAAACATACCTTCGTCCTCATCGGTTGCCTCATCCCATGTTTGGCCATTAATCAGAATGTTTTCTTTCACCCCAGCCTCAAAATTCTGGAAAAAAATTACAACCTTTATTTACTGGCGGTACCAAAAACAACGTATATTTAACCGTTTCCCGAAGCCTAATAAAAAGATAGAAGCCATCTCACCCGCATCAATTCCTCCAGTAATAGCTGCTTTGTCTCTTCTGAAATGCCTGTCTGTCCATCTAATACTTTATTTAAAAGTTCACGATACTTTTTCAGTTGCCCGCATGCTTGTTTTTTCGATGCTAGCTTAATCCTGTTATCTTCTTGCTCCATTTCTTCGCAAAAATAATCAGTTCACCCATTCAAAAGTTGAGCGCCATTTGTTTCAGCACAAACCGGAAGTGAAAGACCTGCCAATACTGAAATCTTATTGGCCGTTTATGAGGAGGCGGGATTTGACTGCTTATTGAATCTAATAGTTTATATTTTACGTACGCTTACATGTTTCAATAATACGTGTGTTTTAAGGTTTTCTACCGATTATTAGGGTTCCTATTTTTTTAATATAAAATTGAGCTGAGAAGTCACAAATTCTAATGTTAACCCTGTTTCGCCTCCCATCAGTAGGTGGCAGTATGCAGATTTCGGAAGGGTATTTCATAAGCCGCGGGGGAAAGAACAGTCACACGGCAGCAGCTCGAAGTTGGCCCTTGTGAAGAATTTAACTAGGGTATTTTATAAAATATGTATTACATTTTAATTTCCCCGTGTGGTTCTGTGTATGCATTTTTCTTAATGGATTGCAGTTGCTAATTAGTGTCAATACTAGACCGGTGGGTAATTATTTTTTGTTTTTATTTCAAATATGTAATTCTTTAGTTCCATGCAATTTATAACACCAAACAATATTAAGTATTAAGTCCTTGGCTGGTGGACTATGGATGGTGGATTTATCGACTGCCACTGTCACATTTCAGCAGCTGAGTTTACGAAGGTAACGCAACCGAGACATTAAATACATGGGAAAAGTTACATAAGGTCAGATACTGGGCAGTGGAATTGACAGCTAACTGAACGGAGTTATACTTAAACTGGTAATAGATTTTTTTCCTACAGGGAAAAGCTTGTTTTAATTGAGTGCATGTGTCATTAAGACAGCATAAACTTAACATAATTCCCATCGTGTTTCTTTATATATTACGCACCACTCTCTTAATGCGGTAATAGAATGGTTACATTCTGCCTAATGACCTCCCATAATCTGAATGCAGTTTCGGGTGGTGAGTATAAGCTAATCAGGGATGCAGAGTAATGGACAGACGGTTTCTGTAGCGGATATGAGGTCTCCTCTTATAATTCAAGACGTGATGGTAATAACAAATTATTTATTGTGTTTATAAAGTTTCAAGCCGTAACAGAAAATAAGACAGCAGGGCAGCTTGTTACCAAGGTTAATAATGAGCTGATACGTTGGCAGTGAGTCCATTAATGTTCAGCACCAATGTTCATTCTCCCTTCTCCTCACCGTGGGTGATGGTGTAGCTGATATTTCTGTAGTCAATATTACCACCCAGGTCTGGTGGGAAGGCAGCCCACATATTCCTGATTTCTTCATCAGAGAAGCGGTTGCACTGAGTTTGAAGCAGGCACTCGAGATAGTCCTTCTTGATTGTGCCTTTACCCTCTGGGTCCAACGTCTTGAAGGCGGCAGTAATGACGTCCTCGGGGTCAGCGCCCTTCAGTCGCTCCCCGAACATGGTGAGGAAGGTTGTGAAGTTGATAGGCCCCTTGGATTCATTCATCATGGCATCCAGCTCATCCTTTGGGACATTGAGACAGCCCATGGCTGCGTAGGTGTCTATCAGGTCGTCCTTGCTGATGATGCCATCACGGTTCTGGTCGATGACGGTGAAGGCTTCCTTCAGTTCCTGGATTTTGTTCTGATCGAAGATGGAGGTGACTGTGCTAGAAGCTCTGGCTGATCTTTTGGGTGCCATGGCTGAGCGCCAGCGTTTGGTTTGCTGGTGAGATGTGTGAGCTCCTTCTTCTACTACGGAGGGGGGGTTAAATATTGTGCCTCTCATCAAAATTCAGAGTTAAAGTTAGAAAGGTTGGAGCCAAATATTGATGGTAGGAGTGGCCATAGGTGGGGTTTCTGAAATAGATTAGGTACCCTTGGTCTTTGTGGACAAATATGGTGTGGTATCAGTGGACCTCCTTGTTGTTCATTCTGAACCTAATTTGGAGGGAGAGGAATGACATGGTAATCCAGCATGTGTTTCATTTTACAGCTCTTGCCATATGGTGGGGTCTTTGCATTCTAACCTTGTGGGTGTGTGTGTGTGTTTTTCCCCCCCAGGACACAGATGATGTGATTAAGCGTGCCAAGGAGGTCGGTCAGCTGTTTCTTTGTAACACGCCTCATTTTAATCTAAATATGCTTTTTGTTTCCTGTGCCACAGAATAACCCTATGAATCCCTCCTTGGAAACATAATATTTCAGCGTAATGTTTTGATGGTTTAGATTTCAGCTTTTTTTTGGCGAGCTGCACATCGTGGGTTGTTTCAGTAAAAAGAAACTTCATCAGATTATACATTACATGTAATAAATGCTGCCTTTATCATAAAAACTAAAGTAAAGCATTCTTAATCATCGTGACAGTGCCAATAAAGCAACTTTGTAAATTGTTATAACTGAAGTGTTTCTGTTTGTGTTGCATAGGCTGGCGTAAGGATGCTAATTTCAGTGACGGAGGAGGCCAGTGAGTTTGAAAAGGCCATCCAGCTGTCCAAATCGTAAGGGATCATGCATGTTCATGGTAGCGAGGGGGACAGACTGCTGAAATTTAAAGAATGTCTAATTCTGTATCTGTGCGTTTCTGTGGAAGTAATGTATGAAGCACACGGATGCCTGTGTCTGAGTGTTTTCATTTGTAGTATAAACACTTTTTGTTTAAGGCAGGCCAGCATGACATCTTTAATAATATCAAACAGTGGAACAGTTCATTACCCCTGTGTCAATCAGGGATTGACTGTTTAACGCAAAAGTGTTAAAATGCACTGTATCTGGAAGGCTATGCGGATTGCGGCCTTTAAGGATCTTGTATTCTATTTCAACCCCAGCGGGGAGTCTTCAGACCTTGTTAGCTTGGTTGCGGGGTGAAAGATAAAACTATTAGTGTTTCCATCATTTTCACAACACCCTTGGAGAGAAGTGGTGGGTGACGTTACACATTAAACGGAATGTGAGCTGCATTAGGCATGGATCCATGGACCCCATTGTGTAGAGGTCTGGGAACGTTGGACGCTTTGGCTAGATGAGCATTTATTACGTTAGGCTGGAAAGGCACACTCAGGCCGTGCTGTCCCAGACCACGGGAGACAAAAGGGCATGACCCCTAGGCAACATTTGTCTCCTCTTTCACCTGTTCTGAACTGAACATTACCAAATATGGGCAACACATGAATATAACTTGGGAAAAACTTCAAATAAGCCTAAATTAAAATTGGGTTGGACGCAGTTACAGTACTATTTTTAAACAATGCTTTACTAATTTATTTTCCTGGTATCTCATGACAATATTTGCAGAACAGCATAAATAATAACGCTGTTTCCCCATTTGTTTCGCAGTTAATTATTTAGTGAAAAACATCTCTGAGGTGATTTGTCTTCTGTTATAGTCACCCAGGTCTGCTGGTGCCGTGTGTGGGAATTCACCCCGTTCAGGGCTCGGACTCTCATGAACCCCACAGTGTGACGATTCAGGCAAGAGTCTCACTTACTTGCTTTGTGCCGGGAGGTACAGATGAGTGAACAGTGTCCTGAATTTCACCGTTTATCTATATACTGTGCAAAGTGGTACCTTAACCCTACTGGGAGTATGCTGTGTTTTTCAGAAATATGCACATTTTGGTTTTAATATAGGACTAGTCCGCTTTTAGTTATCAGGATTACTCGGTGTGAAGTTTTTTTTTTAAATGTTCATTTTAGGACTTGGAGTGTGCTTTGCCTCTATTTGAAAAGTACAGAGATGACATTGTGGCCATTGGAGAGGTATGTATAAGACGGCAGACTATCCATTGTTGCTATTCTTGTCGTCTTCCTGCAATTTAATACATGTTCAATCACAATCTTTATCCATAGCATCTTACTCACTGTGGTACAGGTTTCTTTCTAATGCACTACAGGAGGAGTGATACACTGTATCATGTTTTTTGTAACTGCAATAAGAAAATGTTTTGACACAAGCATTGAAGTATTTAAGAACCCATTAAGGCTGGGGGAGGGAAAGCACATTGATTCATTAATAGTCGCGTGCTATAACTGGTCTTATTTAATTAATTGGACGTTTTATGTTGATGGGGTATTTTTAGACACAAACGGTGTTCTTTCTAACCATCTCTCTCAATGATTTGTTAAGTTTTAAAAACTGCGAATTAAAATAATTACAGATTGGCCTTGACTTCACACCGTGGTACACCCCCTATCCACAGCAGCGTGCGGAGCAGCAGCAAGTCTTCAGGAAACAACTGGAAATCGCCAAGGAGATGGATTTGCCAGTGTGAGCCTGATATCCACACTGTGCCTGGCTCGCGTTGTTAAAGCTGCTTATAAAAATTGGCACTAATCAAATGAGTTTTTAGTCAAAGTTTTGAATAAAATGATGACCCAGAAAGACAAATATTACATTTGTATATCAGTTGGCAGAGGCAAATTCACAATACTAAAAAGATTTGATCTACTCTAGGTAAGTTTCAATTAACTTTTTGTAGCAACCCAGAATTGAACATACAGAAGCCAATGGATATAAGCTGTAACACTAACGCCTATCGGCCACGATGATCCTGCATTTTCAACTTCTTGCATTAGGAGGGCATTGAATTTTTGTTGCAGTTTCACAGAATACAAAGATGACAAACTGTACCGCAGTCCATCATTCTTTTATCTCCGCAGGAACGTCCACTCCCGTTCAGCTGCAAGGCAGACCATAAACATCTTGAAGGAGCAGGGTGAGGGGGACATGCGATAATGGCAGACTGTCACCGTAGTGACACCGATGTCAGCAGAAGCATGTGAACTTGTGGCCGTTGTCCCTCCAGGTGTTGGCCGCGCTCTCTTGCACAACTTTGCAGGGAGGCCGTCGGTGGCCATGGAGGGTGTGAGGGCTGGCTGCTTCTTCTCCTTCCCCCCAGCCGCCTGTAGGAATGAACAGGTCACGGCTCCTTCTGCACATTCACAGCCATCGCCTTAAGACCACCCGATTACCTAGCATGCTGGATAAGCTTTCTCAGCCAAACATTTAAAGAATGTGCGACCTTTTTAATCCCTTTCTTCACGTCTGTCTTTGAATACATGTTGTTATGTTACACATTCTTTCTGAACTTTTAACTACAGTTGTAATTCTTTTTGACATTTTGCTCATGAACAGTTTTTAATCCAGTTTTTTAAAAGATAATCACAGGATTTTTTTTTCTTTTGGTAATCCTATCTTTGTTTTGTCTTTGTTTCAGACTTTGTGGGTAATGTGCTTTCCTTCTTTTGGTTTTAGAGGGCCAAGGTTATTAAACAGATACCTTTGGAGCACATCTGCCTTGAGACTGACTCACCTGCCCTCGGACCAGACAAACATGTGCGTTGGAATACGGGGCGTCAGAAGCATTTTGAATGGGGGGGAGAGGCACTGGCATAAAACTAATATTTTATGTTAAATATGGGGGGGGTCCAAACAAATAATTATGAAATATGACGGGGGGACACGTTACCCTGAGATTTAATGGCGGTGATGCCCATGGTTGGAATGCTGATCAAAGTCTGAATGAGATGACATAAAGTGTCCTTCATGTTCCCAAACTCAAAAGATTTCTCACTCCGACAGGTTCGAAACGAGCCCAAGAACATTGTTCTCTCCTGTGAGTACATTGCTAAAGTGAAGGGCCTCACACCAGAGAAGGTTATGGAAGCAACTACTCAGAATGCAGTGCGACTATTCCCCAGAATCGGAAAGATCTTGAGCCAAATGACTGAGCCAGTCCCTGGAAACAGACCAACAAAATAAAAAATAAGTGTAAATGAAATGTTTATCGTGTGAATATTAACACTGTTTCATAACTGCATAAACTGTTGCCTAAGGATTAAGAGTCTAAATTTGATGGCAGGTAAAAAGTTTTAGAATTAGCATAATCTACAGTTAACAGGCATGAAGTTTGTGTAAACAAAAGTGACTTAAAAATCCATATAGACTTTGAATGGATTGGGTTCCGTCCCATCAGGCTCCGAATCTGAAGTAGCTGGTTCCGAGTCTAATTTAGATGGAGCGGTAAGCAGGGCTGCCAGATCGCACCGAGGTCCAGTTTGCGGCTTTACCTGGCTGGGATTAAACTATCCGAGTATACTTTGTTCAGATCCGCCGTGGTCCCATTGCCAGTTATGAGCGCCGACGTCTTGTTTCTGGTATTCGCAGCTTTAGTTTTCCGGCGTCAAGTCTCATGGTCGTTTCGTGGTCGTGTATATATATGAATACATCTCAGCGTAACGCACAATTACATCCGATTCATCCCGTGATGGATGAGACTGGCACCGTCTAATCATCATCCCTGCCTATCTTTCCAAGGCCGGCTCGTCTCCTGGAGCCCGAATAAATTTATTTCAATCCCGCTTCCCGGGTGCTATGTTACATATCCCGCTCCCGGTTTTCCCGGATCTCCGCACTTCAGATTGCCTCTTGCATGCTTCGCCTCCCATCCCGCCCATCCAGTCAGTAGAATAGACGGAAATCGTGATTCCTATCAGGGAATCTATTCTTTCGACTAACTAAAAGATTAATTAACGGCTCCAACATCCCCTTAGATATTAGGTTTATTTTTCCGTCGGGGCGACCCCTTCAGAATGTGGTTAATTGATTTATATTTTATTAATTATATGACGCATGCTACTCTACCCTACTTCATTATATCAGTGGGTGGCGAAAGTCGATAGTGAACAAAACTCGACAAATCAGTCTACTAACCGAGATGTTCTCATTCACTACACAGATTACTTTTAAAGAGGAAATCGTTCATTAAGGACACGGGTCCAGTTTGCAGTCCTGCTATAGTGACTGTACGTCTATCGTCAAACGGCCTCCAGCACCACTGAGGATGGGTCTGTGTTGGGTGGCTTGGATTCTCTTTATTGTGGAAACGAATAGATGTTTCGTTTCACTTTCGTGATAAACACTTTTGTTCTCCGATGTAGTTAATTACTTGTAGCCGACGGGAGTGTTTCTCAGCATGGGATTCACGCCAGATTCACCTTATCTGCAAGAAGGACAGTTGCATGGAGGCAGTTAATTCTAAATGGTTGAACAATTAGCACCAATGCATATTTAGCATTCGGGGCTTCCGAATTGCAGTTATTCATATTACACAATCTCTTGAAGGAAAAAAAATGAAAGCAGTGTGATTTTGCTGAGATGCTTACAACTTTCTTGGAAATGCCGCTTCTCGTGATGCCTGTGGACCTGAGCCACCCAGGCTGATCGCTGATCCAGGATCTTGGCTTGGGGCGAATGGAAATCCCAGGTGTTTCTCAAATGACCGTCAAAGTGTCTCCTCTCCGCGGGTCTCCGCAACTTGTTGTTCACTTCTACCTGACACCACGTTTCTCTTCGCATGTTCAGTTCATACAACGCATCTTCCTTGGCCTTAGACATCGTTGCGGGGTTTAGATGAGCGGTACAAAATGCAAAGTGTGAGTGTGTACCGATATTCAGTGCAGTTACCATGGTGCAAGAAACCTGATTACCTGTGACCATAGTAACAAGATGGCGGTAGATGTGGAGAAAGTAGGTGAGAGGTTACTTACAAGTGATTCTATAAATCAAACATTTTCAACCCTTTAAAAAATCAAAAAGTGTGTGATTCATTTAATAGTTGAGACATACACGGGTTTTTATCACCAAGTAGGTTGCAAATAGTAGGTTAGTTCCAAATAAAATACAGTAAATATTGCAACTGTGTTACCCGTTCAGCAAACGGCAAGAACTACAATTTATAACATTGTCCAGCAACTCCATTTTGACATTGTCTGCTTGGCGGTTCACTATTTATGATAGGAATCTCGCGGCGCTGAAGGTAATTGGCTGATGGCGCTATCGGACGGCTTTGTCGCGTGCGCGTGCCGTCAGCCAATCCGAGCGCAAGCGAAAACGGATGCGCCGCCTGCTCTGTTACTACCGGAGCGAAACGTGGAAGAGTTTCAACGTCTATTTCTGTGCCGGCACCTATAATTCCCAGGCACCGCTCGTGTGGGACATAACACCATCATTTACTGTGCTTGTTGGGTGAATATGCAATATAATTCGTACCAAAATGTCCTGTAATTTGCTATAGGGTACTGTACTTAATCTCGTTAGACCGGCAGAGGCGCTTCTAAGAGCATCTTGGGATATTGTGAGGTATGTGAATATTATATCTATATTAATTTCCATTGTCGGTTGTGGTTTTCCTTTCACAATGTTCAGGTTTGTTAAGTCGACAGTGTACCTTTCCCAGGCGGAATTGGAAGCGCATGACGTAGGGATTCGCACGATCGACCATCATGGTGGCTGAGATATTACAGAACCATATAAGAAGTGGCAGCGCACCGGGCGGCGATGACACAGCTTCCTCGGCGCTGGAGCTGAACGGACCGCAGGATGCCAGTCAGTATTCCGGTGTATCAAACGGACCTGTTCACCTGACCTTACCCGGCTCTAAGGAATCTGAACAGGAGATACCTCCCGATGAGAAACAGGCTATGCTTCCTGGTGGACAGAAGCCACTGCAAACTAAGCTTTATTTCAGACGATTTGCCGTTTTAACGGTGTTCAGCCTTTATTCTCTCGTCAATGCCTTCCAGTGGATTCAGTACAGCATCATAACCAATATTTTCACCGTTTACTACAACGTGCCAAACGATAAGATTGACTGGCTGTCGATCGTCTATATGGTTGCATACATTCCGTTGATCTTCCCAGCAACTTGGTTACTAGATAAAAAAGGATTGAAAATTACTGCACTTCTGGGTTCCGGTCTGAACTGCATCGGGGCGTGGTTGAAATGCGCCAGCGTGAGACCCGATCTTTTCGGGGTGACGATGACGGCGCAGATTATCTGTTCCGTTGCACAGGTGTTCATCCTCGGACTGCCGTCCAGGATTGCATCAGTGTGGTTTGGACCTAAGGAAGTGTCCACTGCCTGTGCAGCGGCTGTACTAGGCAATCAGGTCTGTAAAGGTGATGAGCACCTCACCATCTGATTTCACGCCAAGCATCCTTTTATTACCATATTACTATACCATTTTAGTAGTTATTCTATGAAGTGTCACACATCTATCATGGATTTAATTTTTTTATATATATTTCTGTTTTAACGATACATTTATAGCTTTATAACACCATTCACATTTCAGTATAGAACTATAAGTGGCTCTAAATCACTTTTTGGACAAAAACGGTCAAACATTTATTAATCCCACTGGAATCACTGCTTCTTTCACAGCTGGGTGTCGCAGTGGGTTTCTTGCTGCCTCCAGTTCTGGTGCCCAATACGCCAGACGACAAAGATCTGATGGGCCACAACATCAGTATCATGTTCTACGGAACGGCGATCATTTCAACGCTGCTCTTCATTTTAGCAGCCTTCGGTGAGTGACTGTACTCGCCTGTGATAGGGACGGTATTCCTATCATATCAGTACTGGGTTTATGATGAAACCCCCAAGGAAAAAGCAGCGATTGCCGCGTATCTGTATGCTTATCTGCTGTGAGGCTGGTAATCCCGATCGGTGTTGGCGACGTTATCCATTGGACTACAGGTGACCTGCTCAGGGGTGCGGGGTGTCGTGGTGAAACACAAGGCAGTTTTGAGGTTGTTATCCTGACCACGTCCCTTTTTATCTTTTATTCCCAAGTAATTAAAGACAGACCGCCCATGCCACCGAGTCATTCTCAGGCGGTTCTTCCTGACGTTCCCGCTGAAGATTACTCCTACAAGCAGTCAATCATTAACCTCTTCAAGAGCAAGCCCTTCGTCTTGCTCCTCATCAGTTACGGTGAGGCTGCCAAAAGTTCCCGTTGCTCTTGCGTCTGAGATATTAGGGCAGAATTCATTTGATACAGAACACATTCTTTTCCAAAAGGTGTTATACAGGCTTTGAACGTAAAGGGAGAATTTACCTTCGGCGATAGGCGATGTAAACTGCACGCATGGCAAGAAATGCAAACGTATTTGAATAGTCAAATGAACTCAATATGCAAACTGTTGCACGATTAACTTATTTTTTGCCTTAACTGGACTTTACCTGTGTACACGTGTCTTCCAGTCAATCTGAACAGAACCGTCTATATCTGTCATCTCTTAGGCATCATGACGGGATGTTTCTACTCTTTATCAACGCTGCTGAATCAGATGATTTTGACACATTATGTGGTATGTTGAACTGCACTTACGGAGCCCTGAAATTTCAGTTGAGTCCTTTGCTGTGGGAAATAGGTGCTTAGCTGTAAGTGGCCCAGGGGCTTACTCCGGGCAGACTAGGTTGTCATTGCAGATTTAATGCAAGGGCTGGATTCTTTGTACTTTAATTAATTTAATCTGTACTTATGCGTGCCTGGTGTTCATGTAAGGGAGAGCTGGAAAAAAGCCAAAAAGTCAGTGGGATTATTATTATTATTTCTTTTTTTTTTATGAAGGCAAAAGGATTTTTTTGTTGCATCCTCGCCCCATAGTACCTGGGACCAGTGCCGAGTTCAGGGTTTAAAGAATCAGTTGCTGGCACAGCAGAAACATGTGCCAGTTGGTCATATAAGCCAAGATCTGTTCAGCAGCCAATCAAATTTGGCATTGCTCACTTTTGACCTTAGAGTGAACATGAATCAAGCCAATTAACAACAATATTTCGATTCAGTAATTGCATTCATTATAATTTGAAGTGTTTGGTTATCAGGAACTAAAGTGTTTTACTTTGAAGATGTACTGAATACTAATCGTAAAAACCAAACTGCGGACACTAACTTGTTATGGGCATTGACTGATTGGATGATTTTTTTTTTCCCCCTCCCCTGTCATGATGAGGTCATTATCGCACCACATATCTATACTGAACTAACCTAGGGTGGAGTTGGGCGCCCTGCTTTGCTCAGTTTGCATTGTGTAGGCAAGGTTTTCTGCTTTTTTTTTTCTTTTCTTTTCTTTTTCATTTTGTGGCTGAGCTTGGATGAATCGCGGATGCTAACTTGAGCACTTCACCCAGGGCCAGGAGCTGAACGCTGGCAGGATTGGCTTAACCCTGGTCGTGGCTGGTATGCTAGGCTCCATAATCTGTGGGCTGTGGCTGGATCACACTAAAACCTACAAGTATGTATCTAGTGCATTTGCTTGCGTGTGGCTCATCTCTGCATACACACCTCCCGCCCCCGCCGCCCCACCCCCCGCCTCCATGACTTTTAACACTTGTGTTCAGTTCTTGCCACTTAGCATGCAATGACTGAATGAAGTAAAGTTTTGGCCTGCTGTAGCATCTGGGATTCGTAGACTTCAGATTTTGGATTGCTGGGATTCAGGTGCCCAGTAATCCAAGGAGTGTCTTGATGCTGTACCCTGAACTGCTGCTGAATCGTTTTCAATAAGAAGGGCGGGTTTATAATGGATTGCATGCAAACTTCAAGTTAGATGACTTTGCAGGCGATAAACACATCCGATTAAGAACTACAATAAATGACAGGAAGGCTCCCATGCAGGCACATAGCACGAGTAAGCCTCTGTTCCTGGCTTTCTTGCCTGTTCGCTGTCTTGCTGGTTTGCTAACCTTCCCCATCCACTCTCCAAGGAGCTGTCCTGTGCACTGCATGTAGTTTCCAACAAATTATGAGCTCTTAACTTGCCTTTTCAGATTTATATCAAACATTTCTCATGACAGGGTAGACTAATGAGCATTTTTATCACGAGTATTTACTCTATCGTCATTCGATTTTTATGCTCATGAAATGAGTCCAGCACTGGTCAAATGCTGACATATTTGAAAAGCTAACCGTTGACTTCCTTTGGACGATGTTATTAATTTCTTAATTCTGATGTGGACTGTATGCATTTCTCTTGGTGTTTCAGAATGACCACTCTGATAGTCTACATCCTCTCCTTCATTGGAATGGTGGTCTTCACCTTCACCCTGAACTTGGAAAATATCATAGTGGTCTTCTTTACAGCGGGAGTGCTGGGGTGAGTCTGGGGGGCGTAGGGGAGGAGCTGTCTTCAGTAAGGGTAACAAACACGTCACATAAGATCTACCACTGGCCAGTTGATTCTTGGCACCTGGGGTCCTGGCAGAAAAGCACTTTCATACGTTTTCAAAAGTGGTGTTTTTTTTTTTTTAACAGATTTTTCATGACTGGTTATCTACCACTGGGGTTCGAGTTTGGCGTTGAAATTACGTACCCAGAGTCGGAGGGAACGTCGTCTGGTCTCCTAAATGCATTTGCACAGGTAATCAATCTACAGGTGGTTCAGCAGACGTGTTACAATGCATGCCTCTTTGGTTGTAGTTTTCGTGACATGCAAGTTATGAAGTTTAGCCTCACCTATCCAGGTGTCGTGCACCTTACAACATCTGTTTACTTTGAGCATTTTTTAAATGCAGATGAGCTCGCACGCACTTCTTGCATACAAAATCAAGACTTTTAATAATTAATAAGACCTTAAGACCAAGACTTTAATGTCAAATGCATCCATATAGCAAGAAAAGTTTTTTTGCAAAAACAGGTGCATTGTGGGTAGGTTTTATGTTGACCTGCTTGGTGGAAAAAAAACAAAGGGTTTGTGCGGCAAATTTAAAGTAGGTGTCTGGTGTTCGATGGATGTTTTTGTTCTCACATCTTGGTTCTCCTTGTTCCCTCAGCTGTTTGGGATCATTTTCACTTTGATCCAGGGAAGGATAATGACTGATCATGACCCCTTGGCTGGGAACCTGTTCTTGTGCGTGTGGATTTTCGTGGGCATCATCTTGACAGGTGATAGCCCTCTTTTGCCTGGTGGCTCTTATAAACTGGTTCTGTAGCTCCGAATTCTTTCCGACCCTCCCATGGGTGTGTTGGTGTTAGTGACTACAGCCTGTTGAATATTTACCATGGCTGTTTCCGTTGTGTAATTTGATGCATTTTTTTTTCTTCCTTCTCTACATACATGTCATTTCTCAGCAAGCTGAAAAATTAAGCAACATATGTGATTGGCATGCTTCATTACAAAGTAGAAATATTTTAAGTCTTGAGCTTGAACCAGAAATTGAGTTTTTCTTTTTTACCTTTAAAACTTTATGAACAGATTTAAATGATTGCTTCCAAAAAAGCTTTGTTACATATTGGTTGTAAATGTTACATCTGCAGTTAGGCAAATCGGCATCTAAAAATTGCCCATAGTTTGTAATTGTAGTTTGTGTGTGACTAGACTAGAATTCCATCCAGGATCCTGCACTTCCAGCAAACCTGTAAGGGAAACTTAGTTGGATTATAGCAGGGATATTTTTTTCTAACTTGTATGTAGTATTCTGATTGCTGCCTTAGTTCTGGTGCCAATGCTAATTAATGTATGGGTTCAGGAAAGCTGACTGTCAAGAGCCAGCCTTCAGGAAGTTTCAAATTGTACGTAGTATGTGTTGTTTCCCTGAACAGTTCCTGAACTAGGTCTGCAGTTACACGTGACTGTGTTTTTTGAGTTATTGCTGCTTCTCATCTGTGCAATGAACTTTAAGCTCTTTGAAACTTTTGTCAGATGAATGCTGTGGGGTTTTGTGTCAATGTGATTTTTTTTTTCTCTTTGTTCAGCCTTGATAAAATCGGAACTCAAGAGACACAACATGAACAGCAGCAATGACAAGAAAACTCTGCAAGCAGTAAGTTGGGTTTTTCTTAATGGGATGCTATGGTGACCAGCTACTCAGCCTGAAAAACACACTTTATTTGGTTATAATCATGATCCACAACCCCTGAATGCTTTACAGCGTGATATATGACTTATTTTTAGTTGCTTTGCACATGCTTTAATCTGCTCATACTTTCGTGTTTTTAGACTTCATTGATTTATCTTGGTGTTGGACAGGCAAACTTGGCAAGGAGACATTTGCCATAAAGTACTGGGTGCTTCCTAAGACTCGGACCGGCAGACTTGTGGTCAGGCATCTAGTTCTTTAATTGGGGTCAAATGGGTCAAATGTCATACAAGTAATTCCAGATAATGATACTGAAAGAGGCTTTAACAGACATTCATTCAAAATAAAAGCTGTGGTGCATCTGGACAGAGAAGATGCCTGTGGACAGAGGAGATGCCTGTAGACGGAGGAGATGCCTGTAGACGGAGGAGATGCCTGTAGACGGAGGAGATGCCTGTAGACAGGCACGCTGCTGGCTTTTCTGCCTGGAGATTTACCCGTCAAACTGTAACATTGCATCACCTGAAAAGAACTTTTCTTTTAATTAAGATTACTTCAGGCTCACTAGAACATACTTTTGTTCCCGGAGTCTAAGAAACCGGTTTCAAAGGTATTTTAATTACCACACTGCCACAGCAGGATATATATTAGCTGGAATGGGATTTAATTTATTTATTGCCTAGTAGCTGCATTTAACTGGAATTCTGCTTGCTCCCTACCAGTATTCTAAAGTTGGTATTTTAAAGCGGCTTTAAAAGGTGTATCTCTCCTCCAGAGAAAGTGGTTGCTTACAGGACGGCACAGTGATGCACTGGAGTAGATTGGCGGGTCTGGGGCATGTCTGGTCTCTCCTCCGTATCAATGAACACATTGCCGCATAGCTTTGGATAAGGTTCACCACAACCGCTGATCTGGCAAAGTGAAATTTGAAGATGCATTAAGAAGACTCCTTTTGTCTCTTCTCTCATGATTGCTCCTCCAGGTCTCCACTGAGTGTCCTTCGGATAAAGCATCTGATGCCATCACCCAGGTCTCGTCCCCAGACACTCCTGAGACTTCAGTATAGGGACTCCTCCCCAGCTCCACGTCACATGAATAGGCTACAAGGCTGCAGATTATTTAAAATCATTTTCGACTGTATTGTCTTTTTATTTCATGAACGTGTGTATTTATGCGTCTGGGTCAGTGGTTCGTTTTTCAGAGCACAAGACGTTCCAAGAGGGATTTCACTGACCACTATTAGCTGCTTGCTGGTCCAGGCTTCACACTGTACAAAAAAAGTGCTTTTTTCTGTTTTTAACATAATTATTTGGTGAAAGCACAAGTTTAAGTGGCTGTTGTGTCTTATTCTGTTTCCTAGTCTGGTTTCTTGGCTGTGGTTGTATTTATTTTGTAATTTGGCTTCATTTGTATAGGTCCTCTGTAATCTGTTCCTCTAATCAAAAGCACTCCAAATTGTGTTTGAGACAATCTGCAGTTTTGAGAATACATGATCCTTCTAATTAGCACAGACTGTATGTCTGAAAAAGCCTCGCAATCAGGGAAACCACAACAAGCAAAATGATTACCTTTATCATTCACCCCCCCCCCCCATATTACCTGATAACACTGATGACATCATAACACTGATGACATCAGTCCCTGCAAGAAACTTCACAACACCCGCACTGCCATTTCATTCTGGTGCTTAAAGGGGTGAATGCCCCTTGAGGCCTAAAAAGCACAGAGCCCCCATCCTTTTGCAAAAGGGCGACGTGGGTGCCACCTTTTTCCAAATTTTCCCAGGGGAGGTCATAAGTACTGGTCCACTTAGTGCTGGAACTATAACTGGAAAAGCACTTTTAGCCAGGACTGTGAAGGATTCAAACATATAAGAATGAGGCTTGCAAGTGCACAGCAATAAAGTATCTCGTGCAGTCGGTTGAAGGTCACACACCCTCCCACTGACTGTGTGGCTGCCCCTACGCCTATTGCTGGTGTGTAAATTGCTGAATGGCAGACTTTTGAATTCTTGTGTGTTTGCACCTTGATCTTAACAGGGTTGATAAAATAAATTGCTATATAAGGACAAGAGATCAGAGATAGGAACTTCATAGCGTTTGATATTTGTCAGAACAAAAAATAAAAATGTTTGCTCAGCGAATCCATCTGTCTTCGTTTTCTTTAAGCCAAATCTGGGGCATGGATGCCCCTTATCAGAAGGGGAGGGTTCAGCTCTTTTAGGAACAGAGTGTTATCACCATTGGGCCCTTAAGCAGGGCCCTAGAGCAAGGCCCTTAACTCCACCCGCTGGAGGGACTGCTGATTCTCATTTGTAAGTCATTTTGGATAAAAGCATCCACTATGTAAGTTAATGTAATGTACATGTTCCTCGTTTAGGAATATACTGAAAAACGCATAAATTTTTCGCCTTAAACGTTTCACTAAAAACATCTCAGAGAATGATTGTATACAACAATCAAACTGGTTTTAAAGTACGGCATTTCGCTTTACGTTATGCTTTACAACAGTGCCCTCATGTGACGTGGGATAAAATTACCATAAAACGTAATTAATAAATAGGTACCACTGAACAAGAAGGCTACCTTTATGAAGAGTTTATGAATCGTTTATATTCAGGTTATTAATTAGGTTGTAACAATTTGTAAATCATCAATAGACATTTCTGATCAAGTTCTAACTGTTTGTTTAATGACTGAGTCACTAACATTATAAATATCAAAAGGGAACCTTATTGTAAAGTGGTACCAGGAAATGTATTAGTTACGTTCATTACTATGGAATACACAAATTTGGTTCATTGTACAGCACTGCAACAAATCTGTAACAGAAAACAGTTTTTTATTTGCCAAAAATTAATCCATTCATTCATCTTCTAATTGCTTATATCCATGACACAGATTCACCGTATTCAATATCTATGATAGTTTTATATATATATAGCTATATATTTATATTTTACTATATATTTATATTTTAAAATCTTCAGGGCGCATATCTTTTTCAGTGTTTTCTGTAATGTGTTGGTGCAAACGTCGATCTCTTGGGCAAACATAGTTATTAATATACAAGTCACGCATGTGAGGTCAATCAAATGTGTTCTTAAAAATAAACGATGACAGTGAGCCGCACAGTATAAAAATAAATGAACCAAGCACGACTAGGATGGTCACCCTTCTATGCTTTTCCCAAATCCTTCTGCAATTTGATCATCTGTTTTGGAAAAATTAATTCTATTTTGGGATAACTTTGTCAGTCTGACAAAGTTTATGAGAAGGGTCCAGCTGCAGACGCCTGTAGAATGGAGCTCCACCGGAAATACGTCACCTCCACAGGAACCACGTGACTCCACTCTGTGTTACAGCGAATAAACACTAACTTGACTATCCTTAACCCTAACCCTAACCGGAGTACGCCCTTAAAGATCACGTGTTTCCTGTGGAGGTGACATATTTCCACTGTACAGGTATCTGCAGCTAGACCCTCTTGAAGTTTGTGGCACCGAAACAAGAGTGATCTTCACTCAAGAGTACACCCACATTTCAAATGGCCTACTGATGAGTCTTTTAATAAAGCAGTTAGGTGGTTTGAGGATAACTTTAGAAAATCCACTTAGGGCCCACACATGCTGTATATGTCTTGATTGAGGCCCTTTTGCAGTGAAGTTAATCGGAGACTTGCAACACAACGTTGACCTGGCAATTAACGTGGACCAACTCTACCATGATGTCAGTATACTGAAAATTGTCATCTCCTCCATTCCAAAAGAAATGGTCATTCATTTAAAGCAAAGAAAAACAGAATCAGAATCAGCTTTTATTCGCCAAGTGTGCTGGGGCACACAAGGAAATTGTTTCCGGCAGCTTGATACTCTCTCGTACACAAACAATAAGCGACACTACACAAACAATAAAATACACTATACAAGAAATAGAAATACAGTACAGTACAATACAAATACAATACAAATGTGACAAAATATAAATATTATAAATATACACAAGTGAGTAACACTGTGCAATTTTTATGTGCGAGGTAGAGTGCAAACATTGGGGAAATCGACAGAAGACAGGAGACACAGTGGAATTACAAACAATGGAATTACACAAGACTGTCCCATAGGTTTTTAAAATTGTGAGTAGTGCTTATTGTGAATGTGTGCTTAGTTACATGGGTCTGTAGTCTGATCAATTGGTTATAAGCTTAAATTGTGAGGACTTACAAAATGTGTGCAGGCAAAAAAAAATGGAAATACACACTTGGTGTGGAAATTGCAGCCTACAAGGTAGAGTTATCAGGATTAATTTGACCGGAT
>JAABNY020000038.1:6527172-6540390 GCA_015164015.2 Brevimyrus niger
TTTGCTGTTTGGCTACTTCCTCCACCTGCCGGAGTCCGGTCATCCTGACCTGCCAGGGTGCCGTCTAATTCCCGTTTGGCTCAGTTTTGGTCTTATGTTTTTAGTTCCACAATTGCAGCTTCTCTAGACTTCTCCATAACTATTATTAGATGTTTACTGACCTTCAGATTTGTTCCCAATTATTAGATGTTTTTATGGCCTAATAGACCTTGTATATGTATCCCCACCATTGTTAGTCCTTATAGGTTAGTCCCCACAGTCTCTTGTTTGTTTGTCTCTCGGAAAAATAATCTCGCTCCAAATCTGCTAAAATATAAAGCAACAGCACACAGCAGCGTGCTCATTGGAGGCAGCCATGTTTGTTCTGAGATGTAGGTAGCTCGAACGGGAGCTTGTCGGACGTGATGTCATTCAACTCCGAGAGAAAAACGAACACACCATTAGCTATTTTAAAGTGCACATTACATTTTATGACTATGTTATGATAGGGCTGTGGTGGGCTGGCGCCTTGTCCTGGGTTGTTCCCAGTCCCACACAACCCTGCACAGGACAAGCGGGTACAGAAGATGGATGGATGGATTATGTTGGGTATGCCTTCCTGCTGTTTCAGATTAATGTAACTGACCTTCCAAAGAATTTCAATGAACAACTAAGTTATTTGTATCTGGCAATGAGATTTTGATTTCATTTGTACACATTTTTACCATAGTCAATGCCATCAAATGCATAACAGGAGCACATTCTCTGTGACAGTCTCCGAGTCAATGCCATTTTCCAGGAAATGAGTCTCTCATTGTTTTTACATTTTAATGAAGGCAGCCAAACCCATTCATTAACTCCGCTCTCTTACTGGAAGATCATTTAGGGAGCATGTCCATATATTGACAGCCACTATCTTTTATATCCATGAGTTGATTTTTCTTCACTCTTTAATAAAGAGAGGAAAACTCTTGTATTGAATTTGACTCTCTTATTAGCAAATTAGAGAGGGTTGATATATTGATGGCAAATTTCTCCTATGTTACCTTATATTACATAAATTTCATTTTAGTTGTCTGAAAAGCTGTGATTGATGTGAAATAAAACACACACACACACACACTCACACATATACACACACACAAATGGTCTCTGTATTAATCCAGGTAGCAAAATTGTAGCCATGGTGTTTATAAGGGAACACAATACAAATCATTTTCTGTTTTGTAAATATTGAAGGTCTTACAGGGAAACCAGCCAAGAAAGGCAGAGAAGTGAATATAAAACACATCACCTGCAGAACATTTTAAATGTTACCTATAGAATAATAAGGAATTTCTTCGCAACATTATGAACCATTGGCTCAAAATTGGCCATGGGGTAGCTTAGACTAGGCTCAGATATCATATACATCTAAAATACTTATGTGTCTACATTAATATAACTGTGCAAATAGATTAGCTTAATATACAAAAAGAAAAAAAAAACATCAAAATAATTGTTTCAGTACATGACATGCTGTTACAGCAAGGAGGCAGAGCTTAAGTAACTTGACTCACACAATGACTGAGTAAGGAAGTGAGCAGAGACAGGCACTTAAATACAAAAGGCAACTGGGCTAATGAGAGGGGCAAGGTGTGGAACATCAGACAACCAATCGCAGAGGGCGCAGCACAACGAGCAGCGGATGAAACGATTAACAACCACTGAACCTAGGAAACCCAAACCACAAACTGGGAAGGCTACACTAAGATGATAACAAGGAACATAATATAAACAGGACTAGAAGAGAACAGGACATAAGCATTGCAAATCTAGGAAAGGGAAACAAATGGAAAATAAACACTATGGATAGAGAAAACAAAATAACAGATGACCGGAGGGGCAATGAGCCACACACTCAACCCCCTGAGCTAAGCGGCAGTCTGGGGAAGAGGGGAAACACATTAGGAAGCGCAGGAAACAGAGAGGAAGGCAGGATGGCCAGTGATACCTGCTGGCCAAATGGGGAGGAGACACGAAGGGCAGGGTTGGACATGGCCTGGATTGTCATTGAATGTTTTTCTTGTATCATTTGTCTAGCACTTACAGTTACTTATTTCTGGTCATTTACAGGGTGCAGAAATTCACAGGACTAGATTGGCAACCTTGGATGTGACAGGTTCTGTTTCACAGAATAAAACATAACAGAATACGAGCAATGTTTGTTTACTTTGATCTCCTTACTTAACAGATGCGAGCGGACTTAAATATGCCTAAACAATTAGCTTGGCTTATTTTATTCATACTTATCAATTATTGAAATTGTAGAGCCCTTTCATTTTAAGCCCAGCTGTTATTTGTGTTTGTAGAGGCTTATAATGCTTTTACATTTATCTTGTGTTTATTAAGGTTTGGGCAAATGCAAAGAGGAATTTTATTAAGAGATAATATTGGATTCTTTTACTTGCTGATGAACTTGACATCTCCTCTTCCCAGCACCTCTTCCGGTGTGGGTCGAGTTTGTAGCATATTAAGCTGGTCAGACCTGACTTTAGTCTTTCTCAGCCAGATTGCAGCTTGTTCTAGGAATCTACAAGAATTACAAACTATCAACATATCATTCTGCCCAGTGGGGCTTGCCAGCAGCAGCTCTCATGGGTGCAGATGAGGTAGCATCTTTATAAGGTGCCAGAATCATGTCAATTCTATCTTCTCGATCCAAAGGAACAGTACATATCTATTTGAAGGCTCCATCTGGATCTCTGAACTCCTCATCCTGTCATGATGAGTGAGCTGGCACCCCAGTGGAGAATCCTCATTTCAGCCCTCGTTCATGCGGTCATCATCCACAGTTTATGACCGTAGGTCACGGTCGGGGTACACAGGGCATTGACCAGAAGATTTAAGACTCATCATGAACCTCCTCAGTGGCTGCTGAGCTGGATGTGCTGATTCTCATCCTTCCCGTTTAAGTTCACATGCGATATAAAACGAGAACCGAACAACATTTAGGTCAGTCTGCTCTGTTCAGATAATTGCGGGAAAGTAAATGCCGAGGGTCAAATGAGGACATGGCGATAACACGTTTGCCACTTCGCAAACCTTCCAGAAGGGGGCATATCTGCGTTTCCAGAAAGAGTTCAGATGCGTGATTTTATTGGATTTCTCCAACAAATGCAGTTTTTGATGTAAATTCTTTGTTTGCTTTTTTGGTATAATTCAGCCATATCAATTTATTACTTTGTTTATTCTGCGCTATAGTGCATTACAAATAATTTCATGTGCATCCCCGTACAACCATACACTTTGATGCAAAAGCCCGATAATGATTCCTTAAAAGTTTTAATTTAAAAATTAGAAAATTTCATGCTGTTCATATTTAATTTCTCCTGTATTAGGCCTGGGTGAATCATCCGCGTCATTTTTCTGATTTCGACATTGATACCAGCACAGCGGATCAGTCAGAACCTGTGTTTATTGCCTCACTGTCTGTGTGGGTTTACGTATTTTCCTTGCGTTGTGCGGTGTTGTGTTTCCAGTTAGAGTAATTGACATCATTTACATTTTTTTAAATTAGTAGACGCCTTTGTCCAAAGCCACGTACAAGTGAATTGCTAAATTACTCATATTTACGATTGTGTTTGTGTCCGTCCTGCGATGGATGCCTCCCAGGGTGTACCCCTACTGAATGCCTTATGTGTCCTGGGTAGTCTGGAAGATACTGCAAGCATGGGTACGTATAATGTGCTGGCTGTGCACATGTAAGAATTCTGACCTTGCAAAAATAAGTAGCAGTATATTCACCCAGTCTTGTAGTTGCAATAGTATATAGAACACTGTAATTGTAACACACATATACAATAATGTGGTTCGTCAGCATCGCTGCAACTGTCTCAATTGGCGCAGGCATGATTATGTTAGGACTCGGGAGATAATTACATCGACATTATAAAAAAACCATTAAGATTCCAAAGCGTTGGTCTACTTATATTGGCCACACCCTCATCCGGAGGAACTACCAATTACAACAAGAGGTGATTTCCTTATATGGGAAAAAGTCAGTCAAAACCCGCCTCTCTTTGTTGCCACCACCAATGAGAGACGCCAGAGCGCGGCAGGCTGTCGAGTTACAACGGGTAGAATAACATAAATGAATAAATTTAGTCAGCTACAGATTAACCATCTGATGGATTTGCGGCGCGTTCACAGCTGGACAGTCCCGACAAGTCTGCGGATCTGGCTTCGTGAAAGGGTGAAATAACGGTGGATGTAGTTTAAGTCGAGAGTAGCAGCAGCTGCAGCCTGGAGTCCCCGCATCGCTCCGAACAATGCAGATGAAGTTACGGAGCCTTTTCTAGTTGCTAGCTTGTTGGTTGACGCTAAACCGCCAGCCAGCGTTATTAAATGACTATCTGTGGTTCCCATGCTAAAATGCACGAATGCAGTGTTTGCTCCGTATTCTTTTGCATACCTGAACTTATTTAAGCGTATCCGGGATCAGGTTCAGTTTATAGAAATATTTTAATCCGATTGTCAAAATGAAAATGTGTATATTATACGGACATATATCATGTATATTTTACAGCATAAGAAAATAATGTTTTCTTTTAGATTTCTCTTTTAGGCGTTCTTAGGTAGGTTAGGGATAGTAGCTGTTTGTATACTGTTGGCATTTAATCAGAAAGGTGCAGATGTCAGTTTTGCCCTGGAAAATGTTTATTCGTCTGCCTTGCTGAAGAGGGGGGATGCTTACTGCTCGTCTGCCCTGACGAGACCAAATCGTCCAGCCTGAACAATGACCGGACCGGGCGCCTCGGGCAGCTGCTCCGCGGCGGCAAAAATCGGCAGACGCGGCCGCTCCAAAAGCACCAACGCGCACCTGAACTCCGTCTCCGGCGCCGAATCCGCCGCCAGCGGTGCTGCCAACACGGGTCGCTCGTCGGGGGAAGAAGAGGAGAAGGACGGGGGCGCGCTGTTCTACGTCAACAGGAGCGGCTTTCCCATCGAAAGTGTGACCTGGGAACGAATGTGGAGCCATGTGGCCAAAGTACACCCCGATGGCAAAGAGATGGTGGACAGAATCCGGAACGCTGCCTACCTCCCAAAAGTGAGTGAACAGAAAGAGCATTCTGTCATTGTTATCATCATATCGCTTTTTTCTTCATTAACCTAGTTAATAATAAATATTAATAATGATAATAATTGTTGTCGTTATTATGTTTTATATTACAGCACGGCACACGAAGCTCTAATTTAAGTAACCCCTCTTTAAGCGCACAAAAACCTGTCACCTTTTTGAGAATCACACAGTGAGAACCCCAAATGACAGTGAGGGAAAATTCCAAGAAGAAATGCTACAATTGGGGCAGAAGGAGTGAATTTAACAAACAAGACTCTTTGTGGTCGTGTTTGACCTAAGCATTGCTTGAACTGAAGCCATACAGATTGATGAATGCCAATGTGCCTCCCCTTCCCCCAAAAAGCCATTAATGACAAGATGAAATGTCAAGTTAAACTGGTCATGCAAGTGATGCTGGCGATGAGATGACTGAGAGACACACTTTGGGTAGGGAAATTTGTGTCAGAAGCATCAGGACACGGTTCTTGTAAAGTGGGGCCATTAAGGATAATGTATGGCTCTGTTTGAGAGCCCTGACAGCTTTACTGTCGAAACAGCACATGTAGCCGTATATAAGACTACTTAGCTAATGCAGTAGTATTTATTAGCTAATATTAGCCAAAATGTCTAAGGCATCGTGTTAACCACAACAAAGATGAGCTCGTTCCTTCACCCATTGTCTTCAGGACAAGCGGTCGCATATTTTGTCACTCTGGCTAAATAGCCAGACTGCAGCCTGTTGAGACTGATTTATTATAGGACAGGTAGCTCCACATGGTGCTTTTAATTCGGCAAAGCAAAGAGCTACATTGTCATTGCGTTGTCTGTTAGATTCTTGAAATTGGATCAGAATTAGAGAAAAATCAATTAAAACACATAATTGTATGGAAAACAGTCTTTCTCTTGCTATATTTTATTTCTAAATGACTGTATTTTTACTCTGCCCTGGCATTGTAGCTAACTACAGCCCATGGTTTCCATTAACGGTGATAAAATATTTATGACCTCAGACCAAAGTTTCTCACTGTTCTTTTTAGCTTACAAGTTATATGTAATTGTATCCTTGTAATTGTCTTGTGTTGGCTTGATAACCCTTTAAATGGTATAGATTTTCTTTTGCCGATTGTCCCCTATGTCTGAAAGATGACCTTTTGATCTGGGTCAGTGTACACTAATGTATTCTTACTGAATCTGTTTGTCTTAACAACATTTGGTGGGAATTTGGAGAAAAGCATATGGTTGACGTTTCTCTGCGGCCTTCACTGGTTCTTGCTTATCAGGTTCGCGATCTACGTGTAGTCAGCAGTCTGATCTTCTTAAGGGGATTGTCTGTGGGTTACACTGGGCAAGGATACATTCTCAAAGCTTCACTGTCAGCTGACTGACATGTTTTCACTGGTGGGTGATGGACTGATGTATCTCAAGTTTCTGTAGACTAGTCCCAGAGTGGGTTTGGCTTTGTCCTATGGCTGCCTAACTGCTCTGCATGGAATCTCACATTAGTGTACAAAAAACATTTGTTGTCAAGCTAGTTTAGAGTTTTGTGGAGAGAATGTCACACAGGTTTTGCTCTTACAGAAAAATAAAAAAGAGAAATTCTTTTTAAAAAAAAAAAAAATCTCTGGAACACTGGTTGCCCATATGAGGATCTTGCTGGCTGTTTTTGGGGAGACGCCGTTCTACAGGAGTTGGATGAAAAGATGTGTTACCACCTAGACTCTTTAATTATGTAATTGTTGATCATAAGTCTTGTTTGGACAAGTATTTTGGGCTGTAAATAAAATGTAGCAAGTAGGAATGGAACTGTGGAAACATTGTGGTTCATTGGGTAGGACTGTTGCCTCACATCCAAGGTTGAAGAAATAAATCCAACCCTCACACTGTGTGAGTTTCCATGTTCTTTTTGTGTTTCATAGGTTTTTTCTCACAGTCCAAAGACTTGCAGTTAAGCAAAGTGGTGTTTTACTTACTGCGCCCTATTAATTTGATGAGCTTCAATTTTACGATTGCGTTTGCTTAGAAGACAATTTTGTGCAAAGGGATGTACAAGGGAGGATAAGAGGGCAGGGTCAGCCATTGGGGTTCAGGGTCATCTTCAAGGGCCCAGTGGTGAGATCACTCTCCCAGGTATGAGATTTAAGTGGCAATCTTCCCATAACAGGCCACACCCACCGAGCAACACATCACTCATGTATTGGTTACTGTATCAGCCAATCTTTGTTGAATTAAGACATGAGCATCAGTCCGATGCATCGTTCCTCATCAATATTGCCGTCCGATATGTTGACTTTAGTTAATATTTAAAGGCAGCACTAGAGCTAATGACTTGACTGCTAAAATAATAGAGACGATTGCATTAGATGGTCAGCCACTTTTCTTGATGGAGGGACGAGGGACTTCAACGGCCCTGAGTCACTGTTTAGAAGAGGTCTCAAAGTCCCGGCCCCCCCCAGTGAGATCAGGCCGCAGACATAATGAGGTGACATGATTCTGCCAATCAGCTCCATCAAGTATGGCAGGTTTCACTGCCATTTCTGTATCGGTTGACTGTATTGGTTAAAAATTCCACATGGGTGCACCGCTACCACCATCCGTGACACAATCTGAATCTGAGCTATAATTCCACCATGTGGGCACCATCTATGGATCTCCGTCACCCCAAACGCTGTTTTGCGCATGACTAACATCCTTTCACGCGGGGTTAGGAGCATATTTATCCCGTCGGCCTGTGACCAGCATCGTTCCCAGACGCATCGTACGTGCCAGATGTGACTGAAGGCTGCGAGACCTGGAGAGAAGCTTCTTTTCACACCCTGTCAGTTGAGGTTTCTCTTTTCTTTTTTTTTTTTGACGTACACCTAAGCTCGGATGCTTGTTGCCGCGCCGGTCTGCTCGCACCCGTGCCCATGGCTTGAAGATGCGCGGGAGGAATGTTGGTCCTGGTAGACAACCTAGTAATTACAGGATTGGGGGGGGGGGGGTAGTAACTGAATGCTGCCAAACGCTAACGGTTTGCGTTAAAAACAGGTCACGGAATGTGAGGCGACGAGATTGTTTCCTTCCCTGAGGAAGTTTGCTCTTTCCGTCTGAGGCATTAAGTCTGCCGTTCTGCTAATCTCCAGCATAGCTGCTGAGTCCGACCATAAGGAGGAGCTTCAGAAGGAAGCCTTTTCAAACCCCTTTAAACGTCTCCGATCTTGTTCTTCGCAAGGTCTAGAAAGCAGGTTGATGAATCGGTTTTTCTTTCACCTAGCGTACTGTTTTCTATTGGCCTGTATCCTGCTCCTCCTGTCTGTTGTTAAATCGCTGTCGGACTGACCAGCGGGGCCAGCGTTATGTGATCTATGGATTTTCACAAAGATCGATCCCCTTTCTCATTTGAGAAATCTGTTTTTGAGGCTGGGAAAGGCGTCTATATAAACTTATTCCCCCACAACCTGTTCTGTTGCCAGTCACCCTTGATTACTTACCCGTGCACTACTGTGGCATGTCCCTGTAATCCGATAATAAGTCCTACCTTCATCTTGGGAGCAGACCTGTACGGACAGGTTCCTCTCAACCTGGCCACGCTGCCGCGATCCCGCACGGACAGACGTGGGCGCAGCGACCCGCATCCGACGGGGTCCTGCTGAACGCAGAACAAAAGCACGACAGATTGCACTTGGCCACACCTATCTGGCTGACGTGCATAAACAGGCAGAGTAATGGGGGGGCTTTGGGGCGAAGCCGAGTCTGTTTGTGTCCTTGACAGCCAGGCGCTGTAAACGCGTTTCGTCATTTTGGTCATTAATGGACTGAGGAGTTTACATTGCGTTAAAGAAAATCCCGATTGGGAAGATGCCTCAGAGTCTCAAAACTCACTTATAGGAGTGAAGTTTGAGAACCGGAATGTCAGCTCGAAGGACCTGTTAGCCGTTAACCTGTCGCTATGCTAACATAGTGTTATATGCCAGTGCTGCTTCTCCCTTCCGATGAGTGTGCGGGTTTATATTAGCGCCTGCTAACCGCGCCTGTGTTGCTTCCTTTCCAGCATCCTGCTCCTTCGGTGCCCAGTTACAGGCCACCCATGTCCATTCCCGACTGGCTACAGGCAATCCAGAACTACATGAAGACCCTGCAGTATCCTCTGACTGGGAGCCAAAACGCCAAACAGTGGGGGGCCGTGGAACATCCTGATTTTTTCCGAGTTCGATGTGTTCCTTGCATTTCACTTTTTTAAGTAATCACAGTCCTCATGGTATGACATCACGACATTGGCCAAATCTTGTTGTTGTTGTTATTAGGAGTTCAAGCAGCAATAGCTGCTGATTATTATTATTATTAATAATGAATAATAATAATAATAACAATAATAATATTATTTATTATCCTAGTCATTAAATAAAGACACACCCTTACATTGCTCTGAACAGTCATTGCAGGTGAGCATGTTCCTATGTTTTCTCTGTTTATCTATCACATGACCTTTAATAAAAGGCATACACAATAAAACAGGTACTTTAGTGCACCTAAATCTGTGCACCTTGTCATTCAACAGAAAACGCTGGCTTTAATTAATGTGGTGATGTTGCACAATGAAGATGCTGATTGGTTAAAAAGATGCCCCTCCCTTGTTGAGCCAGGCACATGTTGAACGAAATCAGAACGTGTGTGTGTGTGTGTGCGCGCGCTGACAACGGCGTGACTGATTTGCTTCTCATTGTAATATTCACTTTGAAATTCAGGTTAGTCCTCAGCAGAGGATTTCAACTGTTGGTCAGTAACACTGCACCCCTGTTGCCATAACAACGGCACGTTCCTTAACACAGGGGAGTAAAACAAGCCATTTGTGGGTTCATAATGTTCATTTCGAAAAGCGATGAAGTGTGGTTCAGATAGTTTTCTCAGTCTGGCACCTGTTTCTCTGTTGGTATTATGATGCACTTAGTAGTTTTTACCGATGGTGAAGTACCATAGGTCACTGTATCTGTTGCTGACTTTTAAAAAGTAAAATTTTGTGTTTTGGCTTGGGTGGTGGATTTTCTGTGTCCTGTTTTTGTGGATATGTACAGCCTCATGTCTGCCAGGTCTGTGGGAAACTGCTGTAGTTGAAAGTTGGACTTACTGCTTTGCCATGTCGTCAAAATTTAATGAGCTTTATAACTATATTTGCATGCATCATTAATTCACACTGATGCGTAGAACCCAGTGGCAGAGAATCAGCAACTTCAGGCTACTTTATTTTAGAAGAAATCTGTAAATATCTGTCTTAATTAATCTCCTTAATGGCTGGCAGATACAATCACACGGGGACTCAGTTCTTTGAAATTAGGAAGACAAGACCACTGAGTGGGTAAGTCACGCCACCCTAATGAACCCTTCCTTCCTTCAGACCCGTAGGCCATGTTGTTTGGAACAATCTGTCAGCGGAGCTTCCTAGCAACTGTCATTGTGTCATTCTCGTCCATTCCTGCGTGGGGCAACATTGAGCTCAGTCATGTAAATGCGTAGCTCCTGAGCGTCTGTTGACCATAAAAACCAATGCCTGGAGGGTGTAATGAAGTTGCAGTCAATGTGACTGCGTTGGGAGGAAGGCTAACGCATTGTGAGCCCATTGAATGAAGAGGCTTTAATTCCACTGAACCATTGTTCCCTTTGTGTGTTGTCAGTTAGCTTCCAGCAGAGAATGCCTATAATGTTTTTAATGACTTGCAGTAAACGGGTATGTCTCTGTTAAACCCATCAGTCGAGCTTGATTGTTTACAAAAGATCGTTTTCATCAGTAACGCTATCTGAATAGTAACAGGTTTAGCATTAGCCAGCTTGATTGGGTAACTTTCGGCCGTATCATCAATATCTCCCGACTTCTGTTCCAGGCTAATGGAGACGGCCAGGGAAATGACCAGGGAATCGCTTCCTATCAAGTGTCTGGAGGCCGTCATCCTTGGGATGTATCCTTCAGTGACGTCTGGAGTTTGGGGTCCCTCTCTTTTATCTGGTCATCCGAAGCTTTTATCCTGAACACCTTATCACCCTTGCGGTATTTATATTTTCATTAATAACAATAGGATAGGTACCACAGACAACTAAATTGGGTACATTTCTCTGTGATACAATGGCTGCTTCTCATTTGGGTCAGTTAATACTGGTTTGTCATCTTTGTAAAGCATTGCATCTACCCGTCAGTTACAATCTTCTGCTGAGGCGTCTTGATCCTTTAAAATCCGACCACCGTCCTTGGATGCACGCATACTGTTATGAGTTACTGTTACGAGTGACAGTAGAGAGAAAAGAAGAAAACCACGGCCAGTAGGAAGCCATCCAAGATGCTGTTGACTCTACTGGTGTCTCGCAGACAGCGGAGTGTTTGACACCGCAGTGACAAGCCGTTTGATTGGTCCCTCCTATAGCTCAAGGCGATGAGGTGCTGCTCGGTTGCTTAGTAACGTACTCCAGCAGGTGTTCCACATCAGAGCGGGTGCGAGGCTGAGCGATCGCTCTGTAGTACCTGGGGTTTCCGTGTCATGTGGGGCGACTTGGCTGTGAGGCCCTTCCTGACGCACTTAAAGTCATGTGGGCTCCGTTCAAAGGCCGTGTCTCATCCAAGGTGAGGGGGCGGAGGCCTGGGTGAGAGATGCAGCCCCCGGTGGCCTCTGCGAAGCCTCCTTTCGGTCTCTGCCGCTGCCGCTCTGGTAAAAACACTGAGTGCACACGACTCGGTTCTGTGACATTTGAAGGAAATTTACGGGCTCGGCATCAAAGCGCTCGCAGAAAAGAAGGGAAGGTGATACGTCGGGGAGATTCGGAAGAACAAGCCAGGAACATCAGTCGGGCTGAATTCTAATCGGGGCCTGTGAAATGAGAGGAATCCTCCTTTCTTCCCTCTCAGACTGCTGAGGAATGAAAGGGTTACTCTGCTCCCAGTGACCTGAGCTTGAGTTGACTTGACGGCGAGTCAGCAGTTTGTGTTTGTGTAATGAGCAGGGGCAGGGAAAGCCAGGCATGGAGCTGATGGCGGAGGCAATGTCTGAGGCACTCGCCTTCACACCTGCCATTTTACTCTAACTACGCTTCATTTATTTTGAAAGACACGTTTATTCCAACACGTTATTTTTGTGAGAGCAGAGTTGGCCGGTCCCCGGAGCCGCACGGGTTTAGGGCTTTGCTGATCCTGGGATTTGAACCAGAAACCAGCCTATCACAAGCATAGCATCCTAATCCTCTGAGCCATACACCCACCCCCAACTAGACTGTGGTTTTTACACGACGAGCACCTAGACGTTGTGAGATGGGGATAATGGCTGAGTGAATAATGTGTTTGACTCATTTTCTTGCGGTATGGGGTTCCTGCTTGGACTCTTAAATCATTGTGTTATTATGCGCTGAATCACAATCAGAGGATGTGTATCCACAGAGTAAACCCACTGATGGGTGTAGTGGGGGTGCAAGGTCCCTGTATCCTTCATCGCAATGGATAACCCTCCTTTTTAGCAAGGACACCTGCAGTGTCACGTTTAAACAAAGTAGCAGGAGCATGTCGAGATTTTCTGCTGGGGGTTAAACGGAAGCAGAGTGGAACGTCCTCTAAATGGGTTAATGACTCCTGTAGTTACTACTGATTCACTTTAGCACAAGAGCGGGCGATTTGCACAGTGTTGCCGTTTGCACAGTTCTTCCCCTCATAACTGGAAGCAGATGGTTTTCCATAGTAATGCAGACCCCCCCACCAAGCACGACGCCTCACTTGTGAGTCAGTCGAGATGATTTAAGTGAAGACCTATTTGGCTGACACGCCTGCCCCTTTGCCACTCCAATGGGAAATTTGTCAGGTCAGATTAACAGCCGCTGCCAGCATGGTTACACATCACAGAAGCCTAAAAACAATCGTCGGGTGTCTTAATTATTGTTTTGTCATTTTTTTTAACACACCTCAGGGTCCAAACTCGACAGACGCTGTGTGTGCGCCCCCTCCTCTCTTGGCGACGGCTGTTTGTTCCCATAGCAACCATAATCCTTGGCTTTTAGCGAAGCCGTGCTCTCAGGAGAGCACTGCCGGCCGCCCTTATTCGCGGCACCGGCGAGGATCACATGACCGCCGGCAGGTAAAGTGATCGCGCACACTGTAAATGGACTTTACGTCACCACCTGGGGCTGGGGCT
>JAABNY020000038.1:6545546-6559199 GCA_015164015.2 Brevimyrus niger
ACCGCCGTTCCGTGGAGCAGGGCGACGTTACTGCATCCGCACCGACGTCTAACCGCCGTTCCGTGGAGCAGGGCGACATTACTCGGGCAGCTGCGTTTGTGGATCTGCCTGGCGTACAGGAGGTCCATGAAAAGGAGCAGTTTTGTTCTATAACTAGAAAATGAACACTACATGACGACTCCCCCCCCGCCCAAACCCCTCCAGCTCAACGCTCTTATTTCTAGCCCCTTCCATAACACCCACTACTTTGCTTGTCGACTTCCTGAGGCCTTAATCACTAAGCAGGTGGTGCACATCTGCCCCCTGACTTCATACTCCCCCCCCACATTCTCAAAGACCTTCAATTATCCAAATCCAGGGGCTGGACTCCAACTTCCTAAGCAGCTCCGCCACTAGCTGAGAAATCAGAACGGAGATAGAGCTCGGCCGGCCTTAGGGACACTGCAGGCTGACGGTTTATATACGGTTATATAAACAGATGCTGCATGCTCACAGTAATCATTTTACTGTAAACAGCTTTTACTATGTTTGTACTCAGTCGGTTAGCGGCCGTGGTCGATGACCTGAATTTTTCCCCAGTAAAAAAGTGGGTACAGAAATGGATCAGGCAGGACGGCGGGGTGCCGCCTTGCTGGCAGACTGACGGCCCGTACCAGCTGCACCACATTCAGATTGGCAGGAACTTGAATGGGAAGAGCCGCTGTGTCCGCGGGCCGAGACCAAAGCGGGGTGACCTGGACTCTCAGGGAGGTGGACTTTCTCAGGGGGGGGTGGTGATACAGATCAGTGATAAATATCAGCCTGTTTTCCCACCAGTTTATTAGTCCTGGACGTGCAGCCAGACCCAGGCCCAGTCCCACGGGGAGACACTCATACTGGGTCATTGGGAGCTTTCTATTAATGCAGAGCTGCGGCTGCACACAGCATTACGACCTGTCCCATTTAACCGCTTTTTCGAGGGGGGTGGTGGCTTATTGTCAAAAGTCCTGAAGATCCCCAGCCTGACCGGCCTCCCCCCCCATTCTTTTGCATGGATTGGCCCGGCTTCGCTCCGGGAGGGGTGACCTCCACAATCAGCAGACAGTCAGCAGAAATACCCCCATCCTCCCCCCCTCCCTCTGCCGCAAAGTAACCTAACACTCATTTAGGTTTCATCCGGCGTACTAGATGGAGCAGAACGTGAACAAAAACAGCACATTAAACCCAGCTCTCAATGAGCCGTCTCAACTTGGGTGCTATTCTGCCCAACATACAGGAAACTGTAATGGATTCTGCTCCTCCAGAAATCGGGCCCGCGTGGTTGGCTTTCACAGAAGCCGTCACAATGTTCGGTCTTTTAGCTGATCCTGAGCACAAACCGCTGCAGTGTGTCCAGCTTTGAAGGGACCCTGAGGCTTCCAGGACCTGATTGGCAGGCCTGATTTGCATTTAACAGCCGATTGGTTAGTTACTTTCATCTGTTCTGCCATTTGCAGCTTTGATCACCTGAACCTGAGATTGATGTCAAATGTTTGTAACACGGGGGAAAAAAAAAATCAGAGGAACTGCTGTTTTTTTTTTTATTGGTTGTATAAATGACAGGGATCACGCCACACAAGGGAATCCCTGTTCTGGATTGTCTCCTTCGGTGGACGGCTGAGTTGCATTGATGGTTCGCTGCTGTTACGGCCTGAATACTGAGCGCCTGATTGCTATTGATTTCATCCACCCTGATGGATTGGAACCTCTGTTGGGCGAGGAGATCCAAGCGTCATTATGGGGGACGTAGGCACCAGTCGCAGCTCCCGGGCTGCGATTTCATAGTGCTAAACGGTCACAAGTTTTGAGAATAGATCCACATTGGACCTGTAAACCTAGAGGCAGGGGTCAGCTGACGCTTGCTCATATGAGCCGAGCCCCCCCCTCCCCCCATTTTAGAGCCAGTTGGCACCTTTTGAAGGAGTGTGACCCCCCCCCCCCCAGTACTGGAAGACAGTCATCCACAGGTGTCTGAAACCTGACCAGCCTCAGACTCCAAGAAGTGGAGCAAACTCTGACCACTGGGCCCCTCCTCCCCCGAGTGGAACAAAAACACATTCCATCCGCGCCTTGGCAGGGAAATGACGCCCGGATCCCGCTCGTGAAAGAGGGCCATCAGAAAAGACTTGGGGGAGGGGTACAGGTGTGCTGTAACCGAAGAGCAAATTTCCAAAACTTGCTCCTTTTTTTATTGCCATTGAGGTGAGGCTGCCAGTGAACTAAACTTAGGCTTTTACAGAATTACGAACCAAAACTCCCATCATGCATCCCTCTCCTTTCCTCTTTGCAGGCCGGCAGTGTTGGACCGCAAACCCGCAGAGCTTAGCACACTCAACGACGGTTACCAGATCCGCATTTAGGACCCGAACGCCCCCCCACCCCACGCAAGAAGGCCGCCTACCCCCCAAATTCTTCACTTCTCCCAAGTATCCTGTGTACTCCTAACAGCACCTAACCCCTGTCAACACCTGTCAGCTATACAAATTGCAAATGGTATTTAATTTCATGTAAATTAAGGATACTGCTTGAGCGTGTGTTCGGGCTTAATTCACACACACACCTGAATATCTCTTGGGAAGGGGGGGGGGGTTTAAGTAGTGAGTCACATGCTCATTACTGCTCAATGTTTTTCGCCGTGGGGTCTGATGGAATGATGTTTTCATCCCGCGTCATCCCTCATGGATAGACAGATTACAGGTCTGGGAAAGGAAGTAGATTGCTGCATCCCCCCCCCCCCCAGCTCCGTTGTGAAGTAGAAGACGAGGTCGATTGGGTCAGCTGCAACAGTGTTTTCCACCGCAAAAGAAATGTGAATTTAAACCGTCCAGCAGATGGCTTGCATCAATCTCAGTGTCAGCATGCCCTGTGTTTTCCACTGGAATTCAGTAACCCTCCACTGCACAAAGAGGAGTTGTCCCGGAATGGGTGATTCCTGGAATCTGGAATAGGGTTAGAAGTCCTACAACATGATTAGTGTTAAAAGAGGTATTAATTTGAACTTTCTGTGAACTGGTGAGCTCAGTTTCAATGTATTGTCTGTGGGTGATTCTGGTTTTTCTTATGAGGTTTGTTGAAGTGCTGGAAAACTTTAAAGAGCAAAGATGGGTGGCATTATAACAAAGGCTCTTTTTATGGTCTTTAGGTCAGCGGTCCTTAGTGGTTTGTAGCAGTTCTGGCAGCTGTTTCAAGGGCTCTGGGGGGGGAGGGCAACTTTGTGCTGTTTTGACCCACATGAGTTGCTCAGAAGTTGCATAAAACCCTCAGGCAGTGAGGCCCGGCGATCTCATGCCCACTGTCGCGGCGTTCGTGCCAGCCAGCTGGGTTTAAGTGCAGCGGCCTCCCGTCTGCGGGTCTCCACGCCTTGCAGTGCAGGTGGCAGGTGCCCGGCGGCCTGAGGACAAGGGCAGCCGGGATCTTCTGTGACGGCTTGAGCGTGACGGCCATGCAGGGAGGGACAGGAAATTAATTTGACGTTTCCTCCGTTTTTTGGCGAATCTGGACGGCACTCTCTCTCAAGTCTTGGCTGAGGCTCAGCGTTTGAGATATGCCTGAAGCAAGGACCGGGACATTTATTTATACTGTATTTTGTAGTCTGGAGCAAAACGAGAGTGGTATTCTTGGAAGGCTGTACAGCTGTAAAGGTGTTTTTCATTGCATTCATTCGACCAGTAAAGACAACTTTCCAGATGAGATGCACTGGAATGTAATTCCCGCAAGGGCCATTGAGAAGGGTAAGAGCGTAAGCCACAGCAGAAGTAGAGGCTTCTGGGTAGCCAGAGCTAGCTGGCAGGCAGACCGGACCGTGATACACAAACTGACTGTAGCTTTGTTGTCGGATGTTTCCGAATGTGTAGCATGATGCGTCTCGCAGGCGAATAAGCTATGCAAGTCGATCGGGTCCCTCGAATATCCTGTTTCAGCCATGCGAGATCGCTGGTAGCGTTCTTTCCCACTGACGGCGTCTTCCTTATTGTGCGAGCGTGATTTCTGACATCTAAGCGTATTAGCCACAAAGCCTCGAGGAGGAGGGGATTAATCATCTGTTTTAAGGAAATCTTTTTTTAACAAGCTGGTGAAACGATGTGGTCCAAGCGCATGCCTAAAGACTTTATTTTCTTCAAAGAATATTTTTAATGGTTTAATAGTGGTTTTTAAATGACCGTCGGCTCAACGAAAGATATTAGATGCCAGCTCAGAGGCAGCTGAGCTCATGCCGTCTTATGGAGTCTCTGCTTCACGTCTCAATTTCACGGTAACATCCTGCCCGTCGTTAAAACGCTGCACCCTCGTTCAGAATGCGGGAGGCTGTCACGTTTTCCTGCGGGGTACAGTGGAGCGGACTCGGGTGAGGCCGACTTCACTGTTAGCGCAAACTGTTTGGTGTAGGGCAGGGGGGCTGCGTATTGGGGATGACCTCCAGTGTGTCTTCAGTGGTTCGGTATGTGTGTTACAGGGTGCAGCGTTTGCTGATTTTTGTACCTTTTAACGTTTTCACCATGCGAGTTTTCCGTTCCCATCCAGTGGGCCGAGTAGTAGCTTCAGTCGTCCTTCAGTGACAGTGGGGGATTCGCACGGATACGGTCGCTGGGTGACCTTCTCCATCATCTTTGAGCTTTGTGCTGACGTGGCATCTGATTGGTGGAACAGAGTAGGTCGGCCTACGGTACCGTTTTTTTTTTTAATTTTAAGCATGATCAGATCTCTTACAATATTACTCTCCACTTTAAAGAACTTTTATCAAGCCTGTAAGTAAATGCAAGTCAAATTTGGGGCCACGGAATGCAGAGCGTGAGAGTATATCAGTTGCTTCGAGCCTCTCCTCTACCATTACCAAGAACACAGCCAAACCAGAATTTCAGATCAAGTCCATTTATTTTATATATTGTGACTGATGGATTTTGTATTGACAATTTTGGTTCTTGTTTTTACTGACTGTAGCATGTGTTTTAATAAAACAAATTACATTTTTAAGTGTGTATTTTTTGCATGGTTAATAAGCTAAGGCGACACGATGATACGGGCTGACGTGACGGGAATTCATGTCTGCCGTCATACATCTTTACACGTCTTCTCATGCACACACCCTGACGCCTGGAGGCGGATCGATGGCGCCGTCTGCGTTCTCAGCTGTAATGGTGCTCGTCTGCTAATCCGCTTGCAGTGACTAGAAGTGGCACGCAGGAAGAGTACGAGTGCAGATTAGTGCACTAATCCGTTTCTCGTCTAGCCGGGAATTCTGGGAAACCTCGGCCGAATCCCTTAAGCGAGGAAGCCTCTTCTCCCCCAGGAGTCGTACGGTTTAGACGACATATGGATACAGTCAATCGGTTTCATCACTCGGCTGTGCTCTCACAGGCCCAGCATCAGTATGACACCATGATTTACATTTCCGGTGCACTCCACGCTAAATGGCTACCAGAACGCTTCCTCGGAGCTGCGTTTCTTCCACTCAGGCTTGAGCGGGGGGCTAAGCTAGGAAACGTGTGATTCAAGAGAGCAGGTCCACAGAGATTGTGTGGTTTTTTTTTTTTTTTTTAAAACAAAAGCCCTTTTGTTTAAAACCTCTACGAAGGGCTAAGAGGAGACTTAGGGTGAATGTGGATATTCTGAGAGCTGATGTCACTCTGAGGTCACCCATAAGAAGGCTCAGGTAATAGTCATGTTGGGCATGTCGAGAAGCCCGTTAAAAGGTGGCTTTGTCCAATAAGAAAAGATCCATAAATGTCTGCATCAGTTCATTTTCCAATAGTATTACCTCACACAACAGCTGAAACATCGACAAAATGTAGGTGAGCAACCTGAGTACTGAACCTGGAAATGGGAAGAAGGGAGTGCTTGGTAGCCTGAGCCTCAAGAGCCAGGAACATAATTAACACCAAGGCCAGGCGCTGGGAAACTGCTGGGGATGAGCGGCCGGTGGCTACGCCGGCGTTCTTTAACAGGAGAACAGCACTGGCTTAAGGTGACATGTTCATAACAGCGAGTGACAGCGTGGGAGGGATGAACGCAGAATAAAAGGGGGTCAAAGCTGATGCAGTGATGGGCTAAGAGGAGGAGAATTTAGGTCAGATGTGGATGTACTAAGAGCCAGAGCCATGACCCAGATGATGAGAATGATCCCAAAAAGAATAGGAAAAATGTTCGGATCCAGCTGCTATAAAAGGAGTGGTTTTGTCACGAATGGGTCATTGTGACCCCCCAGTAGCAAAGATCAACCCCATAACAACCCGGCGCTTGGATCTTAACTACTGACGCTCCTACTTTCGTCCACAACTTTGCAAAACTTTCACAATTAATTTTTTCTATGTAGTTTTTAAAACACTTTAATTCCACCAGGAACAGACTCCTTTAAAATCTACATGTAGGTAATGTGGACATACTCCAAAATGCAGAACTGATTACATGAACATTGTTAAAAACCTAGATGGCAGGTTCCCATTAAGTCCAAAAGCTCCACGGGATCAGAATGTGAACTGCCTGGTCCAAATTATTTGGTGTGCGACTTCAAACCTTCAGATTTATATGCAATGTTTGTATGCAACTCCTATGTAATTTTTAAAAAAAGGCATGTTTCTTCAAGAAAGTCCATTCGACGTGAACTCTTCAGCATTCCTGAATTCCAGTTTAAAAGAAAAATCTTGGGCGAGAGTCTCTGGTAGTTTGACGCCAGCCCTCCAGGGGGCGTCTATCAGCAACACAGGCGGAAGCGCACCAGCAGCGGCAGATGGTCCGAGGAGTTATGCTCGTTGGGGAGTCCGTTGGCCATCCACAGGTCCGTCTCTCCCAAGAGAGCCAGCCTGCCCAGTAGGTGCAGCCCGTGTTTGGAGGTCCTGCTGCATTCTGGGTAAGGAAAACCACAGGTAGGTGAAGCATTACAGTGCGTGTCTCCAACTCGCTACCCAGGAACGAGAGGGTGACTCTGAGGCCTGTGCATGCTACATTTCATATGGTAGTCACGGTTACTATGCTACGCTAACACATGCGCGACCCTATGCCCGCCCGGGCCCACCGTACCCGGCTGCATGTAGACATCTCCCTGAGCTGCAGAGTAGAAGATGTAGTCTACAGTGATGGCAGTCCTGGAGTGGCAGGTGGTGATCTCTGGCTGCCTGCCGTCCTCCAGGTAGTGCGAGTAGGCGGAGGTGAGCTGCAACCCATGCTCTATCCTGGGCAGGCGCCCCCTATTGAGCGAAGGGCGGATTACAGCATCATGTTAACACCAAAAAATAGACTCTTTCATTCTCCAACCAGCTGAGTGGTTGCCAGCCAGGTCCATTAGCAATTCTGGGCCTCCCTGCTTGTCACTACTAATCAGCATGACCTGCGTCCCTTTAAGCACCTCAAGGGCACTGAGGTAAAAGCGGGAGGGGCATTTACACTGCGGTAGGGGTTGCGAGGTTCCGACGGGTCAAGTGGACAGAAATGTTTTTGGGTGGCGGGTGAGCTGGGGCGGGGTACAGGGAGAGTGCCTCTATCCAAGCTGGTCAACACTGCTGCCAGGACACGCTTCGACGTGGTTTCAACCACGGGGGGTCTAACCCTGCCCTCTCAGGGTCACAGAGGACACGTGTGCCTAATGGCTAGTTAGCGTCCCCTCAAATACCAATGGGAGGCTGCAAAGCAGGTGGGATGAACCAGGTGCTGTCAATCACTGCCTACTTTAATTTGATAGGACAATCTCGTCCAATGGGCATCATCCATACAACTTCCATCCTCAAAAGTCCATTACACCAGCCTCTCACACTGGCTAGTGACTGTCAGCAGTGTGAGCCCACCCCCACCCCCACCCCCACAGCTTACCGATCCAAGATCTCAGGGACATCTTCCGCGTGGTCCCTCACGTCCAGGGCGGTCATGTCGCCTCCAACACCTGAATGGAAACCAGGGACCCGTGAGGCACCAAGACGACGCCTGAAGCGCTTTGCTGGAAACAGGGGCGTGAGGATGGAAGCAGGTCTTCAAAGGCAACCCTGCGCTGCAGGTTTACAGTTACGCTCTCCATCCCACTAAAGCAGGTCTTCAAAGGCAACCCTGCGTTGCAGGTTTACAGTTACGCTCTCCATCCCACTAAAGCCACACGATGCAGCTGAGTGCCGGGTGGCGTTTCCCCCCCTCAGAACCCGGTACCAGGTCCCCAAGCGGAACAAGTACCACCCTTGGGCTTGGAAGCTATAGGCGGGGAGCCCCTCTGGTGACGGGAGAGCAGCAGATCACCTGCAGTCCTGCTGGACGCCGCCTCATACTGGCAACGCTGGTTGATTCCAAGACTGGGGGGCCAGATGGGGGTGGTCAGTATCCGCTGTCCCCTTGGGCTCTGCTCCTGACCGGACACCTGCCCCCCCCCCCAAAGAGAAACACCCTTAGGCGTCTTAATATCGTCCGAGTTACACGAGCTGCTGCCCCATCTGTCCAACAGGCCTCGGAATGCTTCGGCCTCATTCCAGGAGCTTCGGCGGAGCTGCTTTATAAGCAGTGAACCTACGGAGCCGGAGCCGCATTGAAATGTCTCATTTACAGTACATCCCTTCACCCAGTGGGTCTCTCCAGTGCTCACGCTGTTACTCCGACTGTAACACTAAGATACCACAGCACAACACATGTGGACAGATGTCCAGCTGCACCCAAATTCATTTTCAAAAGTTTAACGAAAACAAGCTTAAAAATGTTAATTACTTTGGTGTGCAACCTCAAACCTCTAGATTAACATGCAATAAAATTGGGACCAAACTCAATAAATAATAGCAGTTCTAGAATTCCAGTTTTTTTATTTTATCGACGACAAAGGCAACGATGTACGAGCACCGCGCAGACACTGAGGGACATCATCTTTAATACCTCCTGAGGACATGGATAGGGAAAGGACATGCAAAAGGGCTTCAAGTGAAACAGAATGTTCATCCACGCGGAAGGAATGTTGATGCAACATGGCAGGGGGTTGGTGGGCTCACTGCTGTAACTGCAGTTCAAGGACAATCGGGGGGGGGAGAGCGGAAAGCGACAGTCTGCGCACCTGCGGTCCCAACCTCCCACCAAAGGGCCCCGGACTCCCACCTTGCCGATGGGGATGCCCTCGTACTCCAGCCTGCTGTCCCGGATGAAGGTGTAGAGCGGGGACCAGGGCACGGAGTTGAAGTCCCCGCAGAGGATGACGGGGCACGGCGCGTCCCCCCCCGACACGCGGCTGATCTCAGCCAGAAGCAGGGCCAGCTGGGCCAGCTTGATATCTCCGCGTCGGGGGTTGTACAGCAGGTGGGTGTTGGCCACGCAGAGCCCGCGCGCCGAGGAGGGGAAGGGCCCGCACGGCCTCAGGAGCAGCACCAGGCCCACGTTGTCCCGATCCAGCAGGGGGACGCCGCGCCGATAGAACTCTACCGGGTGGCTGGACTCCAGGGAGAAGCGGTCCCGCTTGAAGCAGACCGCGCAGCCGTCGGGCTTGCGGCCAGTGCGTCGCTTGTACTCAGAGTGGTAACCTGTGTGGATTTTAACAATCAGGCAAGCAAGACCACACTGAGCAACAAAGGTGTATGTTTCGTTTTCCAAGTGAGAGTTAGTCCTAGAGCGCCCTCTACTGGGAAGAAGAAAAACACTACTTTGTCAAAGCACTGAAGCAAATGACTAATGAAAAATGCCGGCATTCTGCTAGACTGCAGGCACAATTTAAAAAGCTGCCCTCAGACCCTTATGAATGATGTTTATTTCCTTTATGACTGAAGACGGACACTTGCAAAGCAACCACATGACTTAGGGGGGAAAATGTCTATTTGTAAAAATCTTTCTCATGCAATGGATGCATGGAGGGGAAAAAAAATATTTAATGTAATAACATACAAACATCGGTACCTAAAGAGTCTAGACTGGGTTTGATCTGTTTTAGGTAGTGGTCCTCTTGCACTTCTTGGAGACACAATATCTATGGAGACAAAGGTTGGCAAAACTGAGCTGTAAATGGGGCACAAGGCAGCCGGTCTTTCAGATTACGGTCATATTAGGGCAGCCTTTCCCTACCAGGCCCGGCGACGACCCACAGACAGTCCACATTTTTGCTCCTCCGCCGACTCCCTGCCAGACAGCCCTACGGGGGAGCTGGAGGGAGCAAAAACGTAGACTGTCTGCGGGTCCCCGAAGACCGGTTTGGGAGACACTGCATCGGGTTCTCGGTGGAATGGAGACGAGCTTCAGGGACGACGGCGATCCAACCCAGGCATCAAACAGGACATCACCCACTGACACTGCATCTCACACCTACCCTGGGGTCGGACGGACCCCAGAAGCACATGTCAGGTGACTTTCCAGAGTAACATAATTATGGTAGGAGGGTGTAACAGTTAATGCAGCTGAGGAACTAGACCTTCGATCTTGAAGACTAAGCATATGCAAGTGCTTGTAAAGGAACTGCTCTTGTACCCTTGAAAGAATGCAACTGCCTAGATAAACTAATGAAAAGTAAAGATATCTGCGTAACTACAAAACAGTATAACAGTCAGCTGCAACGAGCACTGTGTTTAAAACTGGTTTTACAGTATGTGCCTGTTCGAGCACTGGCCTCAGCAGAATAGTCACGTCTCCACTGGGCCCTTGAGCAATGCCTCACCTTGGAGAAATGGCCTCACCCATCACTCAAACCCCAAGTTCCGCCTGCAACTGTGCATATGGGGAAAGCATGATGGGATATCTGACGGTGTACTTGTGCGAATGGCAAATGAAGCATCACTTCGTTTCACTTACATCCGCACTGTGCCGCTCCAGCTCCCTGAGGAGACTGGGCAGCCGATGGCTCCAGTCCAGCACGGGAAGCTGGCAGTGCCGGTACAGGTAGGCGTTGTCCTGCAGGAGGTCCTGGGACAGGATGTTGTAGGACATCACGGAAAAGTCAAAGGGTGGATCTTGAGAAGGCCACGATGTGTGCCTGTAGTGGTAAGAAAAGTCTTCCCACTGTCTCTTGAACGCTGTTTAGGAAAAAAAAAACAGGCAGAAGAGTGTTTAACTTTCAAATGCGATATTAAGAACCAGAAAATCTACAGTGATTTTCAGCGTCCTATTAATCCTGCTTTTACGTTGCTCTTTTAAATCTCCCATTACAGAACGCTAGATAAATTGCGGCCAAACATGAACGATCTGCAGCACCTTCCGTCTGAACAGTTTTGCGAGTCTTAGTCCAGGTACGTTCCGGAGAAGGTCGATTGGCACGGTCTGGGCCGACGGCCACAGCGCTACGCGTCGGGGGAGGAGGCGACCTGCCGGCCCCGGGCTGCCGCATGGGACTGGCGCTCCTCCTGTCTGCGCTCCTCATCCGCTTCGGCGGAGGCTCCTTGTCGGCCTGCTCCATGTGCGCACAGGACAGCTGGAAAGACTTGCGAGAACAACTGCTGAGAAGCGTCTGCCTCCAGCCAGCACGCAGGCAAACGTCCGGGGATCTAATGTCTACAGACGGGTAGTTTGTGGGGTTAGGCCAGGGGGGTCGACACATCCAGCCAGAAAGAGTGGGGGAGCACAGCCTTCTCCAGTGGCCGAGGAAGCCGGGCGTGGGGGTGAAATTCAGTCCCACCGTATTCAAGTGCCGGGTAAACATGGAAATGCTGTGGGGAGAAAGGGTGTCAGATGATTCAATGACCGAACACTACAACTAAGTATGAGCTAACTTTTACCCTCTGCCACATTGATAAGTAACATTTTACTGTATTTGGGGCTGCCAATTTTGGTCACCTGGCTGGAATAAGATTTTTAATTCGAGACAAGTCTGCACACACATTTGCATGCATGTAACAATTTTATTTATGTGAATAGATTTTAGGGTTTACAAAAAACCCAACACTTTTGATGTAGTTAATTTTAGGTTTATAACGGAATAATATATATTTGCCGTAAGATTTCTTGCGTGACCGTGATAGCCTGAAAGCTTGAGTGTCGTGCCAGATTCGGAGAGTTGGCAACCCTATGTATATATTAAAGTCTGGGTAAAAAGGTCTGGTAAACATGAGTCAATGGAGCCTCTGGTAAGGCAATCAGAATTTCCGAATTTCGGAACTGGCATTTAAACAACTGTTTACGTAACCTGTTTCCGAAGCACCACCTATTAACACACAACCTTTGGTACGACTTTAATTACAAAATGCAATACATAAATCCCAGCATGTGCTTAACTGACATCGCTGCGCACTGACGTCTTATTCAAACATACACAAAAAAACGCACACATAACTACTTAGCTAGCAATTTAGCCACTTACTCTGAGGTTTCATCTTGGCTCCAAATAAATATTTTCGACACATGTATTGAAACTAGCACAACACTCTGTCTTATTAGCCTATACTATTATAAATGAAAACGCCGAACAAATGTAATTTATGTTGGCTATAAAAACATTATCCGGCTAATTATTTTCTTCCATACCCAAACCACGTCGCTACAATATGACGTAAGTGCCAAAAACCGATAGTAATGCGCAAAATTAATTCTGGAAGATGTAGTCCAAGACTAACATTTTATAACAAAAACCGTGTTATTAAAACTACAATTACAAGAAAGCCAGAGAATCACGTACTACGGGTCCTTGGATGTGTTGAAGGTTCCTAAACAGCCCGACATTCGCCAACTGCATTTTATTTTATTATGTCATTGACATTATAAAACGGATTACAAAAACATGCACTATAAACGCCAGTACACAACAGTAAATGTAAATTGACAGTGCGGTGGCGTAACAATGGCTATCAAATAAGCTTGATAAAACACGATTTTTTTACGTTTGCTTGAGGGTTAAACCAGCTACATACCTGGAAATGATCCCCTCAATATAGCAGCAGATCAAACGTCATAATGTATAATTTATGAATATTCTTCATTGAATCCATCCATCCATCTTCTGACCCGAGTTGGTAATTTTGCAATGCAACATATTAACGACTGAAACGCAGCCGGAGCGTTTCCATAACGAATAGAAGCTACTCGCATAGTGTCATCGTTCTGCAAGAATGACTGCAGTACCGTAAGAGGTCGGATCGAGTGCCAGAACGGTTCTGACTGATTGTCGGTCCGGTCCAGCCAGGCTCCTTGTTCATTAGGTTTCACCAAAACATCAGTGCAGCGTGTTTGACTATTCAGGTCACGTGACGCGATGCCGACCGACTCGCTATTTTAAACGTGTTATCCCACCCAAAAAAAACCTGAACACTATTTCAGCCGTCAAACACGCTGCAACCGCCGTGTACTTGATTAAAATGAATTTTGTTTAGATTAATCTGTATGGTAGCAACGCAGTGAAACAATTCTGTTCATCTGGACAATCCTAAACGGTGTACCATTATGTCCAGACTTCGGTGATGTCCAAGACGCCACTTTTAAAGATTTAGAACTGTGCTAAATTCATAAGCAGTAAAGGAAAATGATGTTTAAATGATCTTCATGTTGTGTAAAACTATGTCTGCCAAAGTGTGCAAGCTTAGTCATTTCAAAACCTTTTCTAAAATCCACCCCAGTATTTGCAGCAGCCATCCAAAAGACCAGTGTATTTCTTTGACTCAACCACTACTCCACTTGTTTGGGTAATCAATGCATCATCGAATTAGTTAACTAATTAAGTTAATTAATTAATTGATCTGGTGGTGAAATTTGATGACCACATGGAATAGCTGAGGT
>JAABNY020000038.1:6571275-6581657 GCA_015164015.2 Brevimyrus niger
TATCTATCTATCTATCTATCTATCTATCTATCTATCTATCTATCTATCTATCTATCTATCTATCTATCTATCTATATGTATAAGCAGGGATAAGAGAAACATCTGCAGATTGTGGTGCTGGGAGCCAGTGACCCACAGTGGCTGGGTGGAGTGACAGATACAGGACATGGCTTATTACCTGGTTGAGTGTTGGGACCGCCTTGGTCCCAGTACACGGACCCAGTGTCAGCACCGGCAGGTCCTGTCCCTCCACCGCCTGGGACTCCAGGCAGTTCTGCCTCTGCCGGATCACCCCTGACTTGGAATCAGAATCGTCTGGGATTCTGGAGGGGTGAGAGAAGGCACAGACAGCGGGGGCGTTAATAGCCTTCCGCACAGGGTCCATCTTAAAGGTGATACTACGTTTTGTGTCTATTTTCTTCCTTTGTTTGGGAATAAACTGCAGTGGTATCTCCTGTCTTCTTGAATCAGTCGACATGAATGGAGTCCTCAGCACCGACCTTATCTTCGCTCTTGAGTATTCTGTATACTTGTATCACGTCAATTTTACACAAGACTGAAGAGCTTGAGTTCCGTTGACTTTATCTCGCATGGCAACCCTTTTCGTCCCTTATTCTTAGCCCATTGTTCCGCCCCACAAAAGGGAACATGGTGCTTCCAAATGACTTTCTAATCTACACACGGTGATGACACACTAGACGTGTCCGTAGAGCTATCTCATCTTGCCGGAGAGGATGTACTCCTGTTTGTTGTGCTTGTGTGTGTCCCCATGTGCTGTGTCGAAAATGGTGCCCCTGTATCGTCCGTGCTCAGTTTGCCGTGAATATTAACGAGAAGTAAAGATAAGAAACACATTAAAAAGCACATGCATTCATCAGGAGGATACGGGCGCCTCGCTGTCGGCCGAGATGGATGGGAACACCTAGTAAATAATGGCTGAGTGGTCGGGGGGGGCCAGATGGATTTTACAGCCTGGTTCGTTCACTTTGTCAGCAAAAGAATCCTGGAAGTCAGGGTGGTGAGTTCATCAGGCTGCTTTCCCCTTGAGTCATTTTTCACCTTTCTTCAGCACGGGGGCAGAAATCCAGTATAAGTATGTCCCAGTTTGGTTTAATGAAATGGTTTGTCTTACCAGAACAACAGCCAACCACCTCACACAGGAAACTGACAAGGGGCTAATGCTAGGTTAATGTAGCTATGATAATACACATTCAAGGCAATAATGGAAGGGCAGCTCAGTGGACAGCACTTTAACATCGCACCCCCCAGGGTTGTGGGTTTAATTCCCGCCCAAAGCGCGTGTGCAGAATTTGTACGTTCCCTTCGCGTTTGCTCGTGTATATCAGGAACCTCCTACAGTTCAACAAGATGAGGTTAATTGTCATGTGGTGTCTTTGCTGTTCCCATGATGTCCAAATGTGAGCACCATTAACTGGCCCTCCATCTGCGGTGTGTCGCACCCTGTGGAATAGGCTTCAGGCTGAGTGTGACCTTGTACCGCGTAAGTGATTTAAATAAAAGCAGTAATATTGATATCAATAATAATACATTCGGTTTTAAAGCACATTTTCCATGCTCAAAGCACAGTTGATACACAAAGATTAACAGCGTGCAATATTTAATTCCAACGACTAACCAGCATCAATAGCAGGAACAGAAACTGCGGATAAAATCTTATTATTTCAGAAACAGAGAGAGGGAAGAGAGTGGGCGAGGGAACATTAAAGGGTGATATAAAGGGCTGGATGATGGGGGATTAGGAGGCAAAGCGGGACTCTGAAGTTTTGCCAAAGGAAGGTAAGACATTCAAAAACCCAAAAGCCCGACCGGGCACGTCATGGGTATGGGAAGTCCTGGTTTCTCAGGTTCGGATAATCCCGGGGGTCACGAAGGGCAGGAGGAGGGTGGTAGCATACCTCATGTTATTGGGGCAGGGGAGAAGATCACCGAATGGCAAAGGAGGATTGGTGAGGCGTCACATTAACTGCACCTTCATAATGCATTCATAGAACATCTGGTGCACCTTCATAATGCATTCATAGAACATCTGGTGCACCTTCATAATGCATTCATAGAACATCTGGTGCACCTTCATAATGCATTCATAGAACATCTGGTGCTCCTTCATAATGCATTCATAGAACATCTGGTGCACCTTCATAATACATTCATAGAACATCTGATGCACCTTCATAATGCATTCATAGAACATCTGGTGCACCTTCATAATGCATTCATAGAACATTCACAAGCAGCATGTAACTATACCTTAACATTCTAACATACCTCAGCAATTTCAATATATATTATCATGTAATGTTTTATGAATCCATTACGAAGGTGCACTACATGTTCTACGAATGCATTATAGAGGCATTATGAAGGTGCAGTTAATGTAAAGTGTTACAAAAAGATTCTTGTAATCACTCTTTCACTTGACAACAGGGATTCTAAGTAACAGTGAACCTGCTTGACCCTGTCTGGGGGTGATCACTTGCTGGTTATTCCTGGTTATTCAAAGGCTTGAAACGCGGTGTCTCTGATGACCAGAAAACCACAGAGACAAAGACAGAATGTGACGGACGCGTGTCCGTGTTTCTTAGTGTCGCAGCAGGAGCGAAACGGACTGACAAGGGAAGTGGGGGGGGGGGGGGGGGGGGGAGGTGCTGCTTTCTTGACGCGCCTGATGGGAATGGAGAGAAAGCCATGGATCCTAGATCATGCTGAGGTCTCTGATAACAGGGAGTCACATTGACATCAATCACCAAGCAGAGTGAGTCAGTTTTCCATTGGTCTTTGTTCCTAATACGATAATCTTTGTGTTCATAAATTACACAGACAGCACACTTACTCTGCTTCAATATGCACACAATCTGCTGCAGACAATGAAAAAAAAAACCTAGACAAATATATGGAACGGGTAAACATTTATCAAGTGAATTTCAATGAGGATAAATGTACACTATGTCTACAATGTGTGCATGGTGGGGTATCTCATTAAAGACTCAGGAGTCTATACTTGATGCCTTAGTATCTTCATCACTTCAGTATGACCAAACATTTAAAAAAGCAAACAAAATCCTCACGTTTACCTTTGAGAACAAGGACGTTATGCTCGTGCTGTACCAGAAAGGCACCAGTTAGGCACTAGGAAAACCTCACCCACAATGCCGTGTGCACAAACTGTCAGCTCTTGTCAGAAAAAGCATTAAAGAGCATTCAGGGAAAAAAAGGAACTTTTGATCTTGCAGGAACTTAAAGGGCTGTCTCTCAAAAACAAGTTAGCAAAAGTCAATCTCTTCAGTCTGAGCGGCACGTGACACACGTGTACCAAATAAACACTCAGGAGCAGAGGCAGGGTCAACCCTGAGGACTATGACCATGTTAATGCTGATTCAAAAAGAGGGGAACACAGTTTGAGACCAGCTTAGATAAGACCACAGGAAATGTCTCCATTCACAAAGAATTTTCATCCGGAACAAACCTCAGATTTATGAGCTGGTGGGACTTGTACTGATTAATTCAAATCAGCACTAGATAAAGAAAAAATTCCAGCATCTATATATTAAATATACAAATGAGAAAGTCAGAAAAAATGGCTTAATTGCTACTTAGATCAAATTTTGAGGAACTCAGGATAGTTTAGAAGTTTGTTCATACAGGTTGTTTGGTAGCTTCGCTCGAATACAGTTTTCAGTGCTACTACTGTACAAAATATTCACAGAAAAATAAAGGCCTCGGAATGGACCCATGTGGGACACCATGTGTTACTGGTGCTATTAAAACACTGATTACTAGCAGCAGCCAAGAACGTTTTCCATTCTAGGCAGCAAGATAGTCCATTGACAGATGCAGCACTTGGAAATAGCAGTCTGTTAATTGGTCAGTATGCATAAGCTCTTTGTGAATAATTGTGTTTTGTTGTGTCGGAAAATATGTCACACGTACTCAGACGTGATGCCCTAATACCGAGGTACCACAAAAATAACCAACTGAATGAGAGCTTAGAGACAAAACAGGCCGGAGGCATCACCCATACCTCAGCTCGGGATAGACGCTGTCCAGGTACCACTTGAAGGGTTTGCATTTGAGGCGCCGCCGGAGCTCCTCCCGGCCGTGAACACTGACAAAGGGGGAGAGAAGCGGCCTTCCTTCAGTGCGGCAGACCACTCGTTACAGGTCAGGCGACGGGGAAAAGGCACAAGGAGTCAGAAGAATCCATGTTCTGCTGATTGGTATTCAGCTGGCGGTAAGACGCCACTCCGGAGCAAAATGAACAGGTGGTTTGAGCCATGCGGCTCACATCGCTCCCCGCTCTTTCATTTCACACTCGATAGCTGCATTCAATCACGTATACTAAGGGTTCCTGGCTGGGTTACTCCAAGCCTCCCGGCTCGCCGTCCAGACGCAGGATGGCAGTCAGCTCTTTACAGGATAATAACGCAACAGCGACGCCTGATCTATGACTTACTCTCCATAAGGCTTTCCACGGGCCGCGGGCCGAGCGGAATAGTAGAAGACCTTGAAGTCGTCCATCCAGACTTCTGCCGTTCTCCGAGTGTTCCTGAAGTGGGACAGGACGTGACAGTGGTGGTCATCTCAATGTGACCATCATCTCCACAAGGTTGTGTTTTTTTGGGTCGATGTTGCCGGTTCGCTGCATGGCGTTACCTGTTTAGCATGCACACTTCGGGGATGCCTGCAGAAGAGGCTCACATTTTGGCTGAAACATTTGCATATCGATACGAGAAACACAACAGGCTCAGGTAGACTAATTTGCTTCTCTTTCCTGCTTAGGCGATGCTAAGATAGCTGACATTTACAAAGCTGCTCCGCACCGAGACAATTCCGTTTGAGTATGTTCCCCAGGGGTACAACAACAGATCCGTGCGCTGGCTTCAAACCAAGAAGTCGATTACAAACACAGAGAGAAAACTCTTCCCACACACGCAAATGGTTGCTACATCGTGGACATCACAGGCCGTTGGAAGCTTATGAAGGCTGCCAGTCGTACAAAACATGTTTTTCGTCTCAGGCATGTCAAAACGCCAATGGTTATGGCTGCTGAACCTCGACAGCCTGCAAACACCCAAATGCGACTTCTCAGAGACTCCATTTTAACATCTCCGTGATTTTTTTCTCAGGTCAAGATAAGACATACTGACACAGTCCCACTGCTTCCTCAGCATCCCAACATGTGCTTAGAGGCAACCCTGACCACCCAACTGGGGCAGGACTGCAGCAAAATGTGCTTCACTTCTGTTTCCATTGTATAGACCTGGTCACCTTAATTTGGGTAATTTTACCCGTCCTGAACAGAGGGGCAGGAATTCAAGTTGTACTTTCTTTTTTCTTTGCCTTACTTTCCTTGCCGGACCTTGTCTCTAAACTCTCCACATCACCGTATCGCAACACTGCAACACTGCAGCACTGCCTTGGGACGCATAGTAAAATGCATCCCCCGGGCTCGGCAACACAAGCAGCACAAACGGAATCGATGCATGAGTAATACGATAAACGCCATTACACAACTTAATACCAGTAAAGCTCAAAACGTGAGATATTAATTATTAATCATTCGGGTGCAATCTGGATAAGACCTCCATTTCCAGTCTCCAGCATCACATTCAGTCCTTCATTTTGCTTCAATAAAAAAGCTTATTGTGGACATTCAGGTGATACATGCGACGCACTTATTACAAACTACAAATCACCAGACATGTTTAAATCTCTTTAATGACTGCTAATGAAACGCAGAGCCATTTTACGAATCCAATTTGGTCGCGGGGACGTCAGCATCACGCCGTGCCGGGGACAAAAAGGGAGACGGCATTTCCCCATTCCTATTCATCATCAGATCTACACGGCGTTACGGCGCGCTCTCCTGGAAGACAAGCCCGACATGAAAATGAATGAAGAATGCCTTTTAATAAGTCGCCCCCCCCCCCCTCCCGCAAAGGTTAGCGGCTTATCCAAACTTCAGATGAAATCTGATTAGAAACACGAAGCGCAGAATTGCATTACAAATTCAGTGATAAAAAAAATCTCGCTCCTACACAAGCCGGGCATAATATAACCCNNNCCACCCCCCCACCCCCCCCTCCACAACAGTGCTTTATCACAAAATAAGGCAAAACAAACCACATACTCCTCTGGCTGCTGCTGGACTAAGAGTAAATACAGAAGGCTTCCTATCAGACTGACTAAGGAAAAAATAAAAATCATCTTTCCTACTTGTAAGTGCTATGTCTTAGGAAAATGTATTCTCAGAGGTCTGGGCTTAATATTCCACTGACCTGCTCTTTGATAACCTTTGAGTTTAATTTACTAACTATGGGACGGAACGCCTTCTGCTCCTAGCAGACTTCCATCTTGCCCTTAGTCGCATGGTATGGGAGAGAAGGGCGGGACTTACTTGATGTAGGTGTTGGCGTTGCCATCTGGGAAGACATACGGGTGCTTCTTGCGGAAGACGTGGCCCACTCGGCTGCAGGGGATGATCTCAAGGCTCCCGCCACACATCCAGACCCGGAAGGAGATCTCTGCGGGTAGCCACAAGCAGGAAGAAGGGACGAAAAGTATTTATGTGTGTGTATGTATATATATATATACACACACACACACACGCACACACACACACAGGGTATTGGGACCCTGGGTGATGGCTGATGGGAGTTTTACTGAAACAAAATTTTTCTGAGGTCAGAACAAAAAAAGTTATAATTTTGTGAGATAACCAATCAGAATCCTGCCTCCTCTAGTTGCTTGGACCCACCACGCAATCTGATTGGCTATCTCTCGGAACCAATCATTTTCGTTCTACCCTCATAACACTTCTGTGTAAGTAAAACTGTCAAAAGCCGGCAGATACCGGGACCCAGCAGCTTATTGGGACTCCAAAATCTACTGAGGGTGACATTTTGTCAGGGGGCCCCTGTATATATGCGTGCTTTGGCTTTGCCCCAAGCTACATCTTTTCTGTTGCAGTTTGAAATGTTGAACATGCATAAATACTTGAAACGAGAATGAAAGAGATGGATGGGCTTCGCATATCACTGAGCGTGATGAAAGGGCTGGGACGGCCGATGCCACCTTGAGCTCGGTTCACTGAGAAAGACGGCGCCTTGCTGGGACGAGGAGCAGGGAAACAGACATAGCAGCAGACACGTGACAGACGGGAGACACGAACAGATTGCGAACATCTCCCGCGTCGACCCCTTTCCAGAACCGCTTCTGCTCCGGGGGGGGGGGGCGGTGAAGCTTCCTCTGCTGAGGGCTGTCGGCCGTTTCGCCGGGGCGTGCGGCAGAGAGACCTCGAAGGGCCACTCTCTGTGACATGCCACATTCCGGAACAGTCTGGGATCCCCGTCTGGCTTCGAGCGCGTCAGCGGTACGGCCACCTCCCCGCTCGGGACCCCGGTGAAGGTGAAGACGACGCACAGATGGTGATGGAGCCATAAAGGGGCACAGAGCAGCCGAAGAAACCACAGGCATCCATCTTCGGAAGGACTTCAGAAGGAAATCCGCGCACCACCTCTTCCGGTTACTGATATAAACTGCCCACGTGAGCAGTGGAGCCCAGCAAGCTGTTTATTATCATTTATCATTATTTCTCACATTATTTCCTAGCAAAACATGAATGTTTTTTCGACCTGCAACATGATTTTAAGATTATAAGAAAAGGCAGCATGTCCACCACCACACACAAGAGAAGTCTCTCTCATTGGTAGTAAAGCGTAGCAAACTGCCATTGCACTGCTGTAAATATACACTATAAAACAAATATATATATATTTAAGAAATATAAAAGGAGCATGAAAGTAGAAAGCACAGACATGCGTAACCATCCCGTGTTATCAGATTTTAGACTATTACCGCTCTACGGGACATTCCTTCACACCGTTTAATTCTTAAGGAGTTACGATAAAAGGCTTATCCTCCATAGTCCTCATTCTCACTCTCTGTGCCACTTTTTTAGGATGAATTATTTTAGGCATGGCAGATTTTTTTCTTTCTTTCCAGGGGATCAGCAAAGTAACTTTAACTTAATCGCCGCAGATCTTGAAAAACCCATTAAGGCGGCAGCCATGTTGGGTTGCCCACCCTTGGCGGGATTAGCAGAGAGCCAGGGCCCCTCTCTGTCATGTGACCTCCGCAGCTGCACAGCGGATCCAACAAAGCGCTTTCCCTGGGTGATGCCAAGCCGTTTGGAGTTTTATCCGAGGCGACACAGCGTGCGCGCTCTCCCCATACGCAGCCGGGAACACATGCCGAAGCAGAGATTAAGCGGGATCAAGGGTACAACAGCAGATTAAATGGAATCAGGGATACATCAGCATTTCGCAGTGAAATGCAGGTTCCCGGGCGGCACAATGCCGCAATGTGGTTAGCACTGTGTTCTCGTAACTCTGGGACCTGGGTTTGAGTCTCCGCCTGGGTTACATGTGTGTGGAGTTTGCATGTTCTTTCCGTGTCGTCGTGAGGTTTTCTCCAGGTACTCCAGTTTCCCCCCACAGTCCAAAGACATGCTGAGGTTAAGTTACCAAATTGTCCATAGGTGTGAGTGACTGGTGTGTGAGTGTGCCCTGCGATGGGTTGGCACCCCTTCCTGGGTTGTTCCTTGCCTTGCGCTCGTAGCCTCCAGGATAGGCTCTGGACCCCCTGCAACCCTCAATAGGATATGGATTTTCCATCCATCCATCTTTACCCACTTGTCTGTTCATCCCTCACTATCCCGTTTGTTTCCTGTTTGTTCATTTAGTTCAATCAGACCCCTTTGTGTTTAGCCAACACGTCTGCCCTCAAGTCTTTCGTCACTCAAGGCGTGAGAACAGCTGCACGTTTCTCCCTATGGGGGTCTACAGAGCCCGGTCACTCACCGAAGTTCTCCCCGCCCCAAATGTCCATGGCGGTGTCGTACTTCCCCAGGTGATTGAACCAGGACCTGTCAATCACGAAGAGCCCGCCCGCTATGATGGGGGTCCTGCCAGGCACGAGGAATCAGAGCGCGGCACCGGAAAGACAGAGAGAAAGACAGTGAGAGGGTGACTTATGACTTCCTCCATGACCGTTACAGAGCTCCGAAAGCAGCTGGCTGTCCACAGATGTTCTGCAAAGCTCAGTACGGCCAAATAAATGTACTCAGCTCCACACCAGTGGAAATTAAAGGGGCCGCTTTCCTTTTTTTTTATGGCTGAAAACCTCCTGAACTGAAAGTTTTCATTACCACATGTAGAAAGACCAACATTACGTCTGAGATGCTGATTTATTACCGTAGCTTAAAGCATTCTTTGAGAGGACAGGGTGCTCCTTCTCTCAGGCGAGCGTGTGCAGGGTGTCCTCAATTGATTGAGTAATACGAGGCCCAGCCTGTTATTGGAGCTGACAGACCCGGGTTATTGAGCCATGTAAGGTGATACATTCTCATTATCAGGGGACAGAAACACTGGGTGATTTTCCATGGATGGGGGAGGAGGGGGGGGGGCAGTGCTACACCGTTTAAGCCCACAGTGTTGAAGACGCAGGATTAGATGACGGAGACCGGTCTCCTGAAGTCCCTGCTGGTGTCTGCTGCCTGGATCTGGTTCACGTCCATGAGCTGGAGCTGACCCTCAGGATCAGGCCAGGCAGAGAAAAAAGGTTGGACCGGCGCCGTCAGGAATGGGTCCGCTGTGCATGATTCCTGGGCCCGGAACAAAATTACTTCAGCTGGACCACTTTGACGTGAAACCCATCCCAACGTTAGAGCCTCTCCTGCTAACCCCCCCCCCCACAATCTCTGAATACAGACGTCGGGCCCAGTCAGGACGAATGGGCCTGGTTTCTGCACAGATGCCACATTATTTCACCTCGGGCTGCAGTGGGCCAGGCAGGTGCGGCAAAAACGGCACAGAACGCTGCACCGGCGCTGTTCTGGCTGCCGAGCCGCCGGTGTTATGATTCGCCGTAATGATTCGCCGCTGCAGACACACTCACGTAAGAACGATGTGCGAAGGGGCCAAAAGGGAAGAGGGAGGGGCCCAGACGGGAAGACGCAGCACTGACGCACGGTCTGTTTCATCCAGACGCGTCTTGCTTTTTTTTTTTTTTTTTTCTTTAATCGGCTGTGGTCTGGTCGTCGTTTCTCTTGGCAACTGCAGCCGCTGGTATTTTCCCGGGATAGAGCAACAGGCCGAGGCCAGGACAGAAAAGAGGCAAGGGGATCGCGACGCATCGGACGCCCCTGTGCATTTTTAACATGCCTGCTGGATAAAACAAGGCTGCATGGTAAACGGGGGCAAGTAGGACAAATGCAAGCGTGGGGGGGGGGGGGGGGGGGGGGGGGCTGACGCGACCCAAACCACTCAGCCGACAATCACAGCGGGTTCGCCGCTGGGGCTCGT
>JAABNY020000038.1:6587977-6602922 GCA_015164015.2 Brevimyrus niger
AGTCCCAACGCGGGAACCAAGGCGAGGGGGCACGGGGGCTGGGGCGGGGGGCGGGGGGGGGGGGGGGGGGGGGGCGGGGGGGGGCTGGAGCCTGACAGATGCTTCCCCACGGATACAGCACACGAGCCGGTTATGGCTGGAAACTTGGGCAGGAAAGGGGTGGATGTGCGGGTGACAGGCACGGGGTGGGGGGGGGGGGGGGCGGCTTCGGTGAGGAACGCTGCGGGTCACCTGCGGAGGTGAAGCAGCGATTCTCAGATGGATCTTTATTAGACTGTACAGGTGTCAGGCTGCGTGTTAAACACACTGCTTCAAGGTCAGCTCCAAACGGTGGGGGCAGCACTGCATGCAGAGCGAGGCATATCAATGCAACCTTCATCATCCATCCATCCATCCATCCATCCATCTTCTAACTGCTTATCTTAATAAGCAGGATAAGCATCCGGACGATGGATGGATGGATGGGTGGATGGATGAAATGTTCATTCCCCCCCCCCCCTTTTTTCTTCACCAGATTTATCCTGATTACTGCCTAGACCAGGAGTTAGAGTATTATGCAGTATTATCCTCTCCTGCCAGATAGCCGTTAAAAGATTTATTTTTATCAGAGTGCAAATAATAAGATGAATGGAGAGAAGGAGAGATAAGTGCATGACTGCAGTGGTTCTCCAAAATGCAGCGAGGAGCACAGGCCTTGCTGCTTATGCAGCATGTAAAAATCCCTTCTTAGCAGCGTCTGAATCCAGGCGCATTCGGTTCAGTCGCATTTCCCCAAGGCCGGCGGCGTCGCAGAGCTGCAGGCGGGATGGCGGCTTAACGCGGTGGCAGCACCTCCCAGGACGGACGGCATGCGGCCCTAAAGAGCACAGCTCGGGCCTGCCGGAGCCCTTTCACTCTGGCTTTTGTTGATCTCTGTCTTCCATTTCCTCAGTCTATCCCTCTTCCATCCACTCCTCCCATACAGGGTCACTGAGCATTATATAGCGTCAGGCATGCGTGGCGAATCGGCACATAGCCCCGCTGCTTCATACATGCTGGGTTAGGGGTTTGGATCCCCCCCCATACTCTGTGCGTGTGCCTCTGCCTACACCGTGACACCTCCCAGTGTAGTCAGGAGGAAATACAAAGTCTCACAACACACACCTTCTCGCTGGTCGTTCCGAAGACACCTGACCATGGGCAGCTTGGTGAGGAGAAGGCAGTCATTGGCTGGAAGAGGCACAAAGGAGGCAGAGAAAAGCCAATCAGAAGCCAACTTTCACGTCATATTGGGCGTGTGCATTGCAATGGTACTTGTTTAGCCACGCCCACTACAAAGAACAGCTCCCAGAATACAATTAACTGGTTATAAAGAGATGAGACATGTCCAAATGTACAATGCGTAAATAATACTTGGACAGTTCACAAATATTGCTGGAGTAAGTAAAATTGCACTAGTCCAGATTTACATGATGGAAATGGCTTTGAGGAAGAAAGTTCTTCAGTCCCCGTCCTTCCATTCAGCACACGTGCTACTTACGGTCCTCGCTGAAATCGTCCACCAGGATGATCTCGTGGATCAGGTGCACGGGGGTGCGGTTCAGCACGCTGCGATCACAGAGAGGACAGAAACATGCCACTCTTCAGTTTCCTTTAAGGCAGCTGAAACAACCACACTGAAGTTGTGTGTGTGATTCTGGATGAAGGTCACGTGACCTTGTACTGGATTAACTGCAGAAGATGAATGGATGGAAGAAAGATGTGTAACTTAAGAACATGAAAAACTAATTTAGATATTTTAGATTTTTTTTATTAATCCATCCATCCATCCATACATCCATCCATACATACATCCATCCATCCATACATACATCCTGCATAATCGCTTATCCAATGCATCAATGCTGCAGAGAGCACACAGCATCCTGGATGGGATGTCAGTTACCTACAAATGATTACATACATAATATTTTTAAAAACTGAACACTTCGAGCAAATCTCTTGATCTATTATTGGCATCGGGCTTAAACATGATGCATTTCTAAGCATGTAAAAATGTGCATAGAAAATGGGTGTGGGAGGTCTTTCCCTGACCCTGTGCTGAATAAAAGCTTGAGCCTATGCACTTCTGCTCACAGACTCCCCCGGCTTTACCCACAAGACTGCCCTGCGGCGAAACTCTCCCCCACAGACAGATCACTGGCAAGCTGAGGCGTCTAAGCTCTGTAATGTTGGGCCGCGTTTCTGACTTTCAGAGTTTTTCTCACATTCACGCATGTACAAAACTCTCCCCCAGAAACTGGCAAACCCACGGAGGTAAATAATTGAATGTCTGTCAGACCAACGGTTCTGCTTTTCCATCGCTGTCCAGGAAAGAGGCATTCATCAGTCTGCCCGCTAGCTCCTCATTTTACCTGCCTACATTCTAACATGCCACCCATTCAGCATCCATACACCTTTATTAAACACCCTGACAGAAAGCCTTTATTGTTTACTGTCAGGCAATTCCTTCCTGTAGAACATGGCATGATATGGAGGATCTTCTTACAGCCACTATGACGGGCCAGGAAATAGAGCACAGACTCTATCCCTTTCAAGACATATGAATCAGTAGATACTCTGATCATTGTTTATCACCACTCAGGTTGTACAGTCATCTAATTATTAAGGACTGCTAGCTCCATGAAGGCCCCTTAAACAGAAACAAACCTTCAGTTATCTCGAGCATATTCAGAGCTTCACAATCTTTCTTGCTGCATCAACAAGGTCATTATATTGATGTCATGAAATGTTTATGAGCTCTGTGTGTCGTAACTTTGAACCTCTGCGCTAATTACATGAAGAACAGACAAGCCTTTGACTGGCTGCCCTGTTTTGGTTTCCAGATGCATTCCTGTATTTCAGTGTTTTCTAGTCTTGTCCTCGGGGACCCACAGACAGTCCACATTTTTGCAGCCCCCGAGCTTCCCGCCAGACAGTCCACATTTTTGCTCCTTCCCAGCTCCTGGGGGTCTGTGGATCCCCGAGGTCCGGACTGGAAAACACTGCTGTATTTATTTGGTCTGGAACAACTGTGAGGAAGAGGTTCTTGGTAGGACCGAACAGCTCTAGTGCTCCCAGGACAACAGAGGGAACACTATCTAATTACGGCAATACCCTCTTCCCAGGCAGGATTTCTACTTATACAATTAATCTTCACAAGTGAGAATTGAAAGCAGGGTGGATATTAAGCCTATTAGTTTAATAAAATCCTTATGAACTCCATCTAAATTATAGCCAACCTCCATACCATTACGACTCTTAGGGATTCTTTTTAGGGCACCTGAGATTACTAAAACACCACGTTGCAGTTTTGGGGTAATGACCGTGCTCTCCGGGGTGGTAAAAAATCTGAGTGCTCATCCGTAGCATCACCGCCCAGCCCGGCGTCATTCCTGTCCGCCCTCCTTCCGTGGTTTCCAGAGATCTGAGGGACAGGCGTTTGCATGGGTTGCTAGAATGTTCTCTCGACACGGGGTTCAGTTGCAGTAATAGGCTGCTTCAGCAGGAACACACACCGAAAGCTAGGCTAGGCCAGCAGCCTACACCGGAAGCTAGGCTAGGCTAGCAGCCTACACCGAAAGCTAGGCTAGGCCAGCAGCCTACACCGAAAGCTAGGCTAGGCTAGCAGCCTACGCCAAAAACTAGGCTAGGCTAGCAGCCTACACAAAAAGATAGGCTAGGCCTGTAGCCTACGTTTCAGATCCATTTCAGGTCAGTGTTGGTTCACATGGAGCCCCCATGGGAAGAAAGTGCAGAGGTCATGATAGAAAATGGCCTTTTTGACAGGCACCGGGACACGGCAGGTTTCCCTGGCTTACAGCAACAGCTACGAAAATGCTAGCTCTGACTCAGTCTCAACTTTCAAAACAAATGAGACAACCAAGCTAAACCTCAAGACCCCATAACGATTACTATGTTGTTTTTTCCCCTCCTGCTCCCTTCAGTTACATCACCATGGGCTACAAGTTGAGGGTATAAATAATTAAAGTCATACTGTGCGGAGGCTATGACACAAACACAGTGGAAACCACAAAACAGCAGGCTAATTAAACCCCACCTACTGAGACAGGCCCCTGGGACTGCTGAGCCGCGGGGGGCGATTACCCAGGGTGCCTTGCGACCGGCGTGAATGACAGAGGGATTAGAATCATATCCATTAAAAATAAATTCAGACAGAAGGAAGACAGGGAGAGACAGTTAACCTCAGAGCATGTCCAGAGGATCGAAGTGGGAGCGAAAAAAAAAAGAATGCATTTGTACCCCTCTAAAAAACTTTATGGGAAGAAAAACTGCAGAGAATGCAACTTTCCTTAGTCTAGAGGCATCCTGCGGGCATCAGAGCGTCTCCTGCAGCAGTACAGGTATTTCTGGCAGGGATGGTGCGCGGTCCAATTAGGGCAAGGCATCTTAAAATTAACCTGGCAGGACCTGACTTGGAGAAACAGGATTTCTCTGATACGAGCACCAGTGTGCTCAGAATCTTTTCCTGTCAAGCGGTAGGTTCTGAAAACCTTCAGAGCTCATTAAATCAGTCCACTTGTCAGTGGCTGGCTGCATGTACTGTGCAGCGACTCTGGAGTCTTCATATGATACTATGTAGTAGTACCATGATTTACAAAGCACATAAGCCTCGCTGTGAACGAGATCGTAATCCGGGGGGCAGGGGTGGTATTCAATGAGCTTTGCCCCATCATGGAGAGGGGGGGGAGGGATACGTGTTATGGCGTTTGAATCCAGCCATTCGGGCAGTGGAGAACGTTGACATTTACTGGCAGTCATGATGTCAACTGGTGGTGAAGGTGGGCAGAGGGAGGGGGCCAGGTACTGGAAAACATCTAAAGATCTAGTGGCTGTCTCCCTCACTCCAGACGTTTCTCATCTGTGGTTCTCCAAAGGTGGACGAGCTGCCAAACCACATCCAATAATCAGATTTCCTCCCCACCTTTACGAAATGCCTCAAGAACCATCTATTCCTGTGAATGTTTTTAATGCTGCATTTCTCACCACCTAATTGCCTCATTAGGCTGCTGCTCTGATGGAAGTTGACTGTTGCGTAGGTCTTGCTCTATACTACTTGTGCTTGTACCTGGATATTCACTGGAAGCTCAGCCTCACTGCACTTATGCCTAGTCGACTCCTTGACAGCGAGTATGTTTGTGATGTGCTATTTCCCTCAGCTGTGTGTCGCGTCGCGCAAAAGCTCAATGAAATATATGTAAATGCAAATGTGCTCAGGCTTAATTCATATGTTGTTAGAGAAAACACAGAGTTCCAGGGGCCAGGAGGGCACTGAAACAAACACTGGCTCATTTGCACTTCAGACGAAGCTCAGAGGACTGGCCTCCGCAGTATTGGGAGCCCAGCGCCCACAGCCTTACCTCCGGATGGTGCGCAGGAGTGTGGGTCGGGCCTCATTGTGGAAGGTGATCACGATGGACGTGGGTGGCAGATCTGGGCCATAATGGAGCGACGTGCACCTGAGACCACACAGGACCACAAACAAACAGCATTCAGCCAATCGGGCGTCTCCACTCCGCTCACAGTGTCGCAAATTCAATGTGGTTTCACCTCTCTGCCTATCCTTTATTACACTTTCCCTCCAGAGAACAAAAAAAGGACCTTGTGCTGAGATAGCATTATCCAGACACTGCGGATCGCCAAACATGAAAAAAAACAAAAAAAAACAGTCTTATAATTGAGAGTGCTGTTGCCATGAGTAACAAGACAAAAGCATCCCATTGTGAACGAACAGCACAAACATGCAATAGGACATGCAGTGAGAAAAGAAGACTCGTGGTGCAGGGTTATAAATAAGATCAGGAGCAACCCACTTATGCGTCTGACCATAAGAAGTGTGGGAGTTTCATATAGGCATCGATTTGCCACAGAGGTAAGAAACTATGAGATTCCGGAGAGTCCAGATCCGCACCGGAAAGGACAAACAAAGATGCAGCTAGAAATCCTGAGGTCATTCACCTGCTCTGCAGCTTCTCACAAATGTTTGAAGGCCCACAGTCTATGTCTTCGACTGAGCGTAACGATCACCGTGGCGATGGATGTGGTCGAGTATTCAAAAAGCGACGCGAAGCACAAACGTTTAGCGCGCCTCAGGGTGACCGCCCAAATACGGCTGATCGACAAGTGCTTATTACTTCCCGTGAAACACATTCCTTCGGTTTATTCCTCCTCGTATACACTAGAAGGCTGGAATCGCAAAGTCACATGACCTCCGGCAGAAAGTGGAAGGTTTCCTAATGAAAGGAAGATGGGATGAGCCCTGGGGGCAGGATCGTTTACAGAGACGCTCCGCGGCGACCGGCACGGCAAATAGCCCAGATACGTTTCTGGCGAGGCTCACAGCAGGACTGAGGCAAGTCCTTAAGGTTCTTATAATATTTATTAGCTGCACTGGAAGAGTTAAAATTTATACTTCCATGTAGTGAGGTGTTTATTGATGTAATCATGGTTAAACATAAAGGTTGTCAGGGCAAAGATTGTAGGCCCCACCTGGCCAATTGCTATGATGCTTCTGCTAACTGTTAGCTCCATGTTACATGTTGCCTCACGTACCAGGCTCTCCTGTACAATGCACCTGCCTGAATATCCTCAACCGGGAGCAGACTTCCATTACTCCCTGTGGTGAGACAAATGAAATTCCCCAGCCCGGAGTTTAAATAGAAATTCCCCAAATCCTGTACTCTGATTCTTCTATAAACGCCTTATAGTAAAATGGCTGTGAGCTTGTGACTGTACTGAGCTTACGATCACCACGATACATCTGGTAGACCTGACCTCCATCAAGGTATGTCTAAATAACAGCCTGATTACACCCATCCATCTTCCAACTGCTTGGTTGCGGTTATGAGGGGGCTTGGTTCACATCCCAGGCAGTATTTAGCTGGAGTACACCATGCATGGATTGGCCCTGATTATAACATTCCGTGTAATTTGTTTCTTTAGAAGAGAATTCAGTAACACTTTACTTAAAGCTGTCACTTATAATCCATACCTTCTGATAAAAAATAATAAAGCATTATAATATTTTCTATTGACAGTCATAAGAAATTATAGTGTTGATTATACTTCATAAGTGCCAATGAAGCTCTCATCTATAATGCACTACCTTCATAATGCATTATAACGGTCAGTATAAGCATTAAGGATGTATCTATAGTGCATTATAGTTGAGAGTTTCATAAGGCAGTCGTAGTGCATAATAAACGTGGCTATAATGTGTTTCACCTTTTTCTAAATGTTTATAGCTATATTTTTAAAGCTTTATGAATGCATTCTAATGTGTTATGAATGTGTTTATAGACTCTTACACCGTAGAAATTCATAGGAAGTGTAAATTAAAGTGGTAGTGACTATGAGGACATATGAGGAGGACATTCAAAATATTTAAGGTGACTGATGTTGGAAAATCTCTGAAAACATTTTTAAGATAGAATGGGACAAGTTGGTGCAGACCCATCAAAGCCTGAGGCGAAGGATCCCGGGTTTAAATCTATGCAGTTCAATAAGCCCTATAGGTTGGGGAAACGAGCCTAATGACAAGCAGACACTCCTGGCTGCAGCTGCAGGCCACAGGCTGTCTATGATGGGTAAACTGAGTACTGAGGCAGCGGCTTCAGCACATTCATAGCCAGACAGACTCTCACCAACATGCAGTGGACTCAAGAATGATAAATGGCGTAAGGGCACATAGCTAATACGAAGGTCACCAATATGTAGGGTTCAAGTCATACTGCCCCTAATTTTATGTGCTTAGAGATCACTCACTTTGTCTCGGTTTCCTATCAAGGCCAAGGTAGCTCATCATTGATCACTTTCTGAGTTTTTAGAGCTCATTTTCAGTACTGCTACACGTTGGAGGGCGAAGTATATTTGTCGCTATTAAGAAATCACCCTTGTCAAGGACTTTGTTAATGTGCAAGTCAAGCATCAAAGCAGTATAATGGTCATTAAGTTTTTATTCCATGCCGGGCAATTATTGACTCAAATGAATGTAACAAGCTGGAGGAGTGGTTTTCGATATCCCTCCTCTTACTGTATACGATAGCCTGATGCATTCTTCTTTTTAAATTCTTCAAAAATCACAGAGATGTATGTAAAACTAGAATAGCGACTGCACATTGCTGTCCTCTGTTGCAATTTAAAGATGTTCTGTCGGTCGACTGGATAGCATGTTGTGACGTCCTGCTCCAAACGCTCCTAATTGTGTGCCACACCCACCTCGTTACCTCCTGTTTTGACCTGATCGTAGTCACCTGTTGCTCGTTTAGTCTAGCTTGTCTTTTGTATTTAGTCAGTGTCTCTGTCAGTAGTCCCTTGTTCAGTCATTGACGTAAATGTGTGTGAGTTTCCTGCTTGTTTCTTGAATTAAACCCCTGTGTTACCCTGAATCTGAGGACACCTGCTTTCCTGTTTTGTGCACCATCTCACTGACGTTACACATGTCTTCCAAATGGATCCCACAAGAAAGGCCATGAAGTATTTTTCAGAATTGTTCTGGTTGTGGTATCGATGCTGAAATTCATGGACTGTTGTATGAAGACAAGCACAACCTTTTACAAATCCTAAGATCCTTCTTTTCATATTCCTAGTTAGGTGCGGAGCATACAGCACATTGCACACCCACCACATGACAACCACGGGGATGAGAACCCAAGTACAGCAGGTGATACTTCAGCAGCACACTACTTAAAATGCAGTGGAACATTGGGAGTTTTTTTTCCCAGTGGCTGAAAAGCCAATCCTGCCACTGAACCCCCATATTTTCCCTGTAAGTCGGAGGACCTGCTTACAGGGTTGGACATAGATTAACGTCATACCAGGACAAAGCAATTAAAGGTTAAGGGCCTTGTTTAAGGGCCCAACAGAGCAGAACCACTCCTTCAATTAATGGGATTCAAACTGGCAATCTTCCGATTGCTAGCACAGATCTTTATCCTCAGAGACACCACTCCTAGTTAGGTCACAGTTACACAATGCTTATTACATTTATGGCTATAAACAGTTTTATTGCCCAGTAAAACAATCCTGCAGTCAAGCAGCTCAACCATGATGCATTATTTTAGAACATTTTACCTCTTTGAGTTGCCTAATCTAATTGTAACAGATTTGGCACCTGAAAACGTACCATCTTATATACATGTGTTTCTTTTATGTGCTCAGGTTATAAGTTAAGGTTTCACACTGCAATAAGAAGAGTCTTTCTTGTTATTAATGTTGACCAAGGCAACAATCCCCAAACTGACAAGAATGTGATGCTTTGTAAGTGGTTTCTGAGGCTGAAGTCCATTTCGTTCCCACATCAGCAACTCTGGGAAGAGATATATCCAAAGAGCTTGAAAGTGAAGATAAAACAGAAGAGGGACCACTAGATTAATCCTGTCTAAAGAACAGGAGATGGACCATCTGTACTAGAAAGAGGAATAAGACCTTATCATCACACAGTGTTTACCAGACGTTCCTGGAATTACTGCCGGTTTGGATGTGAATGGTGTAAACCAGACATGCCGCCGTTTTCACGTCAGCTCCACAGATCTGCTCGTGCTGTTGGGGAGAGGAGCCAAAGCATCTCACCGTTAAGCAAAACGAAGCCATAGATCACATCTTGTCCCCAGCTGAATGGCAGCGTTTTTATGTTCATCCAGAAGCTATTCATCTCTGCTGCCATAACAGCTGCTAAAATATGCATCTTTCGGCTCTGGGTGCAGCTACTCCAGATTTATCAATAAAATTACAACGAGAGGAGAGAATTGTTGATCTAGAATAAATTACAGTTAAAACCAGCTAAAGCAGCCTTCACACGCTACAAGCAAAGACAAGGGAATTATACCACATTAAAATATAATTTTCCCACCTTAATTTAGAGAATTTTTTTTTTTTAATCTAGAATTATATTGTACGGTCCTGATCTAATTTGTCCTCAGCATTTTTATATTGTGATTCTTTCCTCATATCTTTGCTGTATTCTTCTCTTCTTTTTTATAAATGATGAATAATAAATCATAATCAATAAAAGATACGCTCCCTTGAAGAAATGAACTATTGCAGTGTCAAGGCAGAAGCACAAAGTGAGTATCCGTGCCAAACGTTTTTTCCCCCTACACAGGAATATTGGTAGATTGATGTTTTCTTTGCGAGAGGAGAGTAGCCCTCGGAGACATGGTCTAACTTTGCATGCAGATGGTGCAGAAATTATTCATATCAGCCCATTTGTGTTTGGGAGCAGCGACTAATGGGGGCCTTTTCAGATAGTTTCACATTTGATTTGGAAGTAAACAAGTGTGACAAACATAGGCAAGACATCGGTGGCGTTGGCTGACATTTGGGGCCCCTTTGAGACCCTTCCTACCTACATTATGATGCACTTAAGGTTCAAGGATCTTATACGATTATTTAGTCCCTGGCATTGCAGCGTCTGACCTATGGACAACTTGTACTTACAAACTGACTGACATAAAGCCTATTATATGAAAAATTGAAGCTAAGTATAATGGTTTGTAATAACAAACACACACAATGCTTTGTGCGGCATTCATGAATACATTGTGTAGCTCAGCGGTGGGAGGTAGAGTACAATACTGTATGTCACTTTTGTTATTACTGTATTTTTATTATTATGTACGGTATTATTATTTTTAAGATGTTTTAGGTTTTCTGGAAATATTTCTTAAGTATTTTATACACATAGAAAGTCAAAGAAAATATATGCTATTACATATTATATGCTATACTAAGACAAACATCATGAACTGTCGATAAATAAGAACCATATGTACCTGTTCTGATATTGGACTTAAAGACAGACTTAGAAAATGTATCTCATTCATAACTGCCTGTATATGATGAAATTATATGTCTCCCTTAGACTACAGTGCCAAATAAATGCAGCAATATGAAGGGTACATCAAACTGAAGTGTCTGGGGATTGATCCCTAGAAGTCATACATGCAAAGCAGGTACTCTATCAAGCAATATTTTTCCACACTACTTGGCAAGGACGTGCAGCCGCCCGCCGGAATACCTGCTTGTGTCCATGGATGGTTTGCGTCAATGACGTAAAAACGACACTGATATTAGCGATGTCCCCTTCATTTTTGGATGTCAACCAGCAATCCCAAGGAGTACAGCCGCGGTTGACGTGGGGAGCAGCTCGTTCTTTCTCTCCACCTATTTGGGAAACGTTACCAGGTTGCACGAGTCCAAGGGAAAGAATGCTCTGCTTCAGCTGGAACGCAACATTGTCACGGAACATCTTACTCATTCGCCACAGAGGCTAATTCAACGCGAGGATTCCGGAGAAACGCCGCGATCATTCCGGCACACATTTGGCACCAGGAGTTCTAAAAACCAGCCTCCTCCTCTGAATGACGACAGTGTTTTCACTGCGTTTTTACACACCGTGGGCCGGTCTATTACCAGCACAGATCTCAGCAAGCTGGGGACTAAAAAAAAAAAAAATGGGAATGGTTTGGTTCGGCAGAATTCCATTGGGGCCTGGCAGAAAGACGCTGCAGGAATTTGCTGGTGAACCACACGGTGCCAGCGTGTAAGAAAAGCCCGTGTTGACGTCTGAGAAGCCCCGCTGGCCCGGGAGCAGACCTCACGCTGCCGCCGTTCCCGGCATGTATCGAGTTCTGTTCCTTCGGTGCGGACAGTCGGCAGGCAGGCAGCAGGCGTCCAATCCGCGTAACCCCCACTGGAGGGACGGGAGATCGGGTGTACCGTCGCTTGAAATGTAGACAAACCTCCTTACTTAGTGTCTCTGGGAAAGAACACGAGATGAAGCGAGGTGAAGAAGGAAGATGAAAGCAACAGCCGGACAAGAGAAGACTTTGTGAGCTGTGGGTTCTGGTGTATCGCTGTCAAGAAGAGAAGAACAGCAGCCATTAGCCAGGGTTTTTAAGTTGAGGACGACGAGATCAGTTATAGCTTTGCAGATGTTAAGTTCTTTCCTGTTTTTTTTTTTTGTACGTTGGGGCCCCTAGGTGGATCTGAGCTGATCTTGTCTGATGATCAAAATTGTGTGTTACTTTCAAACATCAGACACATGTTGCAATTTTATTGGACAGTTTGAATGCTGAATGGGGACAAAGAGGAAACATGGGCTTGTAACTAAACCTAAGGACAGCTAACGATTCAATCAACGGGCAGGATATTCGTGCCGCGTGTTTCACCTCATTTAGTGCGAACGCTGTTTTGCGTCCTCGATCGGCTCCTCTGGATGCTTTACTCATTGATTCGTTTACCGGGCTGTCCGGTCGCCCGGCGGCAGCCGAAGGCTCGATGAGAAGCCACACGAGCGAGGAGACTCAGCCGGATTCCCAGGCTGACACCATTTCTCTGCGGCTGAATCGCTTTCAGTGTTCTACCGATGTGACAGCTATGACAGTTCCTTGGAGATATAATTCGGGCGCAGGCGAAAGGGGACATTGCTTCCCAAAGCACCCCCCACGCAAAAAAAGAAAAAACAAAAATAAAACAAACAAACAAACAAACAAACCGGAAACACCCCAGGTCAGGGTCTTCGTCAATAAACGGAGGGACGAATACCCATTGCAGCCCCCCGGCACTGAGCTTCTGCCGAGATCGGGGAGAATAGTTCTTATCATCCGTATCCAACTTTAATGGTGTTTTAAACATTCATTAAAATTCACAGCTGCACTAGCAAGAGCCGAAATGCTGATTTATTATCAATGACAAGTAGTGAGGGATGCCTTGCCCGGGAGGTGGTGTGTGTGTGTGTGTGTGCGCGTGTGTGTGTGTGTGTGTGCGTGGGGGTGGTTTATGCGCAAATGGATCCATCGGAAACTCAGCGAACGACTGGGAGCGACTCCCCGTGTCGCAGCTCGGGTGACTGACAGCATAACAGCAGCTGATTCAGATACAAATTAATGCTGAATCCCCAGCAGTCTGCGGGTTCCAGAACTGACACATCTGAGGAACGTGAAAATGGGTCACTTGCAGAAAACACTCTTGTGCTTTTTTAAACAATAGTTTATGGCCTAAATTCACAGTTGCAGCCAGAGTATCCAAGCTCCCACATTAAAACAAGGCACTGTTTGGAAAATGTGGCATTTTTATGATGTGATGTGCAACATATATCAGTATATAACACATCCGTCACGTCTATGCGTATTTCCACATGTTTATTTCCTGCATATTGTCACAGAAGAAAATCTCCTCATATTTTTACAAGTTTATAAAGCAGTGTCTGGCATAAGTTCAAACTGACTTAGCATTCAAAAGCAAAAGTTACGTTTCATTTTGCACATTTGGAAGTTTGGAAAATCACTGAATAAGTAAAAGAAGCATCTGCAGGTGATTCTGCAATACTCTGATGTCCATCCACATACCTCTCAGCCACTTGCCTTGGTCTAGGTCACTGGAATACTCTGATGTCATAAACGTACCAGAGAGGAAATTGGACTTTTAGATATAGTACCAAACATGCTACAAAGTGACTTCTCTCTCTCTCTCTCTCTCTATATATATATATATATATATATACATATATATATATATATATATACACACACACACACACACACACACACAAAAACCTTATCTCTTAAGATGTAGTCACAGTTCCACAACTTTTTCACATCACAGGACCGAGACCAGCACAACATCAGTATGTCAGCATCTAAACGAGTGGTTGCATACTATATATTTATTTCTTGTTCATATATTTCCACAGAAGGGCTACTGAATGTTTTCAAGCAAACTTTAAATACAATTGATCGAGGGTAACGTATTTGAATGCAGTTTTATTGTTCACCTGCAATTTATCGCGTACCGAATATAATCCAGAACTAGCAGTAAATAGGGCCCATCCAAATATTTACTGGGCAAATACAATGAGCACATTGTTTATACAGTAATAACAGCAGGCAAGGAAATTCCAGCACAGACACCGTCAGGTTTTGACTTGCGCGGCAGCATTGCCGAAACCTGCTTCTCTGTACCTTCAACTTCAACTGTGTTCAACGCGAGAATTCTTCATGGGATTCTGATTCAGATTCTGGAATTTCCTTCGCAAAGGGGCCAATGGGAAAACCGAGATTAGACGTGACGACGGGCTTGAGAAGTATGTCATGTCAACACGGCCTGCCTGCCTGCCTGCCTGCCGGCCTGCCGGCCTGCCTGCCTGCCTGCCGGCCTGCCTGCCTGCCTGCCTGCCTGCCGGCCTGCCTGCCTGCCGGCCTGCCTGCCTGCCTGCCGGCCTGCCTGCCTGCCTGCCTGCCTGCCTGCCGTGCCGGGAAAAAGAGATCAGATCATCAGCACCTCCCTGTGCTTCCTCTGTCTCGCACGGACGCCGTGGAACGTTGCACGGCTGTTTAGAATAAGAGTCGTCAAACTAGCACACTTCATCCAAAAGCCGACTTTTCAAGAATTCACTGAGACTGACAGGTCCCTTATGCCTTGGCTGAATTTTTTTTACGGTCAGTTCCTCTGTTTCGTTCCATTCTCATGTTTCTATTCGACTATTCATTCAAACTTGAACATTACATCAGAGAACGAACAATGCAGTAACTGGCATGTAAATGAAGGAATACATTTCTGTCCGGTAATACCCAGGACACAGGAACAATTTCATGTCTTTAAACCCGACCGTTAAATGTCCTTCTTTGGTTTCCTTGATCCATCCTAACTTCACGACCACTTATCCAGGACTGAGCTGCGTGAGCCGGCAGCTTATCCCCGAAAGGACGGAGAGAGCCAGCATATCACAGAGTGCACATGTGAGCAAACACAGAGAGAACAGACAAACTCCAAACGCAGAGCCAGGGCTGGGACACAGAGCTACACACAAGCCCCCCCCCCCCCCCCCCCCCCCCCCCCCCCCCCCCCCCCCCCCCCCCCCCCCCCCACACCCCTACCCCCTTTCCTTCCCCTTTTTTTTTCCCCCC
>JAABNY020000038.1:6603022-6621878 GCA_015164015.2 Brevimyrus niger
GGGCGGGGAACCAGACCCCCACCAAACCCCCCCCCCCCCCCCCCCCACACGGGCTTCCATTTCCCAGACCCATTTAGTTAAAATATACTGAATATTATTTGTCCTACTTTTTAGTACAACTGCCATTTGCATGGGTGCTCTTAATTTAACATGAAATTCAAATTACTCACAATACCAAGGCTCAGCCTAAATGATAAATGCAAATGCCTTCTTCATATAAATACCTTTTCCGTCAAATTGTCACAAATGTGCAGTGAAATGTACCTACTGTACTACAGAAATTGCTCACATCATCTGTGTCGGGTGGTAGTGAATAACATGGCGTTTGTTGATGTGTGTGTGTGTGTGTGTGTGTGTTTGTGTGTACTGTATCTGTGTGCTTGAGACAGAAGCGGAGCTGTTCGGTTTAATTCCCAATTTGCTTCGGGTAAAAAAAAAGCTGAAGCAGGAACAATACATGAAGCTACTCGCATAGCACCTAATATATGAGCCTTTTTTAGAGTTCTTCAAGCCTTTAAGGCTGTTCTGCAATTACACCACCAGCCCCTTAACCCTTCCAGTTTATTCTCTAGACAGAACACAAACCAGAACTGACTGCCCGGACCTCTAGATGTAGCAACTGACGCTGCAGATAAAACACAAACCAACGGCCCCAAATGCGTTACTGGAGCGTTTGATCCCACTGTGATTTCTCCACAATCAAATGGGTAAGACGCTAAACTAGTACTGAGGCCGTGTAGTACGGTTGTGAGCATGACACCATACTTTGGAGCATCTTTCATTTGTTTGGTTGCAGAGTTTTGAAATTGCATTAATAATCGAACGCCTTGGTAATCAGTCCTGAATGGGGCCACCTCTTCTCAACATGAACATCGCTAATTCTTGGCTCTTATAACCTGCACATAGATTCTTGAAGGACATCGAGCCACAAAAAAAAACCCAGAAACTTTGGGGTAAAATGGTGAATCTTCTCAGCAGCGGCCGGAATCTCTGCAGGCGTGTGGTGCCATGCAGGAGGTCATACTGAAAAGTCCATTGATCGTTGAGACTTTCTCACCTCAGCTGGAATGTTTGTGACTACACTGTCAAAAAGACACTGGGCAAAAATAGGCCGCAGGGATGAATACAATGATCAAAAAGACTGCTCCCTGTGGACAACCTCAAGGATTCTGGAACAATGTTATTCGGAAGTTTTTTTTGGCTGGCTTGGGACTTCATATTTCTGGCAAAGCTGTACACATGAGCGGCTGGATGGATGGATGGATGCTTGCTAGCCAAAGTGAAAACCCCATAATGGTAGTGACCCGGCCTAAGGGATGCTTTGCAACATTAGGACCTCGGTGACTGACCATCGCTTAGGGAACTATGACTCTTCCTGGGATGCATTATGTTGTGTTTTTATGTGCTCAAGCACAGCTGGGGCATGGAGCGAGACCAACAATCCGATCCAAAACACACTAACCAGTCTACGTCAGAAGTCCGGCCCTAATTTTGGCCAAGCTGTTACAGAAGCCCCAGTGCTGCCCTTGCTTATAAACCTAAAAATGTCACTGAGTCAGAACAGTTCTGGGCTAGCATTTCGGCACTGTGCCGAGGGAGGTCGATCGATAATTACAGGAAGCGTTTAGTCGTAGCCATTGGCGATTAGCACGGCATAACTGGTTATCGAACATAAGGGGGAAATTACTTTTTCCGCACAGGGCATCGAATGTTGCATAAATTTCTTTGGTAAATAAATGACGAGAGTATACAAACATGCTAAAACTCACGCGGAGAAAATACTACTTCACAGTACTATAATAAGATTACACGTTTCTTTATACTATTTTAAAAAGTCAGGAATACATTTCTGAAAGCGGATTTCTTTCCGCTATGGTCCTGAGAAATATCTCTAAGCAATAACCCTTAAAAATGTGATACTCTGTACCGACTGTAAATGCAATTTTATTAATTTCACATGCAGTTGATCACATAGCCGCCTAAACCTGGGACGGGTGAGACACTACGTTTCTGTTTCTAAAGAAACTGGTTAAAGGACCTCAGTCAACGGACATGAGGAAGGAGCTCTGCAGATTCTCAATTTGATCTTATGAGTAAATGCAGTAGACTTATAACATTTACAGATAAAGTATACATCATTTACCTGAGATCCAGCCTCACATGCAAAGGCGTGGGAGATCTCTCACCAATGAAACGCATCTGCAGGACCTGCGATTGTCACGCAATTATCATTAGGGAATCAATTTCAAATCAATTTTATTTATGGACTGACATCCCTTATAGGGTATATTCCCAGCCTTGTGCCCTCTGCTTTCTGGGATAGTCTGCCATCCCGTAATGGAAAAGCATTTATGGAAAAGGGATGAATGGATTGATGGATGGATGAAAGAATATATACATGAATGGATGAGTGGACTGTTGATGCTACTGTACTGCTGTAGACGTAGCGTATGACATTTAGCCACAATCTCTATTTATCTGTCTGCATTATGTCTTTGTCTAATTTTGCGCCACATGTTTGTTTGTCAGCACGTAACGTACTTTCCTGCTGTATACACCAGAATTTCCCCCTGGGATTGATGAAATTCCTCTTATCTTATCTCATCTGGCCATTGTTGATATAGATGTCAGCAAAAATGAGTAGAACGTGACGTGCTAGAAGGAAAATGACGGAAATTAGGTATGAAAGCACGGATTCCACAGTTAACGAATCTTTAGTGCTACGCGACGCTCCCGTGCGTGAAAAAAACTGAACGCCGCAGCCCCGGAAAGAGTCCGACGGCCGTTCTGCCGCATGGCGGCCCCGGGGTGCTACTTAAGCTGCAAACCGCACGACACGGTGCCATTTCCCAGCGGCCTATTTTGGACGTACGGGCCGCTCCAATAAGTTCTGCGCGGTGTGTAATTAGGGCCTCCGCTGGACGGAGCGTCTGCGTAAAGGGCGGTCGCATGGCCGGGGGATTTCTGCAACGTACCCGTGGTACTGCAGGCCGTCCCCTGCAGCGTAAAAAGTGCATTTCTGGGAAACCGCGCCATAAAATAATGAGATATATAGCCGCCCGTTGGCATCGGTCTCTCTTAAAAGGTTTTCGCTCCTCGCCTCTAACCGCGTCTCGCTGCACCACGTTGTGTTTGCGCGGAGCTGTGCGCGGAACAATAGCTCAGCCGCTGCTTCTGCAGTAGTTATTAAAATTAGACCTGCACTAGGAAAAAAAAAAAACTGTTTATCTGCCGGACACAGGCCCAGATAACAGAATCAATAGGAGTCTGAGTCTGTCTAAGTGACTATAAAGAGTGCCGAGAATTTAGTGCTCACATACGTTATCCTCTAATAAATCTGTGTTTATTTAATATCCTGTCTTTTCTCCTTCCTTTCAGGTCAGTCAGTCCTGGTTACTCATTATGAGCAGAGTGTTTTTAAATCTGGCTGTGCGGATCGCATTTGTAATTCACTCATAACTTGAGGACGTGCGGTTCTGGGCCGGCTGGCTTGGAGCACAGAGCACTTAGAACCAGAATGGTTTTTTTTCTTGTTTTATTTGGGGTGGGGGCACTGCTTAATAGGGCTACCAAAGGCGGACTCAGAGGAGAAAACTGTTTATTCCCTGGCTTCATAATGGGTGAAATTGTCCCCCTGTTTCTCTGGAAGGCAGGACTGAATCGAACGAGCACAATAGTCCAGGGGGAGCGGCCCTGAAGGATAATGGGCTGTAACGTGGGTCGGCCTCTTCCTGGCCCGTCACGCCGTGTTTCCGCATGGCTACAGCGGATCTCTCTCTGCTTGTTTGCTTAGAGAGCAGCGAGGGGATTGGGCACCGCGAAAGGGCCAGGCGGTCGGGAACAATGGCTGCACCCCCCCCATCTGCCACTGGGCTTTCGACACCCTCGGCCCGCTAAAATAAGCCGCCCGATTGTGCACTCGTACGAAAACCAGCGGAGCATCCAGTGTTGTTCAATTGCATTAGGCTGGAACCCTCTGATTTAAACCCAGAGCAGCTCTCAGCACAGGAAACACGCAACATTACTGCTTGTCAGGGATTTTTTTATTATTTTTTTTAAACAAACAGGCCCTGGGCCACTGAGAAAAACAACCTGAAGGCGTCGACTTTGCTACAAACCGCCTTATCCTGCAATAAATCCCAAATGGGATGAGAACTCTGCATCCAGCATAGGGTATCAGCCTGCATTTACAACCAAAATGACTGCAGTGGCAAATATATCTCTTTCCTTACATGCTTTCAAACTTTATGGTGTTCGACCCTGAAACACTAATGCAGTGCGACGAAAAACTCGATTGTTACAAGCCCTGTTCCTGCTTTTTCATCCTCCTTTATGCCGACCTCCGGATAATTGAAATGATTGATTACAGTGGTTTCACTGGAGAGTGCATGCAGATGCCTATATGTAATTAAACAGACCAAGAGATAGGCTAAATAAGCAACACTGTAATCCTCAGGCTGCAGAGAAAATTCATAACTATCTCCTGCTTGGAATTAAATATTTACAGCACAAAGCTGGCTGGTAGAATTTTCGCCATTTCCTTGCTCACTGCGACTCTGCACTGGATGTGTGCCTTCCGAAGATGGATGGATGAATGGATGGATGGATGGATGCTCGCCAGCCTCCCTCACGCAGATACACATTTGGTGAGACAAACAGCTCCCACTCGGTCCATGTGCACCCCCGTATTCAGCCTGCCCTCCCAGATGCAGTCCATTAAGGTGAGCGCCGGGCTGCTGCTGTTTTTCATTGGTTGGCCCAATCAGGCAGCCCACCAATAGGAACACGCTTCAGCCCCTAATTGGTCCTTTTCACCACTCCGAGAGCTTCCAAGCTTTTGATATATACACTTTGACAAAAATAATTGGCAACCAAATCCGACGCCTAAAATGTTCATTAAAAAGTGGGGGGAAAAAAAACACTCAGCACTTAGTGGCCGGATGGTCATTAGACATAATTTGCCTTCTGCTGGAAAACAGGTCCTGACAGAGATGAGCATATCTTGCCTCAGCAGCTGCTGAGATCAACATTATATGTTGCATTGGAGCGACTCCAGGACTGAGACAGATGCCGGCCGAGCAATTCTCACTGCCCCTCCCACCCTCGAAGCTCCTCTCTGGTCCCAGTGTCCGTCCCTCCCAACGCAACAGCGAGGCCAAACGGCACTGACATTCGAAAGCACCGAACGACCCACTATGATCATTGATTACTTTCAAAAATTTTATCCCGCTAATCGATTCCTCCTCAGCCATCAATTTCCCATCAACTACTTAAATCATGACCAAGACAAGATGCACTGCATAAATTATATAAACCACGGCTAGGTGTATATGGCAGTAATGGAACTGAAGAATTAGTTCACAACTGGGGGACACGGGTGAGCGAGACCACAAGTGCTTGCCTAAAAGCTCCCTTCCATATTTGACCCCGATCTTAACTTTATTGATGTAACGTACTGCAAACCAGTGAGGTTTTATATACTAAAGCCTTCTGTCGTTAAGTGGACTACATTAATTGACCTTTAATGGTCCCTGGGGGCAAATGAAGTCAATTTTCCAGACTGCATAACAGGCAGATAATCTCTCACAATGCTAGTGTGCTAGCTTTTTTGTATCTTGTATATTATTATCATTATAGCCTAGTAAACACATCACTAACACAGCATGTTACCGCAAGGTTTTGGGTACTAAAGCAAGTCGAGGGTACAATCAGTTAAACTTACAGTGCCTGGTTCGATCTGTTGACTCTAACCCAAACCCCGGTTCTTGCACCGACGTTCACACATTTTCTTTTGAGCAAAAATATGCCTTCCGCTGAGCTTTGGAGACGCAGTACTGTTTTGCTGCAAGGTTTTGAGAATTCCCAGAGAGAGAGTTGCCATGTCGCTGGCAGCTGTCAAAAAAACACCCTCCAAAAGGGAAAAAAAAAAAAGCTCAGGTTTTAGGGAAGGTTGCCAGAGCTTCGGTCAAAGGAAGCCCAAGGTAAAACCACAATGGATCTCCTGGCAAGGTGGACTTCTGCTGGTAGACCACAGATGACTGGCCACCCATTGCTTGACTCTCTGCATAAGGACCTTTTTACGCCCATCGATCACAAAAAGGCGAAGAAACAGACTGAATCCCCAGACGTTCAAATGACTTGGTTTCAACGGGCCTACCAAACACAGCATGGTCTATAATTAATATGTACGACTGAGCAACTGATATCCACCTGTCTTCCGAATATAAAAAAGGCTGTGCCATTCAGCGTAATGGTTTCCAATCACTAAACAACATCCATCGATTGTGGGGGGAGTGGATATTGACTCACAATGTCAGAATTTCACTAAAGCCATGTAGGCTGTTTGGATGCCATTAACGTCAACTCAGTCATAAGTTACAGCATAATTGGGACACAATACAGTTTCTAGAATAAATGGCTCAATTTACTACCCTATTCCTCAAAGGGGAAAAAAATCACACATGCATAAGAATGCAGAGATTTATAACAACTCTCGCCTTTTAAAAATCACGGCGATATTATTCTTTTAGCAACTGAGGCTATAAGCGATTATTCTGGAACCTGTGCTTGACTTGAATGATTATGGAGGGGATTAAAAAACGAGAACGGTCCGTCAGCAATTAATCCTACATCGGTTTATTGATGTTGCCGACACGGACGCGGCGCTAACAGGCATTTAAATGAAGCCGAAAATGTCACCATCGGTGGCTTAAAGCCGATTCCCTGTCCTGCTGGACTCCTGCGCGAGCTGCCTGTCAGTCCAGCACAGCATTTCGCAAACTAAGCACGGAGCAGTAGATGAATCAAGCTGGATGAGTACATACGCTCCCAGCATCATACTTTTACTCTGACTGGCTCAGTGGCTGCCCATCTCCAGAGGTGAAATGAAATCAAACGAAGCTCTCTTTTGCCATTTGCGCAAGCACGAGAACGGGTACATCGAGAAAGCGGTGTCAGCCGAGGGTTCGATTCCCACGCCGAGCTCCTGTCTGTGAGAGCCTGGTCTGTTCTGCCCGTGCTGACTTCACTATCAATTCCAAAGTATAAATTCTCGGTGCATTGCAGCTGAGGTTTTAAAATATGAGAAGCTATAACCGTTTTCAAAGTCATTCAACCCAGTTTGAAAATGAACGCACTCTGTGACTCTTTCACTGAAGAGGTACAAGTCCATTTGAGATGGACTCAAACTATATTCCCGGTCGTTTTCATGGCGAATGCTGACTCCCACCTCTCTTCTTTCCCTGTCAATGTGTAATCGACAGAATTACCATGTGATGGTAGAGCAACTCTACTGCTAAACCCAAGTGGTTCATTACCTTTTTGCTGTGTTAACATGCATCAATTCTGTGACAGTTAAACTGTAGCTAATCTGACTTGCAGGACTACTTCTCCGGCACTTATATGATGAACGTGAATAGATATATAATCATATACGTTTGGCATAATACCCATAGAGGTACAGCTGTGATGTTACTATGTATATGTGGGTGAGAGCACAGCATATTTCAGCAGTCCATCATCTACCTGATTACAGGTGTGAAAGAAGGGGCTGTGTTAATTTCCCTGAGCAGCAGTGACATGGTAGGGGAACTTCCAGGACAGCGTCATTACGAAGAGAAGGGGGGGGGGGGGTGGAGGGGCATTCCCAGGTCCTTCCTCCAGGCCTATTCCCCGAACTGACCCGCAAGTTTTACCAAGTGCCCCTTTCGATAGTAACTGAGAATGCCCCCCCCCTAGGGGTCGTCAAATTTTATCTACCTTATGGATATGTTTTTGAAGTCATCAAAGTGCAGCTATTGTAGAGTTTCGATATCACGGAACTAAGACGCCAAAAAATCTGAAGAAACTGCACAGCAGCATAGCAAATGTGGATATATTGAAATCCACGGCTTGTACTCCTGCTTCTAGTCTCCTGGAAGCATCACCCATGTTAAATCGCCGATCTTGTGCATGTCTTCTCCTGTAATCACAGATGGAAACAGTCGGGGATGAAAACCACGCACACTGAGAAAACAAAGCACGAAAGACAGGCGCATGACTTGCCGACAGGACAGGATGGAGGAGGTTCGAGAGAATTCAGAACTAAAGTGTACTGTCACAAACTAGACGTTTTCAGTGACTGGAAAAAAAAAGTACACACTGCAAAAAAGCACAAACCCTCAAACTTAGGAAACAGCAGAGGTATCAATAAGGGAACAATAACACATGAATGACCCATAGGAATCCAGTGTTTAGAAAGGTGGAATCCAGCACTTAGTAAGTCTATCTCCCCAGGAGGTCCAAGATGTTCATGTTTTGAAACTATTAAAATTGAGGTTTTAAAAAAATGAAACATTTAATACATTTTGAAAATGTTATAACAGAAAAAAAGTTAATATAAATTATAAAATGTATGTATAATGTGTTCGACAGCATTATAAAATCAGCAAAATATGGCTGTAGACTGTATAACTAAAATTATAATCAAAAAATTTCCACAGCATTAATTTAACATTCATAAATAGAAACCCCTGTGGGTCTTGGCCCCGATTTCACTCCATATAAACTGACCCCGGTGGCTCACATATTTCTGCCCAGTGTGGCTGTGGCACATGGTCTGGCTGGTGGGGGGGGGCACACTTCAGATATTTGCGAAAGTCTAAATTTTGCATTTTGCATTGAGATTTAACACTCTAGCAGTCAACCTGCGGTGTAGGCATTTGTTAACCCCCCCCCCCCCGACCCCACAATGAACACTGGCCTTGAAGCCACGGAGAGGAATGCACGATGCCAAGCACTAGCGACCATGACAATGACCAGTGACATGATGTGTCTTGCTAATGCTAATGCTATTCCGTCTTTACCAGCATATTCATTTCAGCACTAGCCTTCCACATATCAGCGCTAGCTTGTTAGCAGCTGGCAGAATGAAGCTGAATAAGATTCCATCAGGGAAATAGATGTCCAGACTGATAAACAACAATTTTCCTTTAAATATAAAGACCTTCTATCTTTCTTCCAAGCTCTTAGAGGGTACAGCGTCGTGGGAGCCCTGACACCTCCCTGACAGGGAGGCGACACTTTGGCCCAGCTGTTAGCCCATAACAGGGTGATGACCAGCTATAATAATATATAATTATAATAACATTTCATGTGCATGTCATGGTTAATTCAGGTTTAGCTTCATAAACTGACAACTTACTTAATCTGACTTAAAGATCATGAATCCTAAACGGTGGACATTTTTTTAAATTAATTGAGTTATGCACAGAGAGAATTGAGTTTACTTTTTTTTTCTCAAAAGTTCCCAAACATGAAAGGCGAACTGAAATAATGAATGCTCCGACTCCTTTCTACGCTCCCAAAACTGAGATAAACTGGTGGAGTGCACAATTATTCACAGTGATTTAATCTTCTGAGGACTGGGTGAGATGGTTTTTCCACTCGGTACTGAAAACACACCCGCAAAGAAGGTCAGTCCTGCAAGAAGGCCCCGTCCCTGAGGACAACAACGACAGCAGCCAATCACAGTACGCTAAAAGCCAGGCTCCCCACTGTGAATATCTGACTATTCGTATAGGTAGAGGGGGCCTCACCAAAATAGGTAATTCAGGTGCTGCCTCCATTGGGTTCCAGTTTCATGTGCTTTCTCATATGACCTCCAGTAAAACCTTTTTATTGGTCATTAAATGGTATTATGAGCACTGTCTCTTATACTGAATCACCTTCATAACATTATACATTTTTATATCTGGGTATGATGGGGGTGCCCTTTCTGGGGGCTGGAAAGAAAAATCCTCTTGCCCACAAGTTTCCCACATTACCCTGTAGGGTGTCGCATGATAAGGCAAATGGAGAATAAATGACAGAAATCATGTATAATATGTATAATAACGTAATTGGAGCTTTTAATTTAAATAAGAAAAACGATTCACCATTTCACATACAACATTTCAGGTCATCAAACAATAGGCACCGTGTCATGTTCTCCCAAAAACCCGGCCGGTAAAAGGGGCGGAGTCACCTATTGGCCCATCACAAGCCGCGGAGCCAATGGCGGAAGACGAGGCAGGACGGCCGAAGCAGCACGAACAACAGTGATCCAACGGTGGCAGGTATTAGGATGGCTCCCCACCGCTGTGCCGCCAGTACCCGCTCCGTCTGTCTCACTGGCGGCCCAGACTGATTACAGTGACTGAGACGGAGACTGATCTCTAACACACTTAACACGCCCACAGCGCGAATGCACATGTGGAATGGTTAGAGACCGGTCCCCAAGCTCACGGACACCCTGCCTATTACAGCCCAGAAATGTCACGTTCTGGTGAAAATAAACCGGCCCGGGTGAAAATAACCCCCCACTGCCAAAAAATGCCAACGTGGAACGTTTCTGTTTTGATGCCTCGGTGAGCATAGCGCTGCTTCTCCGGCCCGGGGGGGGGGCGTCCGCTGAATATGGCGTCGACGTGGGAGGGGGCCCCCGGCAGAGCATCGGTGGACGGGCCAGGAGAATGGAGACAAGTCGCGGCGGCGCTTATCGCGTAGGACGCTTCGGCGCAATGGCGGGAACGGATTCGGCGGGTCTTACTCATGCCAGTGCCCCATGAGCAGCAGGTGTGCAAGCGGGAGGGGGCTGCAGTGAGTCACCGTCGCAGAGAGCTTTGCGAGAGGCCAGGGCAGGGGCGGGACTCTGTTTCTCCGATCTGGACGGCCCGTCAACGGGCCCGATGGGAGGCGGGTGTGCAGGCGGGAAACCGGGGCGCTCTCCGGCACAGCGGCGAACGCAAAATCCAAGAACCCCCGAACGATCCCCAGGAGAACATTAAAAAAGGCAAAAGAACCTGAAAAGAAACAAAAAAGGATGACATGCTGCACAAAAATGCCGGCAGGTTCTCAGAGAGGCTGACGGTTCGTTTCGGGATACGTTATGAAGACTCTCGCCTGGTGCTATGCAGTGGAGAGAGCAAGAGAAAGGAGCCCCTACGCAGCGGATGGATGTGTGTTTAGGAATTCCACAAGGACTGGGGTTCCTTCTTGTCAGTCTATAAAAAGGAACTGAGAGCCAAAGATGCAGGAATAGCGGATGGTTATTATTGGCTTCAGCTAGCGACATAGTGTAACTTTACAGTGTAAAACAATATGGATGTTCAAATGTACACATGCGGCCGCTGTACCAGAAAGGAAAATAAAGGAAAGGCTTTATTCTGGCCTTTCCCATTCCTGACGCTGCAGAGGTCTGGCTCACAGGGAGAGTGAAATGCTTATTTTATGTAATGTTATTGAATGACTGTCACTGCTGAGAGACCAGAAGCCTGACTAACAGGTCTGCAGTCTGCACATTCATTTCTAGCCTGTGGCAAGGGGGGGGGGGGGTGCCGGGTTACACAAGGGTGGGCCGTATTAAGCGCATGACGACACGCCTGTAATTGACCCCCCTCGTGCCCTAATGATTTTTTTCTTCTTCTTCTATTGCACAAGGCGAGGTCTTTTCTTCCACGTCGATACTCTAGCAGCATCGGTACGTCGATACCCTAGCAGCATCGCTAAAAGAAGTAGCTACGGCCTTCATAACGAGTGTCGAAGACATGCAACTCCGGCCGCGCGGGAACTCGGCACCTCTCCGTACCAGAGTAAACGGCCTGACTTACCTCGCGTTCTTGGCTATCTAGACAAACTGTTCAGCTCACATATGCTCACCTACCTTGTGATAACTCCCCGGAGTTGATACTTTCCCGGTATAAGCAGCACATGGATACTAAGTGATATTTTTTTATTTTGGGAACAATTCTGGATGGTGAGATGGTACGGAGAAGGGTCATGCAGGATGGCTATCCTCAGACGTTAGTGCAGGGAGAGGGGATGTGCAACGGGCAGGCAGATTGGTTGCGGGCACTGGGCAGATCAGTGGTGGTGAAGTCATCAGATCACCATTTACCACTCCAGCTATGCCCCGTAAAGATCTTAGTGTGTGCCAATGAGCTGTGGGTAATGGCTGAAACAAAAAGTCCGCAAGTAGAAGTAGCTGAAATGAGGGTTTCTCCACAGGGCGTCCCGGGTTACTCTCAGTGGCAGGGTGAGGAGTTTGTAGATCCGCAGGGACTTTAAAACAGAGTAACTGCTCCTTTAGAGAGAGGCATCTGTTGAGGTGCTCCAATGCATCTCATAAGAATTCCAACCACGTTCACTCCCAAAAGGAGCTGTTCTGGCCACGTTCCGCGCAACATAGTACCCTTGGGAGACCCAGGGCGTAGTGGCGGGATTATGTCTCCCAGTCGGCGTGGGAACATCTGGAGAATGTTAAGAACAACCTCATGGCCTAGAGAAGAAGGGTATAGTCTGACCTGCTTGGCACGCCGTCCCCACGACCCTCGACCATGAGAAGCGATGCGCCAATAAAAGTGACGACGGAAAAACAGGAAAAGATCGACAAAATCGATGACAGGAACATATCGGGACTGTGAAAAGCGGTGGGAAGCTCTCGTCCTCAAACTTCACATCGAGCGAGCAGCTCATTCCGCACATGTATTATTACTCTAATCGGCGTATTAGCAAAAATAACATGCCTCACGATAGTTATAGCTAGAACTTCAATTGTTAGATGTCACAATCCGAGGGAAACGGCTAAAAACGCGGGAACATGGGAGGCTGAAGCGTGAATCCCACTATGACAAGAGACGACGTGCTTTATGTGACACAGCCTCCCTGTTAGCGAGCTACAACCGCGGGACGCCAATGTTTCATAGTGGAGCACCTAAACGCCTTTCATCCGCACCCTGTTCCATTATCCCAGGCTATTTGCATGAATTATTTCATTAGGGATCTGTGGAGAAGCGCTGAATGGGCCGGCCCCCACCTCCCCCCGCAAGCCTAATATCTGACTGCCTTTTTGACAGCCCAATTACATCTCGTTCATGTCACTGGACCTTCTGTTCACGTTCCCTATTCAGGACCGCTCCTTCACGCTCGGCGGGCTGACGGCTGTGTCATAAAGTGCGCTCCGTTGATCCAACTCGCTGTCTCGGGGATAGCCGAGGTCCAGCTATTTCGGTGGGGGGAGGGGGGGGGGGGCCTTTGGCCCCATCAGCTTTCACTGGGAAATTGTGGCGAAGGGGGCTGCGGGCTTACTTCCTCAAAGTTTGGGTTTGAGGGGTTACTGCCTCACTGTACATAACAAACCAAGACATGTAGTCACGGCTGATCAATCCTATAGCTGACATAGGCAGCCGCCTAGGGCGCCAACTTTTGCAGGGTTGCGGACATGCCGGCCAATTTCACTTTGCCTTAGATAGGGGGCGTCAGCGGTCACACTTGCCTAGAACTCCACATGGGCTACGACCGATACTGCCTGCAGTGTTAGCAACAGCTTCTGTAATTAGGTCACCGCTTATCGTTAATTGTCCAACATTTAACATTAATACATTTACCTGATGCTTTGTCCAGTGCGGATAATCAGTTGAGATAAGGGGTACAATTTATGTGTGTTTCCTGGGATTTCAGCTGACAACCTTCACGTTGTTAGCACAAGTTATAATATAACTTTCTCATGATTAACCAATTAGCATCGTCTTACTTGGATCCTATTGGTTAATGACATCCTATTGATCCATATATGGCATACTATTGCTTGAGATGACTTAGTTCTACTTCCGGTCCTCTATTCAGATGGGACGACGGTACATGCAGCACATCAATTTCAAAGTACAGGGAGCCGGGAGAGGTAATCAACACCCCAGGTGTAATGACTTCAGTGCACGTTTTCTATCAAAGATGAAACTGAAAAATGAGCCACCTTAAAAAGAATGCAATGCCATTCGATCCCCTTTTAATCATGCTGACAGAGTCAGGCACCGGAACGTTGTTTCACTGGGATGACTGTGAATGATTCATATTTGATGTTATGTGCAGCAGAATTCAGGCATTTCAAAGAATGGAGAAAAGAAGCCAGATATGGAGGTTGTGTGGGGACTGGGTATTTCTTCATTTTATTTTTTTAAGTGAGCTGTTTCTTGATTGCACGAGCTGTATGGCGTAAAATCCACATGCATTCAGCTCCTGTATGGCTATACGGAACCCTAGGCGTCCCCCCCTAAGTTTATTTCGCTTCAAGACATTGTTTTTTTGCACGATTGCTGTTTCTCAGCAGCATCATAAAAGCCAAAAAGCAGACGGGGGAATAGAGGATGCCCGAGGACAGTCAAATCCTTGCTTAAAAGGGAACCACGTCGCTTATAACAAAGTTATATAAACTGCTTCAACTCACAGGCTAAATCGGTGACAGTCAGGCCTGACAAACATTTGGACAAAATACGCTGGTAGTGAAGCACATCAATGCACTTCCCAGTCATTTTAATCTGACAGTGTTTTGCCTTCATTTGTTTTTTGTTTGTTTCACTATTTGAATTGCATGAGGCTCACCAAGCCTCACGTTGAACATGTTTTCAGCTAAAAACGAAGCATTATTGGCTTTTGTTTACAGAGGGCACGCTAGCAGCGAGAATTCTGAACTGGCTGAGCGTCAAGATAAATATTACAGAGAAAGAGTCCTTGGCAACCAGCTCCGCGATGTTTCCAGGCCTGCTGATTAGGCACAACAGGGGTGACTCGTCGTTTTACGGCAAATGTGAATTTTTTAAACTGAGACGGCATGCCAAGAACGTCTTATTAGTCTCTCCTTGATGACATATAGGAACGTCTAAGCATGAATCCTGTTAAACGTGCACCGGGTCCGAAAACAGCAATCTTCTACTCATCACTCGCTACCCCGCCGTGCACACAGGAGTCACACACACCCCACAACCACCTTCTACAACCAGCACAGTGCGAAGGAGGCCCATCACCCAGGATCTGGGAATCCAGGACTCAGCGTTGCCATGGTGAATTATCAGGGCAGGAATCCTGCTGGCAGTCACAAAAAAAGTGCCCAAATTAGCCAGACAGTGGATGGGACAAGAAAATCACACACAGTATCAGTGAGAAGTACGGAGTAACCTACAGAGAATGATTTGTTTATCAAGAAGATGACAATCCTGTGCACGCCTTGTGGTTATGCAGTATTATCTTGTGAAGAAAGAGATGGACCGATGCAACAGCTGAGGACCTGGTCCGCCACGATCCCCCGACCTAAAACCCACAGAGCTGCTCTAGGTCTGCTGGCTATATCTGGAAGCTGGTTTGAAAAAATGTCAAGTCCGCAACACTGTCAACTGAAAAAAAGGGGGGGGGGGGCTACTTTGAAAAGTCACGGATTTGAGAAAAAAATTAGGCTTTGAACACTTCTCTTGCAAAATTTGATGTGCATTACTTCACTGCCTCGAGGCCCTTTACTATAGGGTAAGCAAAAGCAGGTCCAGATGTTTGCGGGGTACTGACAGCACCGCTTTATTCAGACGTTCTGGATAGTCCGCCCCTACAGAAAAATTGGGGTAACTTCATATAAGGCTATTTACTCAATTTTAAATCAAGTAAATGTTTCTAGTCCCTTTGATTACTTTTATACCACTGCTTAGAGATCATAACGATTGACCTCAGAAAGCAAATAACATACCAGTAGTCTGTCACTGCCAACAATAGCACTGCTCTCCATTGGCGTTTGCTGAACATTGCAAAATAAAATGGTAATCATCAGCTCCTGGTAGGTCAGACATTTATTGCTGAAGCACAAACTTTTGAACAGGAGTTGCAAACCCTGATTAGGCCTCATAATTATTCATTTAAAAGCACAGCGCAGCCCCAGAGACGGTATTAGCGGTGCCACTGCAAGTCAGGCAAACTTAACAGCTAATAAGCCACAAATCAAAAAAGGTTGCTCTCCTTTTTGAATTACTAATTACTGTAATGCACCCTGAATGTCTATTACAAGCAGGCAGTAACACCGTAAGCAGCGAAAAGGCCCTCCAACACCCCCGATTTACACCAAGAGTTCCTACTGTTCAATTATGTATCAGATTTGTTTGCCTACTGTTATGTGTCAGCCCTACAGAAAATGTGGTTTGACAAATGGCATCGCCTCTCCAAAAAGAATTATATCTGAGTTGAAACATGATGCAGACTCGATGGCGGTCTGACTTGTAGAATTCTGAAATTGAAGGGCAAACTTCCAAAACTCACCCAGTTCCTCTTTGTTGCTTTTGAGATGAGGCTGCCAGTGATCTGAAGTCGGGCTTCCTCGTCATATCAGCATGGGAACCAAAATGTAATCCAAAGAAGAGCCTGTGTTAAATTTCCAAAACTCACCAAGTCCACAGAAATTTTCTCCATAACGTTTCCCGTGAACTGAGTGAGTTTCAGACATTTGCTATCTGTTATACTTGGCTTCATACCTGTGGATGACAATCTGAGATCTAGAGTTCAGAATCAGAATTGAGAACTTTTGGTGAAGGAGCTCCGGTGACCTGGGCGGATGTTTGTCCCCTTCACAATAAGCTGGCATTAGGTTGCGCTTGAAGAAAACTAACTAATTAACAAAGTGATAAAACTAACTGTTTCCTCCACTATAATTTTTCTTTTTCTTCACATTGTTTTTTCAGCATTACGTTTCTGAAGCATTTCAGACCGTCGTAACTGTTAAAATGTGTTATCTTACCGCAAGAGATTCGGTCCTGAAAATTGAAGAAAGAAAGAAAAAAAAAAAAAAACATGGACAGCATCCCAAAAACTCGTTACTTAGGCAATTGACTGAAACTCAGGAGGATTTTTTTTCTGCACGAGACGCAAATGAAGGCTTGACAGCCCGAATGAGCGTCTTCGCTTCCAAGGCCGCCAGAGCGTACTGTGCTGCTACATTCCAGCGGCCCCTCATCCTGCTGGAGTTTCTACCACAAGGACTCGGCGGTCGAGCTTTTTCCTGCCCGGTTTCGGAGACGCGGGAGCTGGAACGCCGCAAATCCCACCCCAAACCCCCGCTCATGTCGCCGCTTTGATGTAGAACCGTTGGTTACACAAGAGCAATGGAATGGAGTATATGAATGGATGGAAGCGGCGCATCCTCCCGGCGGCTTGTGCTGTCCAGCAGATTAGCAGAAGAAGCATTGGACAGGATCCCATCCGATGGAGACGGGACCAAATAGGCCGGGAGGAACTCAAGACAGAGCTCGGTATTAGAATTAGAATTTAGTGATCAGTGGTCATTGTCCACACACCACAGCACACAGTGCGCAACAACGAAATGTGCCCTCTGCATTTGACCCATATGTGACATAGCGGGGGGCAGCTAATTCAGCGCCCGGGGAGCAGTGCTTGGGGGCGGTACCTTGATCAGGGTACCTCAATGATGACTTGCTGGTGGGGAATTTGAACCTGAAAGTGCGCCACCCTAACCATCAAGCCACCACCGCCCACTGCCCACTAATTTCTGGATTGCCGGAACAGGAGCGGGAAACCAATGACTGAAATATTTGCCAATTTAGGGCCAGAGTGTGGTCACTAACATGAATTGCCGCCATCTTCCTGCATCTCATCATCCCATGATGCCACAGGGTTGAATCACTTGACTAATTAACTCGTGATTTGTTGACTGCCTCACCAAAAGCTTCTGTTTTCACTGAGAGACTTGCCTCCACAAGGAAGGCAGAAGGATGTATTTGCTTTCCTCTTATGATGGATGTTTTCGCCGAGCGCTCATGGTGAGCTCCTTCTGGTGGCTTCTTGCCCTCACGCGTCTGCCTCTCCCAGCATGCCACCCCCCCACACCCGTTCCATCTTCCATCGTTGCCATGGTGTACTCCTGCTCCTCCCTTAGACGCAAGGCGCATCTGCAACCTCAACCCCTGTGTGAACTTCTTTCTCACTTGGCGCCGGATCAGGGTGCCGAATCAGTGTTTACGGAGAAATGCATCTTGGCGAGAGCCCTCGGCAGTGTCTCGGGGCGACGCGGCGGACGGGGTTTTCCGCCTCACGACGCAGGGGAGCGCGGCCCTAATTGAGGGCATCGGAATAAAACGGAGTTAATGAGAAAATGGAAAGGGGTGGCCCTCGCAAACCGGGCCGCACCAGGCAATTATCTCCCTCGACGCAGCCCGTGGTAGCTGCACACCCCCCGCAGCAGATAAGCCCACTGTCATCTGTTAAAAAGCATACCCCCCCTCTGTAGGAAACACAGTGAACAATGTGGAGAAACAAGCCATCCTTCAGCACAAAGGAAGCTGGATCTGACAGCCTGAATGTGAGCTTGCATAATGTGGGCCATTTAGGCGGAGGGAAATTCATTTGCCAAAACGCGCGGCGTCGCGCGCACTCACGCCCCAGCCACGCCCACCTGCCCGCCAGCCACACCCACCCGCCCGCCAGCGTACCAGTGCTGATTTATTTCTCCTTCTCTCACAGCACGCAAAACACAAATACAGATTTATCCTCCGCCCCCCCACTACGCATCCTACTTACAAAAAAGACACCTGCATTGTGCATAGACAGTCACACATGAGTAGGATGTTAGGCAGAGAGAGAGAGAGACACACACACACACACACACACACACACACAAACTCTCTCCTACCCACTCACACCAAGAGTTTATATTCATATCTTTGTGGAGGCTGCCCATTCATTTCTGTGGGAAAAACCCAAACCCTGACAATCACAACCCTAACCCCTACCCCGCCCTAATCTTAACCAGAAACATTTTGGCATTTTTAGTCTTTTGATTGATTGCTACAGATTTTAATCAAATTGAGCATCCCTTAGTGAAGACTGAAAAAATGGTCCCCACAATGTAAAAACATCAGGTTTTTATTACATTGTGGGGACATTTAATCCCCACAATACAATGCACACCTGGTATCTCTCTCTCTCTCTCTCTCTCTCTCTCTCCCTCGCACACACAAACACACACCCACACACACAGACCCACACGCGCATAAAAAAAACAAAAAAAAGCGCTGAG
>JAABNY020000038.1:6633700-6646920 GCA_015164015.2 Brevimyrus niger
TTCGCATCTCTCCTTATCCTGTGTCGGGAGAGATGGATGGGGCGACAACCCGCAGGCAACCTCCTGCTCAGGTGAAACAGCGGCGGCTACTTTCTGATGGGGACCATACGGATCAGGGTGACATTTAAAAATAATTATAGTAATAATAATAGGAAGAAAAGTCACTGTTTGATCTCACAATTTAATCAAGATTGCCACTAGACAGGGGATCTCAGGGACTCTGTGAGCTCAGCCCAGTATTGTCACTCTCCTTAGAGCCCATTACCGATCTCATCTTTGTCGTAATGGTACCAGTGATCAAAGACACAGCCAAGAAAAACACTTTGGTTTCTCTGCCTTGAAAAGGACGGACCGAACAACTAGGAAATTTACACATAAGGACAGCTAGTACAGGAAGGAGAGGGTAGCATTGTGGATGCAGAAATAATACCTTGATACACACTGATGATAAACCTGTTACTAAGGATTACAGGCTGTGCTGTATAGATTCATTACTGGAAAAAATGAAACAGGCATATACTAGGTCAGCTCAGTGGGCAGTACTGTGGTCACACGGGGGCCTTGAATCGTGGCCCTGGCTCTGTGTGTGTGTGCAGAGTTTGCATGTTCACCAGCTACTCCAGTTTCCTACCACAGTCCAAAGACATGACGTTAGGTGTGTGTTTTTTTTTCTAAATCATCTAGGGCACTTAGTCTGTGATGGATTAGCAGTCCATCTGGGTCTCCTGCCTGATTCGTACAGCACACGTTTCGACAGAATAAGAGAAGCAGAACATACAAGGACAGACACTGTCCCCACGTACTGTCGGCATGAAATACAAGGTTTAATTACTTTATTCTGACCCCTGCTGTTCCACCACGGTACAGTGTCTATTATAACATCGGTGACTAAATATCAGGGCAGCCAGCTTCCATTTCCACTCATCTATTGCAGGGTGACTGTGGGCCTGGAGTCCATCCTGGGAAGCAGAGGGCATTATGTTGGGGGGGGGGGGGCACCCTGGCTGAGATGCAAGTCCATGCCAGGGCACACACAGGACCACCCACAGAGGTCATTTTACAGACATCAATGACAATCTATTCATATACTTTAAAAGTTAACTAAAGAACTGGATTTGACCGCCGGCTGACATAAGCAATATATCACTTTGTTAATTTGACCCCATACAATGCAATCAAAGGAGACCATCGTGGCCAGTGTCACAACCCCCAAAACTCTCACAACTCTGGAAGCTGTCACAACAATGGACACTGTCACAACAATGGAGGCTGTCACAACAATGGACACTGTCACAACTCTGGAAGCTGTCACAACAATGGAAGCTGTCACAACAATGGACACTGTCACAACTCTGGAAGCTGTCACAACGATGGACACTGTCACAACAATGGACACTGTCACAACAATGGAAGCTGTCACAACAATGGACACTGTCACAACTCTGGAAGCTGTCACAACGATGGACACTGTCACAACAATGGACACTGTCACAACAATGGAAGCTGTCACAACAATGGAAGCTGTCACAACTCTGGAAGCTGTCGAACAATGAATACTGTCACGACCTGAGTGCTGTCACAACCCATGAGACACTGTCACCACTCTGGACTCCATCAGAACCCCAAGCACCAGAGAAACAGCTGAACAGCAGCCAAGACAGAACCGTGCCATCTGAATCATCCAGTGCCATGCAGAGAGCCATTATCCTCTACCAGATACCTGCCTCTCACTGAAGATCTGAGAGGAAACTGCCATGGGAGACGCATTGCATGCTGGGTTGAAACAAATCATCAAGCTGGCCCATGTGACTCCAACCCCCACATGGTGCGTCTCCTGATGCCCTCCCCCATGAGATGTTACTCCTGTGTTTTCGGTACATCACACCCACATCACACCCACCTAATTACAGGTTGGCCACAAGTGAAACATGTTATCTTTCACCATCACCTGTAAATATAAGACAGGGAGATTACTGCAGCTGGTTAATGAATGAGTAACCTGGTTTACTGGGTATATATCAAGTCGTTGAGCTCCCAAACAATACGCTGCACTAAGGCACCAGAAATGGAAAAAAAAAAACACCAACAAAGACAAAACATGAACACATGCACTTACACGCGAGTCAAAGCCATTTAATTCCCATTACTGTGAAATTCACTGATAAAAATAATGAATGCAAAAAAAAGAATCATGTACAAAAATGAAAATTTAATTTGTTGCCATCCACAAGTTTTTTTCTCTAGAATAAAAATGCAGTTTTCTTGTTTGAAATATATCTTCAAATGCTCGAAAACTTTAAGATTAAAAGGGTACATATTAGCCCTCTCTTTTACACCTCCAGAGTAAAACCATTTAATTCAACAATTTCATTCCTGGAGACAAAATAGTGTTGTTTGTTTACACATGAAGAGTTTGCATTAAATTAACACTGCAGATTGAACGAAAATAAATAAACACACCTGATAAGGTGCCGACAAAACGCAGCCCTGAGTCACTAGCGCACGTGAGCACTATACCTATAGCACCGTTAGTGGCGGGCAACCGCAGACAGGCTGCTAATGGTGCCAGATATAGTGATTAGTGAAAAGCAGCCTATTGATTGCAGGGATTCAAACCCAACGCAGGCACTGACCTAATTGTAATCGAGTACGATTGATGGATTGCCTGAAGATGCCACTGAGACGCATTATGCTAAAGCAGCCAATGCAGCCAACGAAGCCCGCTAGTACTTCATAAATATATGCAAAACAATATGAAAACTATGGCTTTTCTGATCAGCCTAGTATGAAATACTTTTCAGGGCCTAAAAAGGTAGGCCAGCTTGAGAAGCCACTTCGTCACTTCGCTGTGTAGCCTAATGTTTTTGTACATGACAGCCAATGCAATCAAAATGAACTTTCTTCTACAAACACTCCATCGTAAAACCATGCCCACGTATATGAAAAAGACCACTAATCCTGTATCCTTTAAAAAAAAAAAAAAAAATCCTCGTTCCTTTTCTGGCCGCCGATATCCGCAGAAGCTTTTCCTGTCACTTTATGTTAGTACGTTATTACACATCAGCGTATGATTATGTTTAACAACGTGCGTTTCCAACATCACGCAAGGATTTAAATGGGTGGAGCGAAAACTTGCCATCAATTGCGGACCTAAGTAGTTGCTCATCGCTTCTCATGGCTATGCGCCTAGAAAAAAATCCCCACCGCTCCGCCAGTAAATCCACTGTACGCTGCCTTTGATTTCACGCCCATTCAATGGCACAGTGTTTTTACTGAAACCAATTTCTTGTACAGAAAGCTGTTATTATTAATACTTTCAACGGTACCTTTGGGGAACTGTACTTCTAAGCGTTGATTTTATTAAAATCGGCAAATGCATTATGGAAAAACGTCGCATCAGAATAATCGCATTTCTTTCATCCAAGCATTAAATTATACAATTAATCCTGATACAAACATTCGAATGCAACCCATTTACTTACAACACGCTGTAGTCAAACCTTCAATATCTGCGCTTCAATTCTTCTCACGAAAATTATAGTGAGGACATAATTAAAGTGTGAAAAGCTCGAGTCAAATCACATTCCTTTGTTACACATATTTTACCTTTCCAACAAGTAGGCTACAGTTTGCAAGTCAATAATAACAGATTATACAAACTTCATTAATAACATTTTGTATTTGCACAGCTCGGAGTATACATCTGTAAACCATACAAGCACTTCATTGTTGACACTGCAAAAAGTTATAAAAGTGACATGGTTACGGATGTATGGATGCTAAGATAACAGGCTAATCCGCATTTTGTCCACCCATCACGCACGATCATGCGTAGGCAACCAGTGAATTAAGCTATTGCAGTGTCAAACTCAAATGCGTTGGAAAAGTACATTTCTCAAGGAAAAAACTTTTAAAAATAGTTGAAAATCAATACTACTCAACAGACCACTGTCAATATCGCCATGCTGTCCACAATGTTGGAAAATGATCATTTATTATGTTTTGTATAGCCTGCATTTTAAACTTGCGTTGAACGACGCAATCATCGTTAATATCAAAATTGGATCTTACCTGTAATATCAAACCTGAGGTTACCTATAAAGAATCTGCAGTTTTTCCAAATTTGCTGTACGAATTGCCAAAGTCGGTGTTAAACCGCTCACCTTTCTATCCTGCTCGTCTTCCGTCTCCAGATCAGATACTTTCCTCCTACTTAACAGTATCAAATACAGAAGTGCAGCAACCCAGAACAACGTAGCCAGCGCCAAAGTCAGCTTTCGAGAAACCCTCTTCATCTTTCAAAACGTATCAATCAGCGACGCTCCAGCCCCGGCTACGAACGCGGCATTTCTAGAAAAAGTCGGCTGGCGAAAAGGCGAGTTTTAACCTCACTCGCTTCTTCATAAGTCCGGCAGGCGCGCCCAGCCTCCCCAAAGCCGCGTCCTGCCAGCTGCTCTTCGTACGCGCTTTCCAGGACCTGCCGATGTGCAGGAGGAGCGAGGTACCCTGCTAGATGCGGTCTCGTTTGCTTCAAGTCACACTTTAATATAACCTGATTATATGGATGCCTTTAACGCCACCTACCGTTCAGATCACACAACCATCATTCGCTTGCTACCCAAAATGTCTTATACGTACCTCAAAACTTAAAAGTGATGAGAGCTTTAATGGGCGACACTTTTTGAACGTTGTAGTTTTTCGGATTTTCCCTTTACTGATTTTTTTCTTTTCTGTTGTTTGTTTACTCGTTATGATATTCTCTTATGTTATTTATTTGTTTTTTGCCTGGACTGAAGTTGTTATAATAAATACGAATCTACATTATGATGCTGCTTGAATTGCAACGCCGTTATTAAAAAAGAATGAAGAAAAAAAAACCATATAATTGACTTCAGCTAGCCTAATTTATCACGTTCCCACACAAAGTCTAAAACATGCATTTTGCATAAACAGCATGAATTAGTTTACTGTTGCTGTGTATAGTGTTGTAGTTGTTTTGCGCTCCGTTTGATTCTTGTACAGAGTCAGCGTTAATTGAATAGGTTTTTCTTGCGAGACTCCAGTGCCTTGGGGAATAGTTCAGTTGTGCTTGCTTTAGCATTCTAAAGAAATATTACTGTGCTGGGCCTCGTTGGTGTTTATGCAGAGGCAGATGGACATATAGAAAGAATAGGTGAGTAGCATGAACAGGTGGCAAAGAGACATTTTGGGATATTAATATGTGTCGCATGGATTAACATTGGCTGGGTTTCCTGACAGTTGATCCCTTTTGGGAAATTGAGATAAATTGGGAAACTAAAATCAAATGTACCAGTGTAACACTGCAGACTGACTTGTGATCTTCCACACTGGTATATCCTATTAAATGGTCCTAAAATGTCGCACGATTCTAAATATTGCTGAGCCACTTTCTGCCTTTTAAATTCATGTACTGGACATCATATATTAGATAAGCACAGTTTAACTGTTTAGAAGCAAAAGACAGAATCTGTTTTAAAACAAAACCATTTAAAAAAGGGATGATATAGAAAAAACATTTAAATTGGTTAAACATTTATTTATAAGAAATAGATATTATAACAATTAGTAACACTGTGGCCTCTCACCTGCAGTGTTTTGGGTTCAGGTCCCTTCCTGGAACTATGGTGATGTTTGAATGTTCGCTGACTGCTTGTGTGGGTATTCCGTCATGGTTTTGTGAACCGATATTTCCACTTCGCACATAGTGATGGTAGGTGTGTCCTTCGTCTTCTCAGGGCGTACCCTGCCCTTTGCATCCCGGTTATCCATGCGTTGCAAAAGAGGTCGCGGGCAAAGGACAATTTCACAGCTACCAAATGTTTCTCCAGGAAAAAACAGAATCGTGACATGAACCGAGTCACGAGAAAAGCTGGAAAGCATCCTTCTCAACTCCATTATGATCTGACACCTTCCTCTGCGGACCAGGGGCGATTCTAAGATTTGACCCTAAGGGGGTCTCAGCCCTCTCAAGGGATATGGGACATCACCACCCCCCTTTCGACAACATTTGCTGAGAGGAGGTGCAGCCCCACAATAAAGTTTGTTGAGAAAATCTGGGTGGAGTCGCTAAACGGTTTTAGAAAAATATTTTTCTGGGGAGCCGAAGCCCCCTTAAACAGGGTTTAGAACCACAGAAGCTGCAGACCTGCTGAGAAAAACCCTCTTCATACAGCCCAGCCCTGCAGTATAGAGGACCCTTAACAGCAGACAGTTTGATTTGCCGAGTTGGCCAGTCTTACGTTACTCCACCTGTTTTACCTTAAAACCTAGGGGCTGACATTTCCATCAGGTGGAGGTCCTACTGTACAGTGATTTATTTAGCTCACATCACATCACATTACATCACATCACGGAGTGCAGTGCCGTCATTATGTGGCACTCAGTTGATGTTGTTCTTGTTCTGCCTTTTCTAATTCCCCATGGGTAACACCTTCATTTAGAAAGCAGACTTATCTCTGAAAGGCTGGCATCAAATTCTTCTTTTTTTTTTTTTTTTTTTTACAAAGCAAAAAAGAAAAGGAAATAGACTTTGGCTGGGTGTTGTAGCAATATTAATTCAGCTTCAAAATGAAATAAAATGTTAAATTATTCAGTTTTTACCCTTTTAATAGCCCTTGAATGAGAATAGGCTGCATCAAAAAGTCAGTGATTGGAGACTACGTCTTATAGAATATTAATGCCTTCATGGAAGGAATGGAAAAGAAAATGCTTAGTTACTCAAAATTGAATTAAATATATAACATTTCGATTATGTGCGGCAAAGTGCCTATCCTTTGTAGAGAGAAGTGCCATTTATTGTTCAGAATTTTAATGAAAGAAAATCTGTCCAATATGGTGGACTTGCTTTAATCAGCCAACAAGTTCTTGGCAGAAAGTAAAATACTATTTTGTAATCATCATAAAAACATGTTTTGCAGCTGATGATAGAAATACGGTCAATTAGAATTCAAATTTGATCAGTTGAATAAAACAAACTAATTCACCCATCTTTAGTCACCACTTATTCAGTTTGGGATCACAGTTGGTATGAAGCCAGGTCCTGCAGGTAGAAGGCAGGGGATACCCTGGATGGGGTTCCAGTATCTGATAGGACACACACACACTCTGGTCAACTTAATGACACCAGTTCACCTGTGTGTTTGTTTTGGACTTTGGGGAACAACCGGAGCACCCAGGGGAAACATGGGGAGGATTTGTGAACTTCACACACAGAACCAGGGCTGGAACTCAACCTTGCAGCTGTGACACTAGTGTTAATCCCTGTGCCAACCATAATAAACTCAAATGAATTAATTCCAATGAAATTATATTAACTGCACCTCAATTGCAAATTTGTGCACATTAAGGAGTTGTTTTGAATAAAAAATATAAAATGCTGGAGGAATGCCTGAGAAATGACAAATCATTAAAAAACAGGTAAACAATTTGCATCTCGTGGATACCTGTCTTTTCAATAAAAACAATAATATACTCTCTTGTGTTTGTAATTTATTTACATATTTAGCTAAGGGGTATCAGAGCACGGGTTTTGTTAGTGTGTAGGTCCACTAGCCCTTTAAAGTCCTTGCAAGTGAGCTGAGGGACGATTTATACCTTGGACACTAGCGACCTCTGGCGGTAACAAACACGTTAATCGACAGTGCTGATGTTTACGATCGAGTAAATGTCTTTCTGCTTATAAAATGTATTGCACTGACCGTGAATACTGAAAACATAACTTCAATGAAGTTAAAAAACGTTAGTATAAATTCATAATACCAGTACCCGAAAAAGTAAACGAGTTTAGGAAGATGTGTCAAATAAGAAGAAATATCTTCCCTGTCGCAATACTATTGATTAATTTGTGATTTTTTTTTAGTGGTTGATACATCGTATGAAATTGTGACATTTAAAGTGAAATCAACGACAGATTAACTAATACAAGATAAATATCCTTCACCAGACATCCAATCGATCGACATATTTTACTTGTGTTTCAATGTATCCCCCAGCAACAATAAAATAAAATCCTACCACCAACAATACAATTAATTACAGCACCTATACAAGATTATACATGGTTGCAATAAAACTGTTTGCAAATCTTTTAAAGTATGGTCGGGTATATTACAAACAAATCTGTATTCAATTAATACATTTTCGTTTAATAGTTGATTCGGTTATTTTTGAGCTTTTATTTCCAGAATCACATGATACGTCTGGCTGCAACGGTTCAACTGATCATATCCGGCACTTTTGTGATATAATACTTGACACCGGGGCGGCGGCGGCGTACATGCATGTTGTTTGTACCTTGGGGAACTACCCGAGTTGTACCATTTTTTCCCGATAGTGTAGGATATGCTTTCATGGGGATCACTATCTCTAATGGTGCCCCTGAGCTGTGTTATATTTCCGTATCAAGTACAATAACAGAGGTTTGTAGTCAGCGATACAGATTATACAGAGATGACTGGACGCATACTTCATTCTAAAAATGGAAATTAATCTATCAGGACTGGTCATAACATAATAGGCCAGGGTCACCAAGCAGGATTACTTGTTTAGCCGGATTACTTGCCAGATTTAAGGTAGTTTAAGGTAGTTTGGGCTAAATATACCGTTACATTTAGCCGGGACTACCTTAAATCTGGCAAGTTATCTGGTTAAGCAAGAAATTCTGCTTTGTGAAACAGGCCCCAGCACATTACATTTATAAGCATAATAAAATGAACACAACTAATTCAATGGTTAAGGGGTTAGAAGTAGATATGCAGCCTAAGACCATTAATATACTTATTTTAAGTAATGATTCCTCCTTGAGCATCCTTGTTTATATCCAGTTATTTCGCTGATACATACGTAGATCATGGAAGGTGCAAATACACATAACACGCATATGGCCTGTTCGCATCTGATTACGTTGCAATTTTCAATGCCAAGCATGCGTCAGTTGCATATTTGCATTTCCGCAAGGGGCGCTACACCGAATCCTGGCTATCAGTCAAAATGGCGTTGCCGTTAACAAGCTTCAGCCCATCCATCCGCTGGGTGGGGCTTTGCCAGTAGTTGGGCATTTCCGGTCGTGTCGGGTTTCACGAAGCACGGACATTTAAATCTGCGGCACTGGGAGAGACGGGGAAACCTGCGTTCGGACGGCGTATCACGCAGCGGTTCAAACAGTAGTAGTAAAACCTTTTATTTTAGGGCAGATTTGTTGTTTTAATCAGTATTTTGTAGGTTCACTGAAGACCAGCAGCAGTATTCTAATGTAAGAAGACGTTTTCATCGCTTGCTCTTTAGCTCTGTACAGCTGTTGGATTATTCCTCTAGCTGAATTTTGAATGAACGTCCTGCATTAGCCGACTTGTTGTTTTAAATGTGCATGTAAATATCAAGCAAGCTTTGACGTCCGCACAGAAGGCGTTTGCATGTATTTTTATTTCTTGCTTGGCCTTAAAGACCCGGAAAGAAACGCCTTCAACGAAGAGAATATTTTATGCAAGCTGTGTTATGATTGAAATGAAAAAATTACTTAGAAATTTCCATCCACTAAAGGAATTAGGGAAAATATAGTACAGTTGACAGATTATACGAAGTTTTTTGTTTTTTTTAGTTTTCTTGGTGGAAAACGGCAAATTAGGATTCTTTATAGAGAATTGCGTTGTGTACTGTAGAATTTGCATCATGTTCAGCTGGTTGGGTAATGATGACAGGAGGAAGAAGGATCCTGAGGTGTTTCAGACAGTCAGCGATGGACTCAAGAAGCTGTACAAAACCAAACTGTTACCTTTGGAGGAACACTACAAATTCCACGAGTTCCACTCACCCGCCCTAGAAGATGCAGACTTCGACAACAAGCCCATGGTGTTGCTGGTGGGGCAGTACTCCACCGGGAAGACCAGCTTCATCCGGTACGTTCATCATGAAATGGAGGGGCTCTGTGATGGAGCATTTTAGAAGGGGAGGGCAGAAGGCAAACAGAAATCGTCCTTATTTAGCATCACATGACACCATAGGTGAAAACAGCCCAACTCTGCTCCTTGAGTCCATTTGACAACTGAAATGTCGGGTACATTTCCATTTGATCAAGTATTTCAGTGAAAATGTTAAGTCTGTTTATCACTTGCTGATGTCTATGCAGATTCAGACCTGGCATTCGTTTCAGTTGAATTGACATCTCTGTCTTTGATTGACTTCACAAACACTTCAGAAACAGATGTGGCTTTTCACATCTAAGGGGCCGGATTCGTTTCAGTGCTTGTAAACTTTAAGTTCAGTGTTCCCTGTTCCACGCAGGTCTCACTAAAATTCGTCACAAAGCTGGGATTATTTCTGACCTAGGAATTGCCTCGATCGTGGCTGACATTTCACATTTTCTCTTTCATTTGTCCTTCTTGTAGACTACAGTGACTGGGCAGGGTATCTGTCACATAGCAGCCATTGTGTTTGTGGTAATCACCCAGACTGTTTACTGGGAGATATCAGGGTGTTTTAGGCCTGGTGGCCGTTTGATCTCTGCATCCTCGAGGTTGTCGGTGGGCGCAGTTTGTGTAGTGAATCATCCACAAGGTTTCGATTCTTTGATGTCGTCATACAGCCTTTGCTTGCTATTTGTTGCAGAATGGGGGGGGGGGGGGAAGCACACGACTTCTTTCTGCCCTTGCTGTAAACAGTCTGGTGGCTTCCAGAGCAACAACAACAGGACCAGACATCCAAAAGCAGGGAGATGGAATTCTGGTCACCTGCCGATTTGGTTCCTGGTTTTCAGCTATGTAGTGGGTCTGGCACTTTCGAAGGCGGTGTGGACTGCTGTAGACGTACAGTCATGTCTGGTGTTTCCCCAATCAGTCCCCTTAAATGAACCACTAAACTTTACAATGGTGCATCGTCTCTGGTACATCATGCAGTGAAGCCCTCGGTCTGTTCCTGAGCTGCCTTGTAATTAGCAGAATCTCTGATACCCACTGGGGCTGTAAGAAAATGTCACGCCTTCTTGGCACATTCGCATACCTGTGCAGATGCGAGTCCCTTGCGGGGAATGTGGTTTCATAATGACCAGGAAACGGGGCTGGCGACAATTTTGACAGTTCCCAGAATTCCACTGAATGAACTCCTAGTTAAAATGTTTCAGAAGACCATTCTGCCGTATCGATGAAGTGTAAAACCTCTTAAGTTGCTTAGGGGTAAGAAAGTCTGCTAAGCTGGGAATTAAAGTTTCTAAATGTCGTATAATTAGGTGACCACGATCCCTGCCAGGATAATCAGCTTTAGAGATGGGCAGGGATAACGAAATGTCATGTGGACCTCATGAAGCGACATAGAGTTGAAGGAGTGCAGCCCCTTCAGTTACCTGCAGCTCTTCCCAGAGTCTATCATTAATGAGGAGTGTAGAATCTCAGTGTCGACTGGGCCAGCAGTAAGGCGCTGATTTGCTTTTCTCTGGGGAGGGGCTTTGGGCGTGGCCCGGGCACCCTGCAAACTCCAGACCAGGATCTCCATGGTCCGCTTTGAATTTCCGGCCCCACAGCTCAAAGTGACAGCTGAACTTAATATAGAGGCTGAAGACCGTGTCAAGTATAATGTCACAGCGTAGCATGGAAGTGAATGGACGTGTTTGTTTGTTTCCGGCCAGCCTGTCTGACGCGTTTAATAATGCGTCGCTTATAATTCAGCATGGCCGTATCATAGTAAAAACGGCTGCTTATTGAACTGCGTCGCTGGCATTGTGGGTTTGAATCTGCATAAATGCATAAGTAGCATGTGTCGTCTGGGCGTTCGTTTCCTTCCGGAGACGGCTAATGAATGTTAATTGGGGTGTATCTTCCAGTAACGGCAGGTAACCTGTCCCGGTCTTAGGTACCTTCTGGAGCAGGACTTCCCCGGCATGCGGATCGGGCCGGAGCCCACGACGGACTCCTTCATCGCCGTGATGCATGGCGACGTGGAAGGGCTGGTGCCTGGGAACGCCCTGGTCGTGGACCCCAAGAAGCCGTTCCGCAAGCTGAACGCCTTCGGGAACGCCTTCCTCAACAGGTGCGAGCCGGTGCCTTCCGCAGGCCCTCGGGCCACGGGGACCTGGGGAGGGGAGATGAAGCTTTTCCCTTCCTCAAGTTTTCAGTCTTTTTGCGAAGTGGAGAAAGATGTATTTCTGGCGTGATTCCCCTGCTAGTGTGTTGAGTGAGAGTTTTTTTTTTTTTTCCGTGTTATCTTTTTAAATGGTCCAAAAATGCTTTAAGAACTATGTGTTTAAAGGTTGTACTTTTAAATAAAAAAAAAACCAAAAGTTAAGTTGCTGCGGCTGCGGTTGAGGTTTTCCTAGTCGCCTTTCTGCTACCTTTATCATTCGAGTCTCGGCTTTGCCATGCAAATGAATGTTTATCCCCCAGACGCTTCAGCTCCTGCGCTTTGAATCCCGGTTCCCGTAAAACGGTGGAACTGGAGAACAAAGCGACACCCTTTAGAAAAAGGCACCCTTAGAAGATCACCGGGCCGACTGGAGTGCAGGACATTCGAAAAATGCCGTACTGGTGGTTTCTGGTGACGATGTTTAAAGTGATTAATAATTCCCATGGTACGGTATGTGCTTGGTTGTCAGTGCTATTCCTGGTATGCTGGAAATAGCTGTAGTTTGTGTTTTGTGTTTTAACCACATTTTTGGAGAGCTGAGTACACTAGTACAGTAATTATTATTATTATTATTATTTTATTATTATTATTATTAATATAGGAGGACTGGGTACTAAGGACATGGACTGCTGTGCCGATAGTCTGGCAGTTAACAGATCTGCTGTCCAGCGCCGTGGTATATAAGCATTTCTATTAACTGGTATATGCCATTTTAGGTATATGATGTATTCTTGTTTCAAATCAGTATCTGAGAGCCCTTTGCTGGGAGTGGGGGCCCAGGATGAAGGTGCTCCGGCGTCTTGCCGCATTCGCAGTCGGTGCAGGCCTGATGCCCCCCCCCCCTTGTGAGAAGCGTCACACTCTGGGACTCAGTTTCACCCTCACGACCCACAGCTAGCGTTAGGGTGCCATCGCGTCGCGGTGAGGATTCTTGAACCTGGGCTCACATTCTCAGAATTCCTCTGTATATGCCCTCCTGCTGCTGTCAGTCCAGATCAACCTCCCCCCCCCCCCCCCCCCCCCCCCCCCGCCCACTTCTGCTCCCTCCCGCGTCCGGCTCCGCCCCCTGGGCCGCGCAAGCCACGGCCGAC
>JAABNY020000038.1:6664318-6674682 GCA_015164015.2 Brevimyrus niger
GGGGGGGGGGGGGGGGGGGCCGCGGCGTGCTTGCGGGGGTGTGTTGGTGCGTTGGTAGTGTGTTGGGGGGAGGGGGTTGGGGGGGGGGGTGGGGGGGGGGGGGGGGATCCATACCAGTTTGGATTTCATGTCTAGTATGTCATGTTCAGTACCTGCTTGTGCTTGCTGTTTATATGGGGGGGGGGGGTAAAGCCAGACGATGAACCATTTATACAAATGCGATGCAAACCAGTTCCTACTTCAGCCCTCTGGAAGAGACCTCTCACCTGTGTGAACACTGTCGCTAGCCTTCAGCTGTGTGTGCTGTGGCATTCGCCGTCTCCCCATGAGGCACTAGGTAAGATCCGGGTTACGTGAGATTTTTTAAACCTGCCGCGTCACACGCCCATTTCTGCCCAATTGCCCTGTAGCGAATCGCTCCAGCTGGAATCCCGTCCCTCATTTTTCCTCAGCCAGCAAACCCCCATCATTCCCGGGTCGCACAAACACCCGAGCAGCTAAGAGTTGTCCCGGAGATAATGATCTGTTGACGAATGCAGATAGATGCATTTATTCTACGAGTCTGAGGGAGGGTTGATTCCCTGTTTAGCGTGTGCTGCCGTTATGGTAACATGGCTGCCTTTAAGTTAATCTCTTGCTACTAACTGCCCCAAGAGGCAAGATTCTACTGCAGCTGATGACTGGTAGCCTGTGTACCAGTGTGGGATGGTAAAATATAGCAAAATACGTAAATGTCCTGTGACTGTCGGGGGTATCCTTGAAGGCTTTAGGGATTTTGGGGTCTATGTTTAATATGATGTCATGTAGATTTTGGGAGGAGTATCTTATAGTCTTTGTTTCAAGATCACCGCTCACAGTAGCGCATCTTCACAAAACAGCCGCTGCTGCTGTGCGCTGTGCTGCCAACAGGGGGCGCCATGCACCACGTTTACCGCGTTTCGTGCTAACCAAATAACCAGATAGGAGACACGATATATATTTTTTTTCCATTCAAGAAAAATATAACTGGAGGAAACTTTATCCCTGGCCGCACTCTATCTATAGTGCATTAAGGTTTCATGTGCTCTTCTGCAGAAACCACATCCTGTTTAATAAATGCAGTTGCTCACGCAGAGCTGAGATCAGTATTAACGACGATAGCTGAGTCACACCGTGCTGTATGCTGTATCGAAGCCTTCATCTGCCTGCTGCGATCATTTTCCTGAAAATCCAGATTAAAGGTGGTCTCGTTCAGCTGGGAATTGGCGAGCGTCTCGCGCAATAACTGTGGCTGCTAGTGTAGCCATATTTGTAGGTGACGAGTTCCAGATCTTCCATGAGGGCTTTCGGGTTTCGCTGCCAATCAGTCAGAATGCGGCACCCTTCGAACCTCGTCTGGCTAAGCTGGGTTTTTTTTTCTTTCTTTGGTTTTGATTTTCTGAAAGCTCTCTGTGCGATGTCTCTGTTCGTGTTGGATGTGAGAGTCCAGCTCTGTGCAGCCTGCTCTCACCCCCCCCTCACCCCCAAAGTACCTCGTGTGCGTGTATTTAACTGACCTGTATCCGAACCTATTGATTATGTGTCTCCTGTAACCTCCCCCCATGGTAAAAAGAATTCAGGTGGGAAAACATTCCTAGAATGCGGGGGGTTCTGCTTTCAAAACTAAATGATAGTAATAAAGTTATTTAAAATGGATTCTGCCTTTTGATTGTCTTCTGATGAGGAAAATGACCTTTTTACCGATAATCGCATTTCCGCAGGGAGCCAAAGGGGGTGAATTCCTGATGTTTCTCTTGACACAAGGAGTCCTCGCCAAAGATGCCTTTTTTGTTTTTGTCGGCAGAAAATGTGTGTGTCTTGGAGGCCTAATATTAATAAAAAATATTCCTTTAACTGGAAGCTCAGTTGGAACTTTCAAATGAGTGTCTTCAAATGCCCTCAGTGAATCCTCCCTGGATACAGTAGCTTATAGATGGCCCATTTGGAACCGCACCCCGTCAGCGGTGGGGCGCCGCATGGCTCAGTGGGCTACGTGTCTGTGCCTGTGATTGGAAGGTCGCCGGTTTGTGCCCGGCATCAGCAGAATGGTCGCATGTCCATGGGCCCTTGAGCAAGACCATAACCTCCAGCTCCCTGGGGCCCGCAAGGTAGCTGCCCCTTCTTTGTGATCCCCAAGGTTCTCATGGACAGCAAGATGGGATAAGACAGTTTCCCCATTGGGCACGGGTGTTAAACACTTGTCCTGGGGGGTCGCTGCCCTGTGTAGCTTAGTTCTTTCCCAGTCCCGCCACAAATGATTCAGCTCAAGAGCTGTGTGGTAATTAGCACAAGGAGTTAAATCAGGTGTGTTAAATGAGGGGAAACCCAAGAATGTGGACTGGAGTTTGACACCCCTTGGGGATTAACAAAGTATCTCTGTTCTATTGAGTGTCCCATTAAACCCAAAGTGCGGACAATGTCCCCCTCAAAATGGAGAAATTCCTCACACGCCTACTACTGCTACCAGCCCGACAGCTAAGTCGCTTATTTACATGTTAAATTCAAGCACCTTCCTGCATTTGACTGCATCTAATTTCTTAGATTCAACACCGACATTCTAGTCTTGCAGGATCGGGAAAAACTCAAAGAAATATCCTGTTGTGGAGGAAAGTCGGTGCATGAGCTACATTCCTCTGCTGTTTACGGAACAGTGGAATATCCATAGCAACCAGTTGGCATACTGTTATAAATGAAGGCATGTTTTGTTTCCCTAAAAAGCCACGGTGGTCAACCCAGAGGAAACCACTCCAACCGACAGGTCACTCGAGCCACATCTGCACCCAGGCAGATTTCAGGAGGCATCCCAGATCTTAGCTGTTCCATCTATGTTTGGGTACGATGGCAGCTGCTATTGGCTGCTTTACCTGGCACGTTAGCTTAGTTGTGCTATAAAAGTTGGTGACTTCCTATGTCCTTTTTATTTTAAAGGTAATCTAAATGCACCTTTTAGTGTTACATGGCTGGGTTTTGATTCAGTTAGTACTGTACCTTGGGGTACAGGAAACATACCATTAATGGGACCCTAAACCCCGCAGTCCTTTGATCAAAGATCGAGTGCCGATTCCCACGGCTATAAAAAGATCTCAAGGATGGAGGTGCGATTGACTCCCAACAGGATCATGTAACTGTAGGACGAGCCCTCGTTCCTAATCTGCTGGTTTGGTATCAACTTAAAGCTCTTGAATGGTGTCTCTGTTTTAAAAAGGTCAAATATTCACAGTCCTATTTTAGCTATATAATTGTTACACTTGGGTTAATTTTGTCATTTCACGTGTGGAAAGGGGACCCTGCTGACAGATCCAGCGTGACAAGGAAGCCGCACTGCTGGAAATCTTCGGCGTTACCTGGAACTTTCTAGAGCTGCCTCCTAGGGTTTGCTTTTCCTGGAACCAGACTATGCTAGGCTGATGGATCAGTATCCTGTCATTCCAGATGTGGGCCCCAGGGTTGCGTTTCAGCGCCGTTTCTGACCGTGGGTGGGGCCGCCGGGACGCGAGGCCCACTGGGGACGTACGGCTTGTTCCCAGCCCGTGCTTCTCTGCGGCTCCATCCATCCAACCTCTGTGGCTGTGACGCCAATAGATGAGATTTGCGTGCAGCTACCGGCGCGTAGGGGGGCAGAGGGGTTTCCTGCCGGGGCACATTGTGTTCTGTCAGGGGCCCCCCCACCGGCCACTCCTTCAACTCAGAACGTCAACGCAAAAAAAAAAAGGTCCAGAATCATGAGAGGGTTTTCCGATAACGTCGTGATTCAGACGTCTAATACAGCAGCACCTGTCGGGATGGCAAACTTGCATCACCACTGGCCTTTCAGGGGTAAGGCAGATCAGACAGGGACAGGACTGAGCGTGTAATGTAGAAATAAACCCGAATAATGGTGCTGGGAGAGGAACTTTGCTGTTGTCTATGTGACACACATTACTACAACAAGACCAGTTGAGGTGACCAGAGAGGCAAATGAGAACACATTAACTCATACGGCGCAAGGAAGAAGGGACAGGTTCCTCCATCCATCCATCCATCCATCCATCCATCCATCCATCCATCCATCCATCTATCCATCCATTCATCCTGCTTATTTGATTGATTGTATGGATATTGTAATTGCATTGTATTGCAAGCTTGCCCTGCAATGGGTTGGCATCCCAACCTTGGTTGTTCCCCGCCTTGCACCCCCAGCTCCAGACCCCCCGTGGCCCTGAATCAGACAAGCAGTTTAGAGAATGGATGGATGGATGGACGTGTCATAAGTCGCTGTGCCTGTGAGTGGAAGGTCCCTGGTTCCAGTCTGGCTTCAGGAGTGTAGTCACGTCTGTGGGCCCTTGAACTAGGCCCCCGAACCCCCAGCTCCACGGGGGCCGCTGCAGGCTGCCAAGCCCGTTCTCACAGACATCTGTGTACATGAAGGCCAAGACAGGGAAGGTGAAAAGTGGAAAACGAGGCAAAGGCAAAACAAGAATTTCCTCACAGGGATCAATAAAGTCATTGTTAATATTATTTTTACACAGCTAACGAAAAAAACGTAAGTAGTTTTGTTACCTAGTACTTTTGGTCAAGGCTTACCTCGAGATCCTTCATGTCCAGAAATACGAGTTCTATCAAACCTGTGTCATTTCAGAGTTCCGGGCTTTTCTCACGTCTCCAGTTAGGAGAGGCGCGGCAGCCGAGACTTTCCAGAAGCGAAACAACAAGAGACAATGAGTGTCATAAAAAGCCATATTTCCTGGAAATGATGCCGCACGGGAATTCCTGTCACTGCGGAAGGAAATCCTCTCTCTGTCACCGCGGTTCATAACGCACCTGTCACTAGGAGACTAAATGTATAGTTCCTCTCACGGAAAGATTTGCGAGAGGAAACAATAATTTAATTTGGAATTTTATCGCTGGTGTGCCCCCCTTTTTTCTTTTTTTTTTTTTTACAAAGTGGCCCACACCAAAAATGGTAAGGAATGCAATTTGACATGAATGGGTACAAAAGACAATTCTGCTGTAGCGGCTGGTTAGATAGGAGGACGTGTGATTTTCCAAGTGAGCATCCCTCTTACCTCTGTATTTCATAGTCACTGCATAAGGATGAATGTTCATATGCACTGTATAGTTTTATATATATATATACACACACACCCTGTTGTATATTGGGGGGGGGGTCAGGAGGTCATTGGTTTGAGCCCAGCCCTATGGGCCCTTGACTCCCAGGGGCCACAAGGTGACTGACCCCTGGCTGTGACCCCTCGCCAGGGATAAAGAGAATTTCCACTGGGGGCTTAACAAAGTATCGCTATTTACAGAAAAACATTTCTTCATATTCTGTTTTTAAAAAGCAGCTCAAAACAGGATATCATCAAGTTAATGGCTGTTACATTATCCCTTGACTTTTTCTCATAAAGTGGTTTAATTTAATGTCTTTAGATGTTTAATATCGACCAGCATTTTCCTGGGTAGAGTTTTTACTTCGGTTTTTCGGGCTTGTTGTCCGATCAGGGCTGCTTATCAGGAATGCTTTTCATTCACCTGGAAATAACATATCTGCGGGCTCGGGGAACTTTTCCGAAAGGTCACACTGAATTATTTGCCCTGGACTTTATTAAAATGAGGTGATGGAAGAGCCTGATGGAATCTGGCTGCCTGGAAGACGTTGCCATGGGGGCCACGTCTTTGTGAGTCTCATTAAGATGCTGCGGGAACACGGGCAGCCGGCCCAGTGGTACCCCTGTGTCCTTGGGACGCCTTACATCTGGAGGGGCATCGATCTTGTTCATGTTTGAATAATGTTACGTGATTTTATTCGGCCACCTTTATAAAAGGCGCCTGGCGCTGGACCCAAGATGGGGGGGTGTCAGAAAATCCGATCGTTCTGCCAATCCTGTCGTCCACCCGGTAACTGCTTAGCTGTAATTACACCCATCTATTAAAAGGGGCCCCGGGGGGGTGGCCCGCCCTGCCCAGAGAAAGGGGTGCTTCCTGACCCCTGTCCCACATAGAGGTGAGGGAATTTAACAGTGATGGGGGGCGTCTTCGCCCGCCTCGTTTAGAACTCGACACCCACATCGTAATTGCCTTACCGTGACCCCGAAGCGGACCTTGCCAGTAGCGAGGCAGGGTGTCTTGGTGACTCATGGTCATGGGGCAGAGGGCCTCATTTTACACACACTGCTAAAGAGCACATCATTCAATTAATCACGTGGTGAGGGCATTGGACAGGACAAAAAGAGCTATGAGCCCCCCCCCCCCAGTCCATGTCCCCTTCAGCTTTTACCAGTATCAGGGATACTGATAGTATTTCTCCATCTCTTTGAATAGTTAAAAGAGCTGAGAGTCATTTTATGTCTTAATTTTTTGTGTCAGATTGAAATTGTTTATCCGAGGGTTACACGCTACTGTAGTCGTACGTTCACTAAATGATCTTCGTGCCAGAGCACTTAATGGTGTGACCTTCTTTACCATAATGCACTCTCGCGGAAGGTTCCTGTGACTCACGGTGATGACTTAAGGAAATGATGCCAGAAATTCAGCGCGTTGAATCATTAAGTTCGCCAACTGTCGCCCCCTGGTGTACAAGATAAAAACAATACTGTAGTGTAATATCCTCTTGCAAGGACACGTGTCATAAGCTGGTGTCTGTAAAATAGCCAGTACGCCTATTCCAATCAGTCATGTCACCCTCAACACATCAGTGCAGTGGTTCCTTAGAAACATTGCTTTTTTTATTGTTTACAATAACATACTTTGACTCAGGTAGCCTTGAACGTCACAGGCTGATATGGACGAGGACAGACCACTCGAATTAAATAATGTCAGACTGAGATATAAATCTAGCTGTATCTGGACAGGTCATGTGACTTATATATATGATTATTAGCGTATTTTTTTTCTTTGCATTTATTAATAAATTGAACAAAATTAAAGTGAATACAATCCAAATATATATGATAGTGTAGCTGGCAACAAAAAACAAAACCAGTGTAGGCGATTGCTACTGCATTTCTCTGTGGTTCCACACCGCAAGGTTTGTGGGATTGGTTCACATCCCACCTCTGTGTGTGTGTTTGTGTGTGTCTATGTGTGTGTCTCTGTCTGTGTATGTGTGTCTCTGTGTGTGTCTGTGTGTGTGTGTGTTTGTATGTGTGTGTCTCTGTGTGTCTCTGTGTGTCAGTTATGTGTGTGTGTGTGTGTGTGTGTGTGTGTCATATTCTCCCTGGATTTCCCCACACAGTCCAAAGACCCACCGTTTCCACAGACTATGGTCGTGAATGTGCGTGTGTGTGATTTCACACACGTGTAGGAAGTTAAAGATTAAATCAGCTGAGTAAAAAATAACCCTTGCGGTACCAATCCGCTGGACTGGAAAAAAATGAAATGTGTGTTTGGCTGTAACTCATCTGCCGGAGCAGCTGCTAAAACCTGCTAGCTCCGCCGCTGAATCGCGCGATCGCAATGTCGGGCCTAGTTTCACCGAGTGGCACCTCTGCACGGTCACATTATAAAGTATATCAGCCACGGGGTGAGCGAAGGGATGTGTGATCAGAGGTGGGAAGGAAAGTGTGTGCATTATAATACAATAAGCATCAGTGTCCGAGGATTTTATGACGCTCCAGCTGACGTTTCCCAAGTGCCCCCTCCTCGTGGATGCCCCCTACTGGGTGGTTATTAAATCAGCCCTGCCCTGGACAAGGGTCAGTCTGTGGAATGGGGGCAGTGGGCAGCGGGCTGGGGTACCAGGCCGTGCAGCTGTGAGAATCAGGACATGAGCTGAAAAAATGGATAGCTACAGCGCCCTCTGTCGGCTGGCCTCACCATGAACCATGTTCCCTCCGGATGCGTTTAATCGATCCTAATTTGCCTATGACACCACAGAACTGCCAAGATCGTGTTCAACCATCATAGCCGGATGAGACGCCCCGATGAAAATGCTATCGAGGGGGCTGTAGTCGTGGCTTCGCCTGGTCCTGCGGATCCACTCCTGGGAGATGTCCGTAGAGCACCCTAACCCCAGGGTGGGGTGCTTAAGGAGCAGGATCCAGCAGGCTTTCATCTCCAAGGCAGAGAGCTCCACACTGCTTGGCTAATATCTCTAATTCGTCCACCAAACACAAGGAGCTCATTAGTGTCTACGGCATTAGCAACCAAGACAAACAAACCTTTCAGATGTCTGGATTCATGTAAAAGTCTCGTTCAGCCTCCACACTGGGCGTAGAGCCTGATTTGCTGTTCGTGCTAGTTAAATTACTTGTGAAGTAATTGTTTTCCTTCGGGGGATCCGGAAGATGTCAGTAATATCCAGAAACCGTCCATGAGGAAGATATTTCACAGAGGAAGACGAGCTTGGGCCAAATTTGATATTTTTTTAAGTCTGGTTTTTTTTTTGTTTCATTCCACTGCTAAAGGATTGTATTGTCTAATCATATATGGTATGTGAGAGTGGTGGGACGACCATCAGCCTTTGTGCTGAGTTTTAGGTGCGTTTTTAGGAGTAAAAAACATCAAGGACATTTAACTGCATAATTATACCGGAAAGCTGTGCAATTTGTAAGCTAAAATCAATATGCATAGTGTAGGGTGGCAGTGGGAAAGACAAGGCTTCAGAAGATCTTCACTGAACTGCATGACAGTCTAACCTACGTAGTACCCTCTCAGCCCCCATCACTATGGCGTGATCAGATTTATATCCGCTGACCTCATTAGTGGAACTTGTGCAACACTAACATGGTGAAAAACATGTGATGTGAAATTTTTTTTTTTAAACAATTTTAAAGTAGTAGCGATTTCATCATTTCGAATAAGACCAACACTGTTCAGGGTGCTGTCTCACCACTAAACACACCCAAAAGATAACTCATCCATACAACTAAACACCCCTGCAAATGGCACATTTTTTCTGTTGCAAAATGCCGCCAATGTGAGTCTTTGTGCTACACTAATATAGCATTTATGGATTCCGTAGCACGGCCATAGGCCTGATGTGACAGCAGCACTGCACAGCTCACAGGAGCCGTCCATACAGTGGGTGTTCGTTAGTTTATAAACATTTGTCCCGCTATCTAACTTGGTGACCAAAGTCACACCGAAGTTGGACTGACAAAAAACCCCACCTGAGGCTCAAAACTAAGCAAGAGGAATAATTTTAAACCTGGGAAATGTTCTCTCCTTTTAAGTAAGGAACTCAGTGTCCAGGCTGTGATAAGAGTTTACGACACACCCTGTGGAAATATTAAATGCTGCCCTTTCAAAGGGGACTGCAATGAAACCCAATCATGTAGGTGGGGGCTGGGAGAGTACTGGGGCCGTGCGATGTCACAACAAACCGATTTAGACCATTAGCAAATAATGAGAGAAAGGTGGAATAAATTAGAGCATCTTATCTGGTAAACAAAATCTCCCTCCCCAGGTTACCACACCGCCCACATGGCCTGTCTATCTGGTTTGTTGCTGACTATCAATAGTCTTTTCCTTAAACCACTTGCGGTCTAAGGTTAAAAAATAGAACTGTCTTTTTTTTTGCCTTTCACTTCTTTGTTTGGGTACTTAAGAACATTTGCTGTGTGCAAGGGTGGCTTGGGTTGTACCCCACCCCTTTCGAGATTGATAATGGAAGCCAAAAGCAGCAATTCCCTCAGCCGTCTTGTCAAGTTTCCTCGCGGTACGCGATGCCGGAAAGTTCCTCGGGTCACGAAAGGAGCAAGAGGGAAAACATCGACGTCACTGGTGATTTTGCCTCCACGGGGAGCCATCTCCTGGCCAAGGAAAACACGCTCTGTTAGGATGCGCCGTTGAACGGGACTCTGGGAAAGCAAACCACAAACACCTTCTTGAGGGAATTTAACATCACGCACTATACTGTTAAAAACAGCCGGACAAGTAAAGTTTCTCATTTACATTTGCTTTCTTACAGGTCCCCTACATTGTGGACATTCAAGTACTCAGCCAAGATGTCAGCTTTAATCTCACTCCTCGACTTTCTCTTGTTTTCAGCCAACAGTCGGGGGACCTGAGGCTGCCATTAAGCTTTGCCATTCACTGGAGCATCTTCACCATGCTTTCTTCTGGTTTGGCTAAAGCATGGCGATTTTATATAGTGCTCAGCTGCAGTTATGGTGAACTGACACTGGTGAACTGGTGAACTGACTTACCTGTAGCTGGATCTCTTTCTATAACAGAGCACACCCTATATGATCTAGATCTTTAGATTAACGTCAGGTTTACTACCCATAAGGCCCCACTGCGATATCTGTAAGAAACCAGTTATAAAGTAATTAGACTGGTCTACTAGAACAGGGGTTCCCACACTTTTCGGCTCACAACCCCCAAAATAACCGTGCCAGTGACTCGTGACCCCCACTATCCTCGGA
>JAABNY020000038.1:6703523-6717124 GCA_015164015.2 Brevimyrus niger
ATCTATCTATCTATCTATCTATCTATCTATCTATCTATCTATCTATCTATCTATCTATCTATCTATCTATCTATACGTCTTTCTGCTTTATAAAACATCTTCTCACTGTAGGGCCTGCTCGGGTCATCCACAGGCGACAGGGATCGGAGGCTCAGGCAGGTACCTTGTGCTGGAGCAGCCCGAAAGCTTCTCTTCTTATCCATTGTTCCATGCCATGCAGGGGGTGCGGTTGCAGTTTAATAGTTTATGTCACACTCACACAATAAGCCACCGTAAAGGGACGGAAGTGGAACAGTTGCCAAGGAAACATGCTACTCTAATATCATACAATGTCATGGTGTGTGTATATGTGGGTATTTGTTATTCATGATTTTCTTACTTAGGCAAAGATGCATTGTAGCTCATAATTTTAAAGAATGGGCTTCAATTATATACTATATGAGATGATTTTTCACTCATGCATTTTTGTTTAAGTATCAGGGCACGCCAGGACATCTTAATCGTAAAGAAAAAAATCTTGCCACTAGTCTCTAAAATACAAAATAGTTTTTTAAATAAAGGTTATGTTATAACAGATGTTCAATGCTCATTAGCATTTGTTTCCAGTAATTAGCCGAGTGCCACAAATGAACATGCAGCTCATTCAAACTTCAGAAACTCTCAGTGGAATATATTACGGTCTTTTTGGACAAACAAAAAAACTACCGCATGTTAACCACTTCTGTCAAGTCCTACTCATCGTTGCTAAGCGACCTGGTAGCGATAAAGAGTGACTTAATCTTTTTTGTGCTGGGGGGGGGGGGGGATGATTTATGAATATTTTTCCTGCACCAGTAATTGAGTCTTCCCTGTTATTCATCATGGGAATCACGTCATGTCAAGGGACGTCTCCTGAGACATATAATTCCAAATGGCAAATTGCTAATGTCACAGTTATTGTTAAGAGCTTTTATTAGCAAAGGGGGGGGGGGGGGAAAGGAAGTAATTTGTACCACAGAACAGTATATGCTATTTCAAAAGGAGTATTTAAAATTAAAATAAACATAACTATTTAGCATGATGTACGATCTGATTACATACGGTGCATTTGTTTTGTATGATTCTAGAACCACGTCTTGGCTGCCGTAACTACGTGTTCATAACTTAACCAGTTTTGCTTTCAGTGACCAAACTAGGGTGGAGCTTTGTAATGTTGAGCACAACGGAAGGCGTGTTCCGCCATTGCTTAACAAGCACAGCACTCTAGTTAATTAAAAAAACGTAATAGCTTTAGGTTAGCGATATTTATTGTTGAACGTTACGATTTTTATAGACTTCCACGTATAAGATTAATTGTCTAATAAGAAACACCCACGATTAACTCTTCTACCGTTCTCTGGGTAAGGTTAGACTTAAACGATGTTACTGATCCCATTGAGGAGGAAATTCGTTGGGTCCAGCAGCAGGCATACGGATATAAAGAGGATGAAAACAAGTGCAGTAAGGAAAGAGGTATATGACATGTATGTAAGGCCTAATATACATTCGTACTGAGAAAATACTATTAACAGTTAAAAGTATATACATATGTACAATTACTTTAAGTATAGTGCAATGTTATTTATTGTGCAAAAAAGACAATAATATACTGTATGTACCTTGTGTATGGGTCCTCCTGAGACCCCACCCATTCATTCGTGTCCATTGTATTGGACATTTTGTTTACGCATCTTTTCACAGATGTAAGGAAACTTATTTATTCCTGTTGTACACTAAAGAGGACATGCTGTGAAATTAAAAATAGAAATAAATTTGAAAAAATCTAAACTGTTTCAGGAGGATATAAGACCTGCCGTGGACATGAAGAGGAGCAATTTGCTGTGAAGTCGCCGACAGCGACACCTGCTTTCCCAGTCATGTTAGTGCAGTAGGAATGACTAGGGTCAGTGCTGATAAAGACGGTCACGCAACAAGCGTCAATGTCCATTCATTTGAAAAACACCTATATGCACATGAATTCCATCCATCCATCCTTCCATCTTCCAGACGCTTATCTAGGAGCCTACGGGTTTTGGAGAACCACATGCTTTTCTGGTTAATCTACGGTTTATCCATGTAAAAATAATTCCATTATCATATAAGACCAATGTTTTGCTTTCTACATTTTCACAAAAAGCCTGAAACCTTTTACCCTACACCATAAATTGCATAGGTTCATTAAAAAGCTAATGTCAAGCCATGTTTTTAGAATCAAAAGAAGCTGGTAATCTTACAACAACAGCAGTAATAATAACAACAATAATAATAACATTGCCCTCTCCAGTTTTTCACTAAAACCAGTGTCCCTGGCTCACAACAAGTTGTTTTTGGAATTAAATCAGGAGAATTTAACAATCATACTTGAACAGCCTAATAACCCCCGTGGGAAAGCTCAGCGTTCGTGTAGATGACAGCAGGATCCTGTCACTTTAAATGTGTCAAGTGAAATTAAATCTGGTCCGCCGGCTGATCTCAAGTCCGCGCGAAGGAGGAGGCGGTGGGAGTGACAGTGCTTACTCCCAGTCCGCTCTGCACAGTTGGACATCTCTGCTGGAGTACCATCCCTTTTACTTCTGCGGGGTCAAACCAGCAAGACCGATCGGAGGACAAAGAGCAGTTTCCTGAGATGGACCAGAAAGACACGGAGATGAACGAGAAAGGAGTGACTTCTTCAACGAGTGGAGTTGTGGTCCAAGTACGGGAGAAGAAAGGACTTCTGCGCGCGGCGATACCGTGCATGCCTTTTCCTGTAGCGGTCATTTGCCTCTTCCTCAATACATTCGTACCTGGATTAGGTGAGTTATCTTCATGTAAGGGCAACCAATGCGCGGTCTCTTTCAACATTTATAAAATCACATCAAATCATGATACACCATTGTTGCCATTCTGCAACCTTTATTTGTTGTGCCCCAAAAATGTACTGTAGGAGTTCTTTAATTTCCTAAATGATGCTCTTATCCTGTAGCTAGTCTTTATCTTGACATTTAATATTGCACGCGATTTACAATTTACAATGAGAATCTATTGGTATTTCTGGGTTATCATCCATGTTCATCTTGATTACAAGGCAGGGAACTTTCCTCCTCTGGGACAAATCTCAGCGCCGTGTTTCCCTGAAATAACAATGCTGCCTACTTCTTAATTCTAAGCAAACAACTGTGAATCTGAGATAAAAATGTTACACGCCAAAATGAATTACGCATCGATAAGAGATGTGTTGGTACAGAAGTCTGCACTCCACTAAGTCCCAAATCAAAGATAACATATAAATCTTACAGATTTATATGAGAACACACTTCCAGTATGTAATAATGTGTAATTACGTTTGAACTCATGTGAATGAACACTTTTAACGCCCTGATATGTGTGAAAATGTTTCTTACTTAAATTTCAACATCCCTTGCCTCTCGTGAGTCTAATTTAAATACCATGAAATGTGCACCTGTAAGAGTATCTTCACCGCCTTTAAGTGCGAGATTACAGCGATTCCTTGGTTAATTGGTTACACTGGTCGGTAGATACGATGTCGGTACCTTTACCTCAATCCTGTGCAAAAATAACTAGTCAACGAGTAGCGTAACATCCGCCCATGTTATTAATAACCTTCACCTGCTGCACTCCGACTCCATCGCGCACCGCCTGCTCAGTGTAAGTCTGCTTACTACCCTCATAAATTGTACTGACAGCGTAATACTGTTGCTCTTTCCTCTTGTCAGTCTTGGTGTAATTTTTCCCCTCCCCCATGGCCACCGTGTCCCTTCGCCCAATATCCAGGTGACACCGAGGTCCCTTGAGGAGTTCCCTCCCCAAGTATCTCCTTTGCCCAGCTTCTCCTCAAGCTTTGAGAGAGATTAGACCCGACGTTAATAGCAAATAGTAGTAACCCTGATTTTCCATACTTAATGTCCCGCAACGCATCACCGTAGCACTGAATCAAATAAGCTTGATTTGAGTCTCATAGAATACGATAACCGAATCAGGATGTCCTATGCTGAAGAGTTGTTCCTTAAATGAACAATTTCTTGTCTTAATTATATTATTGTTGAGTGTACAGTAAAATGGGGGTTGACATATGGAATGGGAGGTACCGACTGCATGGCCGTCTTTATCAATACTGCCTTATTTTAAAAGCCACATAGCCTATATACAGCTCCTGGCAAAACAAATCCTTTCCATTGATATGAAATGGACTGATTGAGGAATGAGAGTCGTGTTCCTGCTTGCTGGCAACCCAGCTATCATCTTACCAGGAAACTGGAGCGTTGCCCCAAATGCTGGTCACGGGGGTATTAATGCTGCCCCATTACCGAGCCTCGGTCTAACGACTGGCTTTGCTCTATACATCTGTTTCATAAATACACCCTGAGTCGTTATTTTTTTCCTTATTCCCAGTGGCAATGTGTACTTTGCGTTCATCAACACTAAATAAGATCTATTGCTTTTAATGTCACATTCCGCTACCCATTCTCATCCGACTGTAGAATAATGTAGTAATTAACAGCGTTAAGTGTAAAGCGGACCCGTGTGTCTACAGAGAGATGGCGTGCGAGGGTGCTAGAGTACGCATTTAAATAACCATGCTAATTAGACATGAGGCAGTCTGTGCTGAGATCTAGTGAGGATGGATGAGCTACGCTCATTTTCATTGTTATTAGTGTGGTTTAGTTATCGTGATGTGAGGCTGCTTTGTCTTTTGCCGCGAGCGACTCTATGGCATTGTTTGTTTGTTGGGTCTCAAAAAGCCTACCCTTGTAAGGGATTTTAAAGTGTATGTTTAGTGGAAGAATGATGATTAAAATTCTGTTATATGTTTAACTCGGACTAAAATCCTGTTGTTGGGAGTAAAGCCACTTGTGGATTGCGCCGTCGCTCCTTGGTGTTTACGCATTCCTGTGATGCCTCACTCGCGTTTACATAAATTCATACTATTGATCATACCGCTGGAGAGAGAGTTTGATTTCGTAGCTGATGCAAGACTGCTGTGAGATAAAGGTTGGATAACCCTAAAGCTAGCAAATTGTTGGGGGTGTCTTGTGACCTCCCGCCTCGCACCTCCTTATGCACGGGCTAGAAACGAATCCAGAAAACGTCAAGTTTTACGCAGCGTTTGGAAATTCTTAACGGTCTCCTGTTAAATATTGATCGCCTCCGCTGAGATTGATCGCGTGTCTCCGAAATCTGAAGTGGGGGTTGTGTAACCCAGTCAGGCAAGGCCAGTTGGCGCTAAAGGTAATCGATCAAATAAAGGCAGCTCTAAGGGGTGGTCATGGGCATCATGAATACATGTAGGGGTCACCCCACATCACAATAATAAACACGGAATACGCATAATTTTATTTTCGAAGCATAATGTAGAAGAGAGAGACAATATATAGGGTCTCTGATGGTCACCACAATCAAAATTTTCTACTAAAGCCACTGATTAAGGGCTGTTTAAAACAGCAGACTCTGTCAACACCAGACCTACATAACGGTTTTGGTCATATCACATTGTCTTCCAAAATAAGAATGAATGCTGGATATTTCTATTTTTTTTTTTGGGGGGGGGGGGTTACCAAATGTCCCAGGGGATCTATTTTAAATGTTCTGTTGCCCTCCAGAGGTCTCCATGACAGCTGAGGCTACAAGAATGCTACTTTAACTATCTCCGAGCTTCCTGTATCCTCCTAAAACAATCTGCAGCCTGTGACATCCTGGCTGCCTTCTCTGCTAGTTTGAAGTGAAAAGCCAAAAGGGCGGATCCCACTTTTAGGCAAAAAAAAAACAGGCAAAACCCAAACAAAAGCTGCATATGTATTTATTCATGCTCTCAAAAGAAGACTTTTTCCCATGGTCTCATCTGCTGCTGCAGTATCGCGGATTCTCATCGGCGTCACGTCCTGCAGAACTTTGTTGACGGATATCCCAAATATTCCTTCCCTGAGAACCAACTCCGAAGTTTGTAATCTTGTGTGGGGGAGACCAAGCTTTGCAGAGCAGGATTTTATTTCAGCTGAAGCTCTGGCCTAGAAGGCTGGCATACATGGGGGGGGGATCCGTGCAGCAGACTGCAACTTAAAATGAAAAACAAATAACGCGCTGTGTTCACTGATATCCACATAACAGGTGGCCTTTCATTTATTTTATTAATATTATAATTATTTTAGTTGTTTAGTAAGCGTCTATATGCAAAGCAACATAAATAGCATAATACCACAAATAAATACTTCTCATGAGTATAGAAATAGACCCTCTTTTTGGATTTGATCCATGGGCATTTAACTGATATCCTACTCAGCATACCATCTGACTCACATCTGAATCATACTTATGTGTCCTGTAACTTTCTAGGCTTAAACAATAGGATGAATGAGCACAGAAGAGCAACAGGTGCAGAGGATCATAGATGCGAAGCCCGAATGTTTGTTTGAATCCCCAGAGTAGCTGCATTTTTGGAATTACAACAAACTCGGCCATATAAAAAGTGAACCCTTTCAGCTTTATAATGGATGGCATGTTTGTGCAGGAGAGATTTAATGCCTTTAACTTGCCCTTGTATGGCATCCCTCCTGGACCTGTAATCTTTCATGTCTCCCTTCAGTGAACTTGTTACAATACAACAGTGTCCTCCAAGCTTATTGCTTATGTGCTTTTTATTCCAACCAGAAAAGCAATCTGGCTACACGGAAAACACTGACGTTTTAGATGTGAGGAAAACAGTCCTCACTCGAAGGCATTCACAGAAATACTCTGCGTTTATCAAAGGGAAATGTTTCAGTAAATGTAACAATTAGGTTTTATAAAAGCACAAGTGTAAGAATAAAGTATAAGGTCATATTTATATTCAGGTATCCCTGTTCATCTCTATGTTTTTTTCTATAATGGATTTGTGTATTGGTGTGAGAAAAAACGCATCAGTTTCTTGCAGTGTGTGCTTTGCGGTAATTCGCTCCTTCCTGGAATTGTTTTTATTTTGCAGTGCAATACTTTGTAGCAACGCTGGAGCCGGTGTGAGCTCTTACATTTTGCATGCAAGACCCAGCAGGAATGCGCGTTTCGTTTGTAGGGCCTGAGAGGAACAGGGTTTCCTTCGAAATAATCACTCTCAGTCTGCTGAATGGCTCAAACTGCAACTTTAATCTGTCGGTTTGCCAGTTGTGACCCAGAGTCCCCAGGAGGTGGAAACATTTGGTACTAAGGGTGGTTTGTGGCCAGGGTGGCTACTTAGCTGTGGGTGTTGCACGGTTTTAAGTACTGCATCGAGCTGCAGAGTAATTTGCAGTTTGTAAAAAATGGCAGAAGCACAGGGATCTTTCACTGAGTATGTGAAGAGCTGTACATACAATCAAGATTGGCCAAGTACAACTTTCACAAGTCACGTCATTGACTGAAATGTCTCCTGCAGTCAAAGGGGAAATTCTTTGTGCAGATACACTTCTGTTTTCCATGAATGGACAGGCTAACCCTTGGAAACACTGACACTCAGCACACAAAGGTTTATGTATAACAAGAAGGGTATACGTGCGTCTATAGGTGGTCAAGAAAAAAACACTGAAACGAAGCCAGACTCACCATGAGCATTTCATTGTCAGAAACATTTCATCATTTCGGAGGCTGGACATAGAGCCTTAGCTCTCAGGAGTGTTTTTTGTTTATAGATGTATTAAACAGCACGTTAAGTTACATTAAGTTATGTGTGCAAAAAGGTCACTAATAGCCATTAATATTTCTCTTATGGGACTTGGGAGCACTATGGAAAATGATTTAAAAATGAATGTGCTGTCTCTAGTGGTCTACCCCCCCGTGGTAACACCGAAATGCTCTCATTAACCTCCATTGCTCAGTAACTGTTGCTTAATACATTATACAAAGATTTTTTTTCTTTCTCGTTGTTACTTCACATGGCGGATGGCAGAGACTGAGCTTTTACCTTAAGTGCAACGGCTGCCTTTGCCAGACTTACAGTAGCTTACAGTACAGGATAATGACTGTCCGCACCAGACTTATAGTAGCTTGAGGTACAGGATAATGGCTGTCCATACCAGACTTACAGTAGCTTAAGGTACAGGATAATGGCTGTCCGTACCAGACTTATAGTAGCTTAAGGTACAGCGTAATGGCTGTCCATACCAGACTTACAGTAGCTTAAGGTACAGGATAATGACTGTCCGCACCAGACTTATAGTAGCTTAAGGTACACTATAATGGCTGTCCATACCAGACTTAGAGTAGCTTAAGGTACAGGATATTGGCTATTCGTTCCAGACTTATAGACAGCTTAAGGTACAGAATGATGGTTGTCTGTTCCAAACTTATAGTATCTTAAGGTACAGGATAATAGTTGCCTATACTGCAATGAGAGTAGCTTAAGATATAGGTTAATGGATTTTCATTCTGAATTGATTGTAGCTTTAGGTACAGACTAATGCTTGTCAGTACCAAACTTATAGTAGCTTAAGGTAAAGGATAATGGCAGACTTTTAATGTACTGGATAATAGTGGCTTATTGTAAATAACAAGGATTGTCTGTAGCTGACTAATAATGACATGTTGTACAGGCTAATGGCTGCCCACAGTTGACTCACAGGTACTTCACAGCATTGCAGCACATGGATGCATCCTTAGTGATGACTTCACTGGAGTTAGTAGTGATATATTAGAAAGGACTGGTTGTACAATATACATGAATAATGTGTAAAACTGTACAGAAACGAGTGCCGAACATGCTCTGGAGATGTGAGAACAGAGAGGCAGCCCTGTCCGCTTCTACTATCCATTCAGAGGGCACTGTGCACATTGCAACTGGCCATGGCGTTCATTACTTCTGATAAATGGCTGCCATTCCACCTTAAATACATTAGTGCACGGCAGATGGAAGATCAGACATATATTTATATCCATGATAAATTTGTTAAGATGGGGATTTATTGTAATTACACAGCCGTGGGCAGCATCTTTATGTCTCCAAAGTAAACCTGATTCTGAAGCTGGATGCTGAAGGTTGGCGAGAGAGGCCCATAGTGTTTTTTTTTTTTTTTTTGCATCCCGAACAATGTAGTCGATGCCTTATTTTGTAGTTAATATTGCCGCGCATGTGTTACATCAGCCCACCTCTCTGTTAAGACCTTGGAAGACCAGTGATTTATGACCACGAGCATTTAAGGAGCAGTGTTGGTACACAGAAGAGGTACCAGAAAGTGCAGCCAGCCTGAAACCCAAGGAATCTTAGACGGGGTATGTTTAGTCGGGGACAAGTTTCACAGAAGCCGTTTTTCTATTTTAAACTGGTGGTGTCAGTGTATGTTTCCTTCCCAGAATGGCTTTGGTCACTTGGCAGGGCTCCAGCCGGGCTCCCTGGGACCCTGGGAGCGTTTAAACGCACGGCATGTCCCTGCTGTGTAAGCGGCACCTGTAATGTAATCGAGCCGGCGGCATCCTGAAATGACAGCTGGTTGTGAGGGTACCCCCGGGATAATGAGGTCAGCCTGGAGCACAAGGAAGGGGACACCGCGAGAGGGAATCTGACCCATTACCAGACGCATACCCATACATAACAAGTGGAGTTTAGACGCGCCGCTTCACCTAAGTGTACATTTTGAGATCATTTTAGAATTTAGTGACCATCGTTGACATACCGCAGCACAACAACGAAATGTGTTCTCTGTATTTAACCCATGTGTGACATAACAGGGGATTCAGTGCCCGGGGAGCAGTGCTTAGGGGCAGAACCTTGCTCAGGGTACCTCAGTGTTGCCTTGCTGTCAGGGATTCCGACCTGCAATCTTTCAATTACAAGGTCGCTTCCCTAACCCTTTAACCACCACTGCCCAGGGTGGCAGAATTTCTGGTGGAGTCCACCAGCCGTGGGGAGGATGTGGACACTCTACACACACGTAGCTGGGCGTCGAACCGTCAACCCTTGAGCTGTGAGGCCCCAATGCTTCCAGAGCCATCGCCACGTATTTACCATTATGTGTTCATTTCATTGTACGTTTAACTGTTTATAAACCCTTATGAAGTATCAAAACTAGATCTGCTTACTAGATACCTCACATGCTATATAAATGTTTTGCAAAATTTATGTTCACACTCCTAACCACTAAAGGAAGGAAAGACAAAATTAAATTAAAAAAATGTGGAGTCTTCCCATTTGCAGTCGCGTCCCATGGCGGGGCGTCCGCTGCGTCCTCTCCATCGACTGGAGCTCCAGTAGACGCGCTCCTGCAACTCTCAAACGAAACGAGCGGACGAATAAACAGATCATTAACCTCCCACGTCTTCAGTGGGCAGGGAGCACGAGCGCTCCAGGAAATTACAGCCGTGCTGGAAGCGCTCGATGGACACTCTGACATTCACCACCCCGTCGTCTCTCACTTAGACCGATTGTGCAATTATTTCAATGGCTCAACCCCCCCCCCCCTCCACCTCCCCCATTAAAACATGCATTCTTGATGACTTCTTAATGAAACGCTTTGGGAGCCATCAGCGTTCTCGCCCCACCTGAACAGCGCTCCTAGAATGTTCCCGGAGTTTCATTAACTGGGATCCAATTGGTAGAGCTGGGTTGGGGGCTGGTAGGGGTAATGCAGATGTGTTGTGCCCCAGCTGTTGGTTACTATGGTAGAGGATATATTGCGGGTGCATCACAAACCATAATTACAGACCACTTATTAACCAAGCATTTACCTACAAACGCATCATTGCCACGGGTAAAACCATATGGGTTTTTGTTCGGTTAGCAGGATATTATAACCAAGTGCACATAGTGCAAGCAGTACACACTACAAAAGGATGAATTAGTGAATAAAGGTTGTGCAAGAAATAGCGTAACAGAAAGGTGGGTGTGATATGTGCCATTAAGACAGGAAGTCAGGTTGCAAGTCTCTGCCAAAGGCCCTCTGAGTGTTTCCCTAAAATCGATGCCATCTTCTTTATACCTCGGTTGCTTGATGTCATTTGGAGTTTATCTCAAAAAGACAGAGGAAAAGCGGAAGTGAGCCTGCGGCATGTCATTCATTAATAAAGATGCCGGCGCCGAAATCGTATTTGGATTTATATGTTATAATTCACAAGTCGTATCTCACCGAGCGGCACTATTGTGTTTCGTTTAGACCGAAACCCTCCTTTGTCTTCCCGTGTCCCTCCGAGGGTGACAGCGCTGCGCCAATGCTCCGCACCTGCAATAAAAAGGAGACGTTCACACAGGAGAGCATGAAGGGCTGATTTAAAAACGCAGCTGTGACACTGGGGCCACACTGTGGTGCTGGCAAATTATGCTATGAGATACAACACAAGACCTCGGGAAAAGTGCGTGTTTAAAGAGGAAAAAAAAACAGAATGAAAGGCATAATGGACATAAAGGGGATTAGAGGGAGCTGCTACGCATTTTGGGCCCCCCAGTCATTTAGGGGCCCTTGGAAAGTCCCCCCACCCCCATTATGGCTCCCCTGAGACAAAGAGCTGGTATTTGTAACATTTTTAAACTTCGCTTTCTTTATTATATTTTTAGGCCAGAATACGAAATGTATAGATATGCTGTTTTATCCTGACCATCCTCTTGTGTTTCATTTTGCCCTATTTCTCGTCTGTGGTAATATTTATTTTTTTATGGAGTGTTTTTTTTTTCCTCTTAAACCTATTGTTTCTGGAAAATGAACCGGAGCTGAGATGTAGACAGTCAGGTGACTGATGGCCTCCCCAAGACAAATTAAATAGGGCTACGACTGCCAGAACTTTCCTCAGCGTTGTACATTTTGCGAAACCCCCCCCCAAGAGAGAAAGCAGCCCGTTCCGGTCTGAAAATTCACAAATTTTTGCACAGAGTGTGAGAGGCGCCGTTCCCGTTCCACGTCGGCTTCGTGAAGAGGCCCCTGCGATGAGGTGGGCTGGCGTGACTCACCAGCTCCCAGCAGAGACGGACGGCCCGCGTTCTGCCCGTCCTGACCTCGAGCGGCTGCGCTCTGTCCTCCAGTCCCGCTCAGTGCCTGTGCCATTTTAAACCATCCATCCAGCCCTTAAAAATGGCCCGGTGGGAGCGTCTGGTCTCTCTGTTCCCCCTCCTCTTGTGTTTCACATCTCCCTGCTTCCCGCCAGCCGGATGTGTTCTCGTTCTTCCGATATTATAATAAGGAGTCCGCTCGTTCCAGCGTGAGGTGACAGGTTCCACAAATATTTTCTCCCACATATCGGCGCAAAGCTCATCTGCTGTTATGCTCGTGCACCTGAAACTGTTTCACTGGAACTGAGAGCGGAAACTGCGCCGACTTCTGAGGACGCCGGTGTTGACAACATCTTGTGGCAGCGTTCATTAAGTATTTAGATGTGCAGATAACTGGATCTGAAAGCGGAGGGGTTAATATATTTAATTTTTAGGCTGGTGGCTTAGTAGGTAACGCTGGGATTGTGCAGGTTTCTTCTTGCAGCTTGTGGCATGATTGTATATGCGCCTGGTGGTGTGTGGCTCAGCACTGTGCCCTGTCCTGCCAGTGAGAGGCCATACCTCACTGTCACTGTCTATTTTTTTTTTATTTTTTTTGCTGTGAAATTGAGTAATTGGCATGGTAACAAGGACCATTTTTGGACCAAATGTTCCATTCCAGTTCTGATTCTGGTACTTCTCCTTAAGGGTGAGGACAAGCATCCCATTGTGACCAGTGAAAGATACGAACTGTAAAAACTGTGTCAGAGCGTAAGTCGGGCAGCGAGGCCGGGAGGGATCACGGTTGCCTGTGTAAATGCTCACTGCCTGTCCACATTATACTGTGTTTAGTGTGAATGGGTGTCTTCTGTTTTTCTGTTACACCCAGTGTGAGCGTTGAGCGATATATCAGGGAAATTAAAGCGTTATATTATCTTTGTTTTCAGCCCACTGAACCTGCAGCATTATCTTAGGTTCCTCATCTGCTTGCTGGTGTTGTGATTGTTCGCATCAATTATCTATCTTTTCCCTGAAAATATTATATTTTACAATAAAGCGGGTTAACTGCCGCGTGATTCTGTTGACCCTTCCAGCTTAAAAAAACCCTCTCAAATGGAAAGTAAGACATCTGTTGAGGAAAGAATGTCAGTAACTTTGAAACGTCCTCCCTGTTGCCCCCCCTCGCCCAAGGTCTTACCTCGTGTCCTGCTCTGCTCCTGCCCTGCAGGTACCTTCGTCTCAGCCTTCACGGTGCTGTGCGGGGCGCGGACGGACCTGCCCAACCGGCACGTCTGCTGCGTCTTCTGGCTAAACGTCGCTGCTGCCTTCATCCAAATCCTCACAGCCATCGTCATGGTCGGGTGGATCATGAGCATATTCTGGGGCATGGACATGGTTATACTGGCGAGTAAGTGTCACACTGCCATGCTCAACTGGCGACTATGTGTCACACTGCCACGCTCAACTGGCGACTGTGTGTCTCACTGCCACGCTCAACTGGCGACTATGTGTCTCACTGCCACGCTCAACTGGCGACTGTGTGTCTCACTGCCACTCTCAACTGGCGACTATGTGTCTCACTGCCACTCTCAACTGGCAACTATGTGTCACACTGCCACGCTCAACTGGCGACTGTGTGTCTCACTGCCACTCTCAACTGGCGACTATGTGTCTCACTGCCACTCTC
>JAABNY020000038.1:6732059-6748190 GCA_015164015.2 Brevimyrus niger
ATCAGCCAGAATTAGATTTATAGACATAGTTATTCTTGTCCTGGTCAGGGTGGGAGCTGGGAAGGAAACAAGCAGAAAGCAGGGGAACACTCTGGACAGGATTCCAGCCTATCACAGGGCACGTTCATCTGCATAATCACAGATTCCAGCCTATCACAGGGCACGTTCATCTGCATAATCACAGATTCCAGCCTATCACAGGGCACATTCAGTATTCTAGCCATATCACAGGGCACATTCATCTGCATAATCACATAGTGTGGGCAATTAAGAGATGCTGGTTAGCTGAACTGACTGCCTTCGGGCTACAGAAGGGAAACCCAGAGGATACCCATGCAACACGGGGAGAATACAGGGAGAACACAGGGAGAACATGCAAGGCACACGCACACTGCACACGCATGTGAAGCCCCAGTGCTGGCAGTGTGAGACTGCATAGCTAGCCACTATACCATCCTCAGATACATCTCCCCATCACGTCAATGTCTTATTTTAATCTAGCACAGAGGGATGCAGACAGTGCTTCAAGAGAGATGTAAAGAAAGGCTTTATGGGAATGAACCATTCCGTTTGTAAATATAACCTTGTAGCTGATTATTACATTTACGCTCACATTTGAAATTTTACATTCATCGATTCTCTCTTTCCCTGTCCGATCAAATACTGATACAGGGCAACAACTGTTCAGTACAGCCTCTCCCCAAGTTACATTCCGATAAACCTATTGCAAGGCAGAAACATCATAAGGTGAAATTGCATTTAAATACAGTACGTCTGACCTAACAAACATCATAGCCTACCTTATGCTGCCGTAAACATGCTTAGAAAACTTACATTGGTATACAGTTGGGCAGAATCATTACCACAAAGCTTATTTCATAATAAAGTATTGAATACCCCACGTCATTTTTAGAACAATGTACTGAAAGCGAAAAACATTTATCCATCGTAAAGTCGGAAGATTCTAACACGGACCATCATAACCTGCCGGAGCATCTTTGTTTACTACGTTCAAGAAAGTGAACAGAAGACTTTCCTTAAACACTTAAATAACAATATTAATAACAATTATGTCAATAATTATGAAAATGCCACTATGACATACATCATATTGTCATGATATACGTTTCCTATCACCAAAGTTCAGGGCAGGTTATCTATAAAAACAAATTATAAATTCAGAAAAAAAAGCTAAATACAAATACCGCTGCACATCTCTGTAAAGAATGATTTTCTCTCCTGTTTATTCTCATATTGCTGTGATTCCTATACTGAAGAAACTACACAGGTGACCCCTCTACTTAGCATCTGTCACAGATCCAGCCTGGATCCGTCTAAGGGGGATTTTTTTCTCCGCTCCCTGGTGGAAGCTTTGGAGAAATCTTACGTCTGAATGCTTATGTCCTACAAAAGAAGCTGATAGTTAAGGGCCAGATCAGATTGCATACCGATACTTATGAACCATACATGAGCTAAACTTATTTAAGGCTATAAATAGTATTAGTCTTGTTATTATTATTATTAGTAGTAGTAGTAGTAGTAGTAGTGGTAGTAGTAGTAGTGGTAGTAGTAGTAGTAGTAGTAGTAGTAGTGGTAGTAGTAGTAGTAGTAGTAGTAGTAGTAGTAGTAGGAATAATAATAACATAAAAGAAAATATTAAAATAAAACAGAATACAGTTTCACATTTAGATACATACAACATTGCTTTACTAAATCATTTGCTAAGCAGTCTAACTGCATCAAAACAACTTAGTTTTTAAGAAATTGAATGAGGTGAATTTAATTAACATAACAAAACCCTTATTTTGACATTGTGGGGACCATTTTTCCAGTCCCCGTAAGGATAACTTCAATTTAATAAAAACCGGTTACTGCAATCAAAAACTAAAAATGCCAAAAGTCTCATATTTTGTTTGGTTACTTGTGGTTAAGTTTAGGGCTGGGTGGGCTGTCATGTAGGGTTTAGGGTTTTTCCCATAGAAATGCATAACGGTCCCCACAAAGACATGAGTACTGCATGTGTGTGTGTGTGTGTGTGTGTGTGTGTCAGTCAGGTACTAAAAAGTGCCTGTCTTGCAATGCCCATAAGGCTACAGTAATGTAAAGATTGCAGATTCCTGTCCCTTCATTATGTCTGATGAGCTCACAGCCAAGGTACACGCAGCATTATGGTTACAATGGACTTACATTACCAAGGAGCCATATTATGCTAATTTTCAATGTTCATAATTTGGATTTAAGGTACCCCAGTTTAAATGGCCTTTATCTTTGCTCACTTACATTTAGCCCAGACCACCTTAAATTTGACAAGTTATCCCACTAAGCAAGAAATCCTGCTTTATGAAACAGGCCCCAGTATTAGCCAGTTTCATTGTCAGCCACTGTTAGTAGTTAATAAAAAACATTTTATGCAGTATTTTGCACATACATGCACCACAGTGACATATCCGCAGGGAGCGGTTGGACAGTACTGTGTGTACAGCCAATTTAAAGAGATGGAAACAAGACATACGTGCAAATAAACAGCACGTGACTTGGAAATTCAAATGTTACTCAGCGTTACTCCATTCGGCGTGCAGTTTGGGCTTTAAGACTTTGCAGGCTGCTTACATGCCCATAACGCTATTTAACACACTAAAGGAAAGGAATTCACTGGAAAAGACTAACAGGTCCCCTTTAAAATTGTGTAAGTGGCTTGCGACTAAACCTGTAGCAGAGTACTTTACTCTATATTCAGTACTCAGCTGCAGAACTGCATGTTTTGACTGCTAACCAACTACTACTACTACTACTACTACTACTACTACTACTAAGAAAATAATAACAATGATAATACTGCTACTAATAACAATAATAAACACAGTATTCCGGAATGTCAGCAGAATTGCAGTTCATAGGCAATTGGTGAGCAGACTGGACACAAGAGCACTAGTCAACATCGAGATACTCTCCGCTTTCATCAAAAGGTGTAATTGTGTAGTATTGTTGCTATCCCCGGGCTACAGTTAATTTCAGAGTGATAACATAAGGAATAATAAAGCTAAAAATATCAGTTCCCAACAGTACAAAGACACAGTCAGTTGTCCTTGCTTTATTCTGGGTCCAGTGTGAAATTAAGCTGACACTGGTTCACTGTTTCACTGTTCACTGGCAGTGCGCTCCTGCACTATTGGTGCCATGTGGGAGTCATTGCTGGTCATCTTTGCAGGCTCATTCACCAAGGAACTTCATAGGAATCTCACAGGGATGGGCCCAAAGGACTGAGCCGCTCACATAGTCAGGGCAAATAAAATGCGGCCTTCTTTTACTAGGTTAACTGTCACACTGATAGCTAACATTAATCTAACAGTGTAACGAATCTTGATCTGAGTATTACTGTGCTTTCATTTAAATACCAGTAATGCTGATGTAAAAAGTACCAAGCAAGATTTCCATTCATCCATCCATACATCTTTTAATCGCTTATCCTGATCAAGACCCCGGGTGGGGGGCTGGAGCCCCTCCCAGGCAGCACAAAGCACACCCTGGGGACTGGGGTACACCTATCTGCCCCTTTTAACATTTCCTAATTCTTTTCCAGTTCAGGACACCAGCAATTGGTCACTATTTCAATATTTAAAAATTAAAGTCTCCTTTAACTTTTACGAAAAATCGAGACGAATAATCAAGGATAATTACCAGAGGGTGAACATGCGTTGTACAAATGTATGACGCCTAACGCCCAAGAGGCGGAAATATCTGAAGCTAACTTTCCCAAAGACAATTAGCACGTCAAGAGCAACCAGTAAAATGTCCACCTCATGATTATTCACAGTTACTCACACGCAGTCATCTTACTCTTCCACCAATATTTACAATTACTCTTACGTCTTTAGTAATCCCACACTTAGGACAGAATAATCAAGGATTCATTATTATTTAATAATAATCGAAAAGGAAACCGTGTCCTTGGTTCCTCCCGTCAATTTCAAAGCAAATATACCTACAAATACATTTTTCTCAGCGCCCATGAATCTGCTCAACAAGTTCCGCCCCAGCCTTCTCCCTCTGCGGATGCCTCCCCTCGCAAAATGACCGTGCGGAAGAATGGAGCAAAGCAGCCGAGGGTCTCGAACCCGCGCCAGCGACGAGACGCCGCGAATAATTCCAAGATGGCATGTGACGCCCCCCCCCCCTCACCGGTCACCCCAATCAACAAAATCTACCGAGAGGGACTTGATCAAGTCTGTGGTTTTTTTTTGGGGTCCAGAACTGAAAAGTTTGGGGACCCATGTTAGGGTATAAAATTGTAGTAAGGCTAACACAATGAGTCTGAAAGCCAAAGGATGCCTCTGACTTGTGTCAGAACAGTGAAACATCTTTGCACTGACAGTGAAAACATTGGTGAGTTTGCAGCATCTATCGTGATTACTGTAAGAATGGCAGTGTTAGCTACCAGAAGGAGTCACCCGTGTTTCTTCTTTTAACATGCTTAGGCTTGTGCGACAAATTATTTGTCAGAATTTGACTTATCCAGAGATTTGTTTAATAATTTGGTTAACCCTTCTTCTGGAAATTCACACAATGGTGGCAGGTTCTGACTGACTGGCTTTACTACGAAGCCCGATGGCTACATGCTAAAGGCTCACGGTAACAGAAGGCCAAACAACAGTCACACGTCCGTGTCAATAACACCTTCACGTCATGCTATTAAAAAGCTTGGCCACCCACATTATACTCTCAATGATCACTGCTTAATTCCTGCATGTATATGTTGACTTTCTCTTTTGTTAAAACAGAATGCTGTTTTTAAAATGGTTTTCAGGATAAGTTCTTGTGTAAAAAGTAATAGTTTAAATCTAAATATTTTGCCACATGGATAAATCCATATTAATAGGTTCCTCCTGGGCCATACTGATTATTGAGAATACTATAATCGTACAGTGTAAATATTTCTTTTTTAGTAATGGACAGTTTCACTGTTTGGTGGTATAGAGAACAGGAACTTCCTCTATTATTAGTGAGGGAAGTCCTTGGGTCCCCCACCCCCCCTTGCCCTGTCTTGGCACAAGCTCAAGGGACTCCTGCGTCACTGCGTACAACTGGTACCCTCACCAGGATGTTCTTGTTTCCCTTGACGAAGTCGTGAAAAGCCTCGATCACTTGGTCCCGACTCTTGGTTTTCTTGAAATCCCTGTTTACTGTTCCATCTTCCTTCTACAATGAATGTGTGGGAGAGAAGGCAGGGGAAACGGAGGGGGGGGGGATATTTTATTAAAGGTTACGCAGGGCAGGGAGTCAAATATTGGCACATTGCTTTCAAGGGGTATTATTTTCATTTCTTTGCAGTGAACAAGCGGACTTGGTTCTGATCGCGAGGGTCCTTTAGCGTCACAGATCCATTGCGAGCGGCTACTTTCGAGGACAAAGAGGCAGGCTGGGCCTCGTGTCCCTGTGCTGCCCGCCCACCTGCCCTGGCCACAAGAAGCAGGGCCCACACGCGGCACGCCGGCAGCTGCGACTCCTCCGGGACCCGACAGCGAGGCCTTTCGGGAACACCGCCCAGGCAAGACGGGCAAAACATCTGATGTCATGGCAACAGGGCGTCAGGACTCCGTGGCCATCTAGGGGCAGGCTTGACCCGGGGGAGTGGAAAGTCAACCCGACACGCAGACAGAGAATTTCACTAACGAAGATACGTGGGTAAAGAGAGCGGCGCTCCAAGTTTGGGCAGGACAGTCATTATCCCAAGCTAAGAAGTACAAGCTGCAACTAACACTTAACTACTTTCCCAGGAATATAAAAAAATTCAAATTGCGTAATTTTTTTCCGCCTGAAATCTCTACCTTGGCAAAACAACAACCTCTGTAATGACGCTGATTAAATGCGTGACGGTTTGCATGAGCGGATGTGGGTGTCGCCCGATGTCACTTGCCGGTGTTACTTTCAATGGATCTGTCACGGGCAGGCCCCTCAGACGACAAGAACACGCAGCGGCGCTCATGTGGTCGGAGGCCTCCTCGGTTGCCCGTGGCAACAGGTCAACTGCCCACGACAATTCTATTAGGGTGCTTCCGCAGAAACACTCCTTCGCAAATATCGGGCAAAAAACCTTGGATGATTCAAGAAGACGGACACGGCCCCATCTTGGCTGGCCAGACTATGAGGATGACCCCGCGGTGAAGCGGTATCAGGAGGCCTAACCCACCTTGATGCCCTCGATGCGGAAGCCCAGAGTGGCTGTGGAGCTGATTGTTTCCCTCCATTTCATGTAGCGGGGCTTGGTGACGGCCTGCTGGGCGTGCTCCTCCGGCGTGGGCGCGTCGGGGTCCACCTCGATCATCTTCTTGTACATATCGTTACGCAGGCTGGGCTTCTTCCTCGCCTTCGTCAGCTCCTCCTCCAGGTACGTCCTGTGGACCCCGCAGTGGCCCGTTAGCAAGGTGCCGACGGCACCGAGTCGACACCCGTCAACAACTGCAATCTAAATCTAGCACTTTCCTACATAGTCACGTTGAGGCCCCAAGTCGAAACTTTACCTGCGTTTAGCTAGCACTGGAAAGTCAAACATCACTTCCTCTGTTTACAGCAACTACTACAGCATTTACACTGTTGACACTGGTTGACAGGTATCGGATATCATGCACATATGCAAACATCCAATTTGTCGCTGGCTGCCAGGTGCTGGTATATAAATAGAAGGTCGGGCGACAAATGTACAGCAGTCTGCGGGCGGCGACTGCCGGTCCGGCAGCCTCACCTGACGCCCATCTTGCAGTCCATGACGCAGGGCAGGTCGAACTCCGCCAGCAGGTCGTCCATCTGGTTGTACTTCTCGCCGTCCTTCTCCACGTCGCCGTGGTAGGCGGGGACGTACGGCTGTAGGACGTCGCGCATCAGCCGGTCCAGGCAGCGCTGCTCGCTCTCGCAGTGCTTCTTCAAGATACGCCCGTTGGCTCCGGCTTTGAAGCTTCCTGCACGGACACAGACACAAACAGCCCCCCAGGACTTGAATTTCTTCACAAAAACAGTGAACATTAAACTATAATCTGTAACTCATGTCATCATTCGAGCAGTAAAAAGAAAACACAAAGGACAGATGGTTTCCGAGCGACCGCTCAAGGCCGATGTATACTTCGGAAGTTCACGCCGTACCTACGCAAGTGGCCAATGCCTCCGCCAACATCCGCACTTGTGTGTTGGTGTGTCGGTGTTGCCTTGCAATCACACTACCGAAACACTGTTTCGAGTGCAGTGGGTTTATGTCTTGCAAAAACATTTTGACTTTGTTACTGAGAAGACAACCTTAGCAAGCTTTGCAATTTGAACGATCGTTCCTTTTTAACATTATCTAATACACATTTAAAAATCAGTTATAAGTTTACCACTTCTGCTCTTGCGTGGGCTCTGCCTGTGTTCCCCAGTCATAGAGCCAGTCATAATCACTCTCATCCTTGCTATTTAAATCAGTCATAGATGAGTTTGTGCAAAGTTTAGGTTTGGAACACAATATTTATTGCAAAAAAAATCAAAAAATTTTCTAAAAATTAAATCTAAAATTTTCCAGTATTATGCAGCCCAAGCGTGAATGACTGCGACCACGTTTTTTTTAAACCGCGTGAATGACGGCGACCACGGCAAAAGCAGCAGCGAAGCTCCCAACCAGCCCAATCACGTGGTCGCCGTCGTCGCGACGTGCAGTTACGTTTCTGGGAAAGTGCGAGTCAGGCTACACTGCAGGTCATGCGGCTACACCATACCTATTGTGTTGATTCAACGCAGAGGTATAAATCAGCCCTAGGACAGCTTCTGTGTGCCAACCATTCAGACACACGACAGTAATAAAATGTAAATTTTGATAAATGAGGTAAGGGAATTACTGCAATTCAGTGCTGGATGGGGGGGGATGTTGTACCAATAAATGCATCTCAATGCAATTAGATACTATGGAGAAGGCGGTTCCTGCTAAGTGTATATCTAATAATAATGACTGCGGGCATCAATCTGCCCAGACTACAGTCCAGAACTCGGGTCGGTTTAAGGCCGACATGCCACTGACTCCCTTGTCTCCCCTCGTAAAACCAGCCTGCTTCCAGTCGGGCCTACCTGCATGTCCAGCGAGCTGCACCCAAGGGTACTTCTTCTTGAAGGACATCACGAAGGGCGACCAGTGCACCATATTCTTTATCTTCTTCCAGGATTTATGCTGCAGAGCAGGGAAACAAAGACACGCAGACGCGGTGAAGATGCAGCAATGGCATGGGAGCGACAGACAAAGACCGTCATGCGGCTGCGGACCTCGCAATAACCCCGACTGCAGCGTTCGGACAGGAGCGGAAAGCCAAACGCTGTCTTTTTGTTTACAATAATTATTACTGTACAGGGCCTTTGTTATCATGTCAATTTGGGCTTCAATTTGGGCTGCTATCTTCCGCGGTTTAAACACTTTAGGTATGTAGATACCTTAGAAAGTCATAAGAAGGTACACAAGGTGCAGAGAGGACAGTGTTCAGTCTGAATGACGCAGTTCATGCTTATCATTCCTACAGCGTGTTGCTTCATGTGTCCCTGGCAGGGCGTGTTCCACCGAGTTTCGGTTCACCAACACGCCAGCATCATGTTCATCCATATCCACCCGTGATGTTCGAACGCCGGTCAGAAGGCCGTAGGACCAGAACGCGCCGTCCCTGCACACTGCACCAGCTGCCCGCAGCTGCCGGTCCCCCGGGCCGAGAGGAACATTCTTCTCGCGTTTTAGGAAAGCACGTTTCTGCGTGCAACTGACGCAAGGGTAGCTATTCGGGTTCTGCCATTGGTCCCTTGAATTCGGAATGCGAGGGAGGGAGTTCCAGGGTCTGGGCTGGATGGCTCTGGCCTTCTCCAGCTGACTGGAGATAAGCGCCGAAGCACGTGCAGGATGAACACTCTAAGACCATAATATTGGGCCTGTTTTTCCTTAAGGAGACCCTTAAATGCGATCCTGTCCAGCTCGGTGAAAGTCTCCCGGGTTTCTCTTTGTCGTCCTGTATAGCTTTTTCAAGCGTTAAGACCAGTCTGGCTCCACGCATACTGGGAGCAGAGCTTGTTTTTCTGTTCCAGTTCAATGCTTCACTCTGAGAGACGTCGACTGTGGCTCTGTTTTGGCTGAAAAAATAAAAAAGAGTTAAAAAAAAAAAAAACTGCAGTGAACGTCTGGCACCAGCTGCCACTCTTTGCCTCTTTGTTGCTGTTCTGTGCTCCAAGTCCGGTGTGGGGTTTCCCCAGGCTACCTTGCAAATACCCAAACACGGGAAAGCCTTTCTTTGTTTAGGGCCCAGTGTGTGCAGCCCCCCCCAGGGGACGAGGGAACCTACGTGTGGGGGTCCAATCATCACCTTCAGCTTCGCCATTTCATCTCCGTGGACGACCTCCGACCTCCGACACCATGTGATCCCGCAATGGAGCAGAATATCCTGAGTTTATCTCTGCTTGGTGCGTTTATGACACCCAAAGAAACATTGAGGTTTTGTGCCACATAACGAGCCGATTAGAAGATTAACTTCTTTGTGAACTTCATAGTTATTCGGATGGCATCCAAAGATGTGATTAGGTGGGGGAAAAAAAAGACTGTAACCGGTGCTGCAATCCACAAAGTCGCACTACGATGGATCCCTCTGTTAAACAGATTTCCTTTAATCTTCTGCACAGGGTACATTACAACAAGACCTCAGGATCACATAAAAGGCATTAATGGCTGTCTCAGCTCCAGCTCCAAGTTTCCTATCACACGCTCCTTTGTTCTGCTCCAGTGGAGGTGAGCGTGTTCCAGAACCGTCTATCCCAGCCTTCTGTGCTGCAGCAGGAGGAGCCTATCTGGGGACGGCTTGATTGAAGCAGGCAGGCTACATGAAGGATGGTGGGGAGGGGGGGGGGGGCTATGCACAAGTAGCCATAATGGCCACGTTCGCAGCATGGTCAACCCCGCCCCCCACCCCCCTGACCCTCACATGGTGGAAACTCACTGACCCATCAGTGGTCTCTGGGCCGCTCGGGGACTGTGCAGGCGTCACATCAGAGGGTAAGTGACAGGATGTTTACGTGTGCGTCCACACGTGTGTGCCCTGTGACCATACATGGACTGAATGGTCCAGCTAGGAGACTATTTGTCATTTATTTTTGTAGTGACGGCATTGACATTAAATCATCCCATTTACACATTTTAACTTTATTATGTTACCAGGTCAATTAACCCTGTTATTTCAGTCCATTGTAAAATGGCCTGATTGTTGTCCCCTAGGGAAGCCCGGTACTTTATAGTGGAAAGTCAACAGTTTCATTAATGGATGCTCTCTCTACAGTAGTGGTTCCCAATCCTGTTCATGGAGAACCCCCTGCCATACTGTTTTCATTCCAACCCACACTGCCTTCAACCTGCAACATTCATTGTCAGCCAATTACAGACCATCTGAGCATGAGTGAGGTAGGGATGGAATGAAATCATTTTGGTACAAGGTGCTGCAGGAACAGGATTGGAATCCACTGCTCTACAAGATAAATACATTGGTAAAGGAGAGTCTGACTATAGTATGGATTTTATATTACCTCTGTTTATTTACTTATCACTTAACTTGTTTCGGTAGTATTTAGTCTGTCTACAATCCATGTCTGCAACAGAGGTCAATTGATGGTTTAATAGATTAACTAGCATGTTTGGCAAGGTTACTATAAATTATGGGATGTTTTAGATTTTAGATGTAGTGCTTTTTAATGGGGAAAATTATTCCTACAACGTTTGTGAATTTAATATATATTAAGTAATGACATTGATTCTGCGTGGTTATTGAGTAACGTTTAAAAATGTATTCACATGAAATGTTACAAGAATATTTCTTAATCCAATGTAATAAGGCATTACTGTTATGCCAAATGGTCGTCTCTGTGGAGAAAAATGGATTGTGTAATTGTTTGAGTCTGTTCTAATGTGTAACTCATGGGAGCAGGTCAAAGTCAGACTGATGTATTTATTTTTTGTTATTGGCCAAAACTACAATGTCAAAGGTTTTTTTTTGTCTTGATTTAATAAATCTGGACCTTGAAGCTGCTTCCTGGTGTCCTGCCCTCAGATGTTCTCAGAAGGTTCTTGGGGGACACTGCAGATTTCCAAATTCTGTTGTTTTGGGCTCTTTTTCCATAGTTCATTTACATGACTCTATGGAGCAGTTCACTCCAACGCTGTTGAAGGCACTAAGAGGCTATAACAATATAACCTATCAAAACTGCAAATCATCATTCAAATATGCCTACAAGACTCATAACAAAACCAGAAATAAAATGCAAAATCATTTAATGCATGCAATGCAATAGGTCCCTGACCAAGCCCAAATTTCTATTTACATAAAGGCAAAAAGTCAACCACAAGTCTTTCTGACCTTCCTAAAGTCAAATAAAAAGTGATTTTAAAACCTAATGATTTGCTTAGGAAAATTTTGCCAGTCTGGGACTCATGAACTGAAAGATTGCTAAGTTTCTTTGAAAGCTAAAAGGACTCCTCTCAGCCATTCTCACAAAACATTCCATGAAGAACAAAGCAAACAAGATTTAATGCTGCAATTTCAGCTTAATTGCTACCCTAGAATTGCGGCTTCAATCATTTCCAGGAACTTCCAGGGAAATGCTGCGTGTCAGTGGTGGTGAGGTGAATCCTCAGCTGGCCAACATCGCTGTCTACATTAGTGCCACTGGTTTCTCTCAAAATGATTTCTCAGCATCCACCCACCCACCTAGGCCTGGACTGTAGGGGGGGGGGTTCCTGAGGTGGCTGCACTGTTTAGGAGGACTGGATGTGGAAACCAAACTTAAAAGGACCATTAACAGAAGATGGGGGGGAAGGCTGATCCTCACAAAAAGTGATATCTAAACAAACCCAAAAGAAGAGAAAGTGGGAAAGAGGCCGTGAGACTGGTCGGAAGTACGTTTCTGGCAGCCATGGAGATCCTTTTTCGACCCTCAAACGCCGTCTGTTGACGGCGCAAAAAGCACCGGTGACTCGCCGCGTGAGTCAGCATTCAGCAGACACAACATAACACCCAGGAAAGGCAAAGCAGGCTCACCCGAGGCAGGACGGTGACACGGGGAGCGGTAATAGGGAGACTTGGATGAAGCAGCAGCTCGTTGATATTTACAGTGGCCTAGCGCTACTCGCAGCCACGTCATGAGTGACTCCTAGAAATAGTAACATCCTCGGCTCTAGGTACACCGCGCGCCGGACCACCTCGGCAAACGGAACCATCTGGGCCGAGAGACGGGAGGAAAGATGGGAAGGGGTTGGGAAGAGTCCAGAGCGGCGGAGGAGCCCATCCGGCCCCCACCCCGGTGAGACTCATTACCTGCAGTGCCCTGAGGAAGAGGAGGAAAGGCCTGGCCATGGCATGCAGCAGAGGAAGGGCACGGTTCCACAAGCGAGATGCAAAGGATGACATGCCAGATAGAGGAGAGAGCTCCGGTCCCAAGAAGTCTGCGAGGACGAGCTACTGCTCCAGTGATGGCGATGCGGCTCCGAGTGACATTATTAGCAAAAAAAAAAAAAAACATCCAAGCTATGCAAATGTTGCCCGACCTCCTTGGCCAACAGCTGGAGCCCTTATCCTGAGGTCCGGCTCCTGCTATTCGACAAGCTGTCGGGGAGAAAGGGTGGCCCCCATGCGGCCGCAAGGTATGCAAATGGCGGGGGATCGAGGCCCCGTGCACACCCAGAAGTCCTCAGCAGGCTCGGAGCAGAGAAACAACCGTGCACCACCAAGAAGAACGCTGGGAGAACATCGCTAATCCCAAAATGGTCTCCGTATTCGGTGTAAGACACCAAAAATTTTTGAAAGATAACAGAGACAAGGATCGCGAGACACTAAGTCTGTGTAGAAAGAATGTGGGAACTTCCAAAGCGTCGGCCGCGATTACCTCGATTTTGATTAATTTGCCTCACAGGGCTGATAAACGCTGATGAAAGTCGAGCTCGAGAGATGGCCCAAGTGTCTGGTTAACTGCAGCCCCCTCCTGAGATGACAACGGTCAGGAATACAGCTCGTAAGCTTTTGGAGCACGCACTGAAATGAGCACGCACTGAAATGAGCACGCACTGAAATGAGCACGCACTGAAATGAGCACGCACTGAAATGAGCAGGAGTGTGCAGCGGTGGCTGCAGATGATGCTGAACCGTGCAGACCTTGGTCCCTTTAGGAGCAGAACAGGCGAGGATAATAGGATATCAAAATGGGGCCCTGCGTAAACAGGGTGGAGCTGAGCAAATATGTCCAGCTGCTTTTCTTTTCTCTGGCCCAGCTGGTTCATGGACCGTAACATCATTAGATGAAAGATCCTGTTACTTACTGCCTTCCATCACTGGAAGCTTTTTAAGCACATTATCGGTGTTCTGGGTAACATCTCGAGATCCTCCTCACTGCTTTTTCAGAGGGAATAAAACTCCCAGGCCACTTGCAGTTCTTGATGACTGTAAGCTGAAAGCACGGGTCTCAGAAACTTGGCAGGTAGACAACTAGCTGACTGCAGTTGACCAGGCTCAGTACCAGTCAAAGACAATGTGTGCTCGCCAGCGCCGCCCCCCCCGTTCAAGGCAAACTGAAATTGGCTGTCAGGTTGGTGCCCCCTCAGATGTTGCCTATAGGATTGACTGGCTCTGTCTAGGCTGCTCAGTTCAGCTATACACTCCCTGTAGTCGTCCTTTAAGAGAAGGCACTGGAACGTACGAGCAAATTTTGAAAGTAGGTTCACTTCTTTGTGACCTTCATGATATTGTCTCACATCCCAGCTCTCTGCTTTTGGCCCTTTTCTCATCTGCCTTCAAAACGGCTTCCTGTGTAGCGTTTAGTGTCATTAACCAAGCAGAGCTGAGCTGAGAGGAGACGTCTTAATCTCCTGAATGTGGGACAAGTGTCCATACGCCTGACTAGATTTTGGCACATGTCCCCATACATTCCTATAATGGTGCAGAACTGGCTAGGAGACACTTACATGGATTCCCACATTGAATTCTAGGAAAAATCAAATCTAAATACTGTTCCTCAGGTGACAGAAATGAATTAAGCGAAGTAGTATTACCAGGTGTGATGTGCGCAAAAAAAGACATAGATGTCGTTTGAAAACCCCGTTACTCTAAGCAGCTTCACAGGAACGTGAAGACTATGTGGATCAATGATTAAACGGGTCTGTGGGAACTCCAGGACATCACAGCTAATCAGTGCAGCCAGCATGGTCTTCATGAGGATGTCAGTCTCTAAACAACAACGTCTCCAGTTCAAATCCCTGGAAACAGGCCTGCAGTCGAACCTCTGAGTCCTACACTTCAAAAATAAATCTGGTTAATACATTAGCCGAAACACGACTGGATAGATTTTGTTTCCACAAATCAGTTGAGTTCTCTGTGACCGTGACTCTTTATACTCAGCTGGTTGGTCTGGAGTTTGACTTTCTGGACCTAAACTGTCCACCACTGGCTGTTCAATGCAAGAACTGATCTCTAAATGTCAATCTGCATTGATGGTATATAAGCTGCTTTGGGCCAGAGTACCTATTAGCTATATAAGTAAATTAACCATGTTTGTCTAGTCAGACACTCATAAGCGAGTTGAAGGTAGACTTCAAATGATTAAATTCATATCTGTAACACAAACTGATACATACTGATTTCATATCAGTAGCTGTGACCACTGCCTTTGCAAACTACAGAGGTTTCTATTGATAGCATTTCTTGCAAAGACCCCCCCCCACACACACACCTAGACTTGTGGCATGTGCATTATTAACAGCCATTGGAGTCAGCAGGGATGAGGGACACGGGCCTGAGTCAAGGCTGCAGACCCTGCGTATTGCTGTATCTATGCAACTGCGTTTACCACAGAAACGGTGTAATGCTAAACGAAATAAGTACCTAAACAGCTATTGAAAGTATTGTAGGTAGAGCTGAAGGTAAACACTACACTTATAAATAACTCATACTTGGACAAAGTAATAATGAGCTGGGTTGCTAGGAACTGTGCTCGAGTGATTACCAGAATACACATGCAGCGAGTTTCAGACAATAGTACAGGAATCACTCATAACTGTTTCACACAAGTGACATTTTCCCGTTAATGGAATGTGAGAAGCGTGGAGAAGGGGGATGTTCTGGGGCACAAGCGCAGTACTCACCAATCAGCGGTTCATTTTTAATTACCACTTAATTGGTTAACAGTTAATAACAAGTCACCAATAATTGGTGCCTAGAGAAGAATGTACTAAAAAATAAATCCCTTAATGAAACTCCCCACTAAAGCTTTTAATCCCATGTCAAGTGGGTGTTTACTGCCACAACCGATATGATTCTTTGTCAAAATTCCCATTTTGATTCTGATGATTATTAGGGAATTTCTGCATTGTGATGACGTTTGAATGGGCGGATGTCTCTATTGTCATTGTAAAAGGAGCAAGTGCAATGAAATTTAAATCTTTACACGTCCCACCTTGCTCTCCTATGAGACACACATGCAGAGACATGTACAGGCGCGAGGCAAGCCTGAGGTTCGAAGGCAGGACACACATTTACCCAGTGCCCCAGGAAGTGAGGTCATGGGCTTTGGGGTGATACCGGAACTCCGTCTACCACAGGCTTTGAACTGCTGACCTTCTGGACACACGGCAGAAATCATGACACACTGCTCATCACGGCATCCTATCATCCTCGACTGCTGTCCTGACATTCCTCTCTTATTAGCAAAAGGCTTTAAATCAGCTCATGTCACCAGGATAAGGACCAGGCGGCAGATGCACCTCCGTGCGTAACTCACTGTGTAATTCCAGCAAGGAAGAAATCTTAGCACCCTCCCCCCACCCCCCACATAAAAAAAAAACACAAAAGAGAAAAACAGCTTGTGCTGTTTTGGGAATTTGCAAAGCCATGTTTTCCCTGGGGGGTTAAGAAAAGAAGCAGCAGCCTTAGAGATGGCTAAATGAATCACTGAAGTCGAATCTTTAAATATATTGCCTATGTCTCTTATGTCAGTTAAGAAAGTGGTTCATTCACAGCTGGGGATACATGAATACATGATACATGAACGTTCTTTGCCGTTGTATATCAAAGATAATTGAAGTGGACGCTGAGGTTGTGCAACCTGCAGAGAACC
>JAABNY020000038.1:6750337-6772497 GCA_015164015.2 Brevimyrus niger
ACAACAAATGAATTTTGTTAATGTATATTATATTATTCAGAAAGCATCTTGCTTGCATTTCTGTATGTATCTATTCAGCAGGCATCACAGGAGGACCGACAGAAACCCCCCCAAGAACGTCATACGCTGAACTCCCTAACTCCCCCCAACCCTAACCGCCACACCGCACCGCATTCCTGCCGTCACTCAGATCGGTCGCTGTCGATATCACCCCCCAACCCCACTTTTTTAAAAAAAAGACACATTAAGGTGACGAGAGCTTTTACACACCAGCCACTATGACTAAAAAACAAGTGGCTCTAAAAATGCCAAAAAAAAAAAAAAGAAGCCCTTCCGGCCTGGGGGGGTGATAGTAAACAAAAACAAAGGTGGAGTTTCACCCGGTAGTTTCCCTCTTCTGCGGAGCACGAGCTGCATTTTTCTGCACTGCAATGGGTCTGCCTCGAAAAGAGAAAAAAAAAAAACAGTGAAAAAGGCACTTCCTGTCTCATGCATATGAAACGGCTCCCTCCGCCAGCAGACCTTACACACAGGCCCAGCTGTCTGAAGCAGCTCCCAGCTTGACGTCAGCTGGTCGCTAGGCAACGGTCCACCACAGGGGTGTTACATTTTCCATTGCACCGTGCCTTCAGAATCAACGGGTGAAATTAAATAGATATTTCTTTGGGGAGGAAACCACAATACCATTACTTTTAGGTTATGCAGAAGGGAAGTGATATGGACAAGAGTACAACCCCCACCCCCAGGTAGAAGGAGTAAAGAATAGCTTCTGTTTTGATACAACATGAGTATTGGCAAAAAAACGGGTGGTATTGACTGACTTCAAGAAGTTCATTTCAAAGTGCATGGGGGAAGATTTACCTGCTCAGTAGTTTAATAGGTTTAAATCCTCTAATTCTCTTACTAATGAGATTCAGTTACACATCCCAAATAGTGTAGCCTTGTTTATCTGTGTGATCTATTTAATTCCAAGCGTGTGTAACACTAGTAGCCAGAAAAGTAAGTTTAAATCTTTTTAATTAGAGTCTCTCTGTAAGTACTTGTTACCCAGGTGTAGATGCTGAATTTCAGTGCCAGCTCTGTGTGACTGTGCCTTTTCTGCGGAACAGCAGTGTGCCGTTTGAGGTTAACGATTCACGGTTTGCTTTTCGTGAATGAGGAAATTCTGGAAAAGAAAAAGAGAAACCCGGGATCGCCGTCCGACAGCGACCGGCGGCCGAGCCGACTTAGGCATGCTGTTCTTTTACATAACCGACAGGCATCCAGCACGACAATTTGAAAATCCCCTCCCCCCACACTGGCCCGCCCCAACCAGCCTCCAAGATACACACTGCCAGCATCCGCGGTGAAATTTCCACACCCCCCCTGTGTTCCGTCACTCTGGTCTCCCGCAGGCGGACTGCACATAGCCACCCGGGCAAATTGTTCTGGTTACGGAGATCACACGGCACTCACATGTGTGAGCCTGCATGCAGGCACGCGGACTGCGGGCAGAGGAGGCGGCGGCCCGCCCCTCAGCATTGCACTGCACGCCCCAGAATGCCTTTGCGCCCACAGTCATTGGCCGGGATCCCATCTGACCTAAACACTTAAATCGCTTTGGATTTAAGAGCAATCTAGGCTACTCACCTTTGGCTCTCGGGGGTGCCGACGGATTTTAAAACATTTCCTTTTCTTTACTTATTTTGTCCACGCCGTTTGTTTTTTCTTTGGATAGCTATGCAAGCAAAGCAACCTTTCCCCCCATACAGACAGTGATTTCCACATCGTTTTCTGTCAGTGCCAAACATTCAGCGTATTGTGGCGTATATATTGGTATATAACACAGGATTAGCAAACATTTTAGGGCAGGAAAGATGTCTAGATGCGGGGATTAGCAGTAGTAACGTGAAGAGACTGTGCTTAAAGTGCTGCAAAAATTACACAGAAGCATAAAGCCCTGGTAAATGTCCAGAAAACCGGTACCACTGTGTCCTACATGGGCCATATGCAGAACTACGCCATTAATTTACATAGGTCAGGCACTCTGCTACTCAGGTAAAAAGCATCTTCTCAAGCCCAAAATAGGGACTGCCATCCATTTCCTGCCAACCTCGCCCAGGCCAAACAATGGAGCGGGACAATCCCACAGGCGTCGTTAACCAGGGGAAGCCACCGTCCCTCACGGGCGTCCCAGTGTCCGCGGCATCCGCCGTCTGGCCGGGAGTCGGCGCCGGCCGGGCCCCTGTCTGCCGACGGCCAGGGGACAGAGTCTGAAACGCCGCCCGACATGCTTCCTACACAAGGCGAAGCGTCCAATCAGAGAGAGGGAGGAGAGCTTACAAATGATGCCAGTAGGAAGCCGTGTATGACAAGTGAGTAGGTTATAATTACCAGAAAAAACGCTAAAATCTACTATAAATGGAGCAATGAGCCCTGGAGGTGTAAAATAGAACATTTTTTTGGTGTAAGTCTGGGTAGTTTAAAAGTATTCCCGTCAACATACTACTGGTGATTACTTGGCTGCTGCTACCGTCACAATTTGCGAGGAAGGAGGAGACATATTGGGGTAGAACAGTCTTGCTCTTGTGAAGCTTTGCTTTTGCTGCAATGTGTTACAACGGGCCCACTGAACACACTGGCCTGGCCGCACGACCCACACCCACGCATGCAAGCATGGTTCTGCCCCCTCATCAAATTAACACAGGAAAAGGGGATACAACAACAGCTTTTTTTTCTTTTTTATGGGCCAATTGTGTCACTAGTTGGATGCCATGTGGGTGTCAGCATGGCCGAGATCTGTTGTAGACCATGCAGTAGGGGTAGGTCCTTCACCGCCCGAACAAATCAACAGCTGCTCACACGGCATATAATTACGCTGCAGTCTCTGGAATGGTCTCCGGGTGTCTGCTCCCAAGGTCTCAGAGAGTCCTCGCATGCCGGAAAGCAGAACTGGGAGATGGTTCAGCGTGGACTTTAGAGGGCAGTACTCTCTGTGAGCTTTTCAATTGGTAAGCTCGACTGATGACAGACATTCAGTTCCTCCACTCACAGTTAGGCGTTTGGAATCTCCTCCATGCAGGAAGGATTCCCCGGCAGTCCCGCTGCGGGCCAGTAAAACCATTTTGCTCTACCGATCCAAACTTATCCTGAGGCGAATGGTTTAGTCGTGTGAAAGAAGCAGGGCGGTAGAGTTGAAATGCTGGGGAAGACCTTTTTATTCAAAAGGGCCACTAAGAGGAAGCAGGAATGCGGAAAGACCAATTTTCCACTTATCCCCATTTCCTTGAAGATGCCCTACCAGAAATGTAGTGTGTCTGCCATTCTTCTCTGCAGAGGATATAACAGGAACAAGGACAAGGCCCAGTTGTATGAAATAGCTCTGGGCACTGAGTGTTTCTAAATTGGGTTTAATTACAAGCAGACTGCCATTGTCTCGGTTGTAAGCTGGGGAAAATTCCCCATGCAGTTTTAACCCCAACAACAGAGGGAGCTCTTTTCCCTAAATGGGATTCTGACACCTTATACAGCAAACAGTAAATACCAATTATAAGTAAGATCACTTAGCTGTCATTGCAAAAGCCCCAAGTGTGACTTGATTTGCACGTTAAACGTGTTTGCATTGATTTTTGCACCCAGTTGGAAAATCGAACTTATGAGGCGCAAAACTCGCTTCCGGAGAAGAACTGATGCCGTGTGTTTTATTTTGAGGTCCGAAGGCTTCATAAAACGGAAAACAAATGGTCACAAAGTCCAGAAAAGACGAGGTCTCTATGGTGAGCCTATGGTGCCGGCCAAGTCCGTAAAAAAAGACCCACGGCTGGGAAAAGAGATGAAGGATTTAACACGGTCACCCTCGTATTTCAACACCTCTGAAAGGAGATGCCTGGCAGGCTGAAAATCGGCATTTGAGAACTGGAGGCCAGCTTCAAAGAAATACAACGTTATCTGGGTATTAAATACTGAGTACTAAATAATCTGCCACAAAGCAATATGAAAGCATTATGAAATAGGCCCTACCTCGAAATACAGTATTATGTTATTCATACACACTACTATTACTAACATTATATCTCACAAATTATTTTCTGCATTTTCTTTTTGTGTTTGTGTTTTTTCTTTCATTCATCTGTGCTCGCCAATTCTTCATGCAAAATCATTGGCTTTCCAGATCTTTTAAATGTAAACAGTAGACCAAAGGTGAATCTTTCTCACACTGCCAACGGTTTCACTGAAAGCTATTAAAAGTGAAACATCGACACGAATTAGGTTGTTTTAATCTCCGTGGCTAGAAAACATCCCCGTGACGGTCATTCAGCAAGATATATCTGCACGATAGGAGATCGTATTGTTCTGCATTCTTTTGCAGTGGCACATAATGAAAGAGAAAACGGGGCCAACGATGTCTGTAAGGTGTAAAGAAGCTCGTCTGTCTCATTCAAATGTGTTCAGATATAAAGCTGCACCTTTAAATGTGCCTCTTGCTGCTCTATCTTAAGTCCGCTCAGCACAATATCTCTAAGCCATATTCGCGTTAATGAGTTTTGCTAATGCAGCCTTCTGACCAAGCAGTAAAGCTCTATGCATGTTTAATCTCAGAACTATCAAGAAACTCTGAGTCTTCTAGTCCGCATATAACTGTACAATTCTCCATACATCATTTTCCTTTTTTAGACATTTCCAATGCAGCATCGCAGGAATGTCCAGGCATGGATTTTCAGCCTCTGCAGGACCAAGTTTTTTCTTCCAGCTAATGGTTCAGGAACTCTTCTTTTCAGTGGAATAATTTGCTTGCACTTGCATGGGCCAGGAGGGTGAAATGTTTTCAAGAGAGGGAAGCCGGTCCTATGGCCAGCACATCTCCCAAGGTCGTATTCAATGCCTTAAGGAGAACGCAGGGCTGAAAGAGGTAAACGCCTCCTCTGCACACTGAAGGCTACTTAGATATTTGTTCTCGAAGAGTCATACACCATAGAGCTGGATGGCCATTACTGAGACCATTCGATGAAACGCTTAGCAGAGGGAAGCCTATATTGGTGCGATGAAAGCAAGAGAACAAGAAACATCTCACACTGTCCTCTTCACACGAAACGGAAAACGAAATAGCACGTACCACTGTACAGCGTGTTTTTAAACAAACACATCTGAATAATGGCTGAATCAACAATGAGACGATCTTGTCTCCTCAGATCTATTGCACACTCAGACGTCATCTAAACATGTAATTTCCCAGTAATGAGGTAATATCTGAAATTAAATTGTAGATCATAATGAGAATATGTTGTATGAAAAATTCTATTTCCAATTTTTTGAATGATCAGTTGCATCATACACGGTGGACCACTTCACCCACCCTAGAGAAGTAACCTATGACAGTCTGCTTACCCAGTTAATCAAGGAGGTTAATGCATTTTTGGGATTCCCCTTTCAGTGCTTATCAAGCATAATTAAGGGATATTTTAGGCACAAATGAGAAGGGAGGGAACCCTTCTGTGTTACTTTGGTGTAATACTATAAGTAACTCGATTATCATAGTCGGTCCCTCACGTCATTGTTTGAAGTGCTGCTTCAGAGCCTAGTCTTAAAGGGAACCCCACTACAAATGCAAGAGATTGAGTCTTCAGCTAAAATATCAAAATACGTTTTCATCCATTCCAGAAGTTTTTTTTAACAGGCGCAGCTTAAAATTCGAACTGGACAGAAGTCAGTTGTGCTGAGGTCTCCTGAATTACTGCTCCTGCCTTGTCAACGTGCAGCCGGTCACCTGCAGCGTCCGAAAAAACCTCCCCCCAGGGTCATCCATCGCACGCAAGCAGGCAGAAAACGAGCCCGGGAGATACAAATGAACAAACAAACAAACAAACAAAGAGTGCGGCCAATCAGGGGACAGGGGAGCGAGGGAGCACTTACAGCTTTCTGCTGCGTCTGCAGGAAGGCTGGCGAGCGCCCTTCCCCACGCTCGGGGTCACTGGAGATGTCATCCTCCGACTCCTCCCAGGAAGAGGAGAAGCCAGTGGAGGAGGCAGACGAGGACGAGAGCTTCCTCTGGGCCCTGGTGGGGCTGGGGCTGGGGCTAAGCTGTGCCTCGGTGCCCTCGCCCGATCCCTCAGCCCCCAGGTCAGTGATGATGACTGCGGGGATGCTGGTAGCCTCAGAGCAGCTTCCCTCCAGTGCAGCGGTGCCACTCCCTCTGAGTTCTGCAGGCGGGCCGATGTGGGCTGCCTCTCTCAGTTTTGTCCCCGTGACGATGACACCGATGCCAGGAGGGCCGGCACCGTTTGGGCCGTCACCTCGGACTTGGACTTCCGCCGATGGGCTTGCGTGCGAACAGCCCCGCTCCGCAACTAGGTCAGTAGCACAGTCTTCCCCCACACGCCCCCCTAACCTGCCAGGTATCCTACACCCCCCTCGCCCATTCTGTAGCTCTTGCGGGATCGGTGATGAAGATCTCCGTCGGACCTCCCTGGGTTCCGGGCTGCTGGATTCCGAAACAGAGCTGGGCCGCCGAGGGGCCCGCGGGCTACGCTGGATCTCCAAGTTTTGCGCCTGACTTCGCTGGTCAGAGATCTGGGCCTCAAACAGGCCCACCTTCTGGTTGACTTGGACATTCTGCAGCTCCCGGTGGATCTGCTGGATGTGGGCGGAGCGGCGCGAAGTCGACGGGCCCGGACTGAAAGACCGCAGGTCATCGTCGACGGGCCCCGGTCGCACAGGGCTTCCGCTGAGATGCCGGACCCGGCCGCCTGTGCCTGTCTCCAGGGAGGTCGAGGGTCGGCCAGGCGAGCGGGATCGGTGGCTGCCAGGGCTAGTCGGTGCAGGGGTGAAGTTGAAGGCTGAGCCAGAGGTGCTGGAGCTCAAGCCCCCGGGACTATATGGGGCCCTGGGCATCAGGCCCTGGCAGTAGGTTGTCCGGTCTGGCACCAGCAGCACCGGCCTCGCGGGTCGAGGACTGCCGTCGCTTTTCAGGTTATTGGTGCTCATCACGATCAAGCTGTTCAAAGCACATGCAGCCATGATGCCAGGCTGTCACTCTCTCGTTGGGCTTCCATGAAGCCCTAGATCTGGTTCTCCAACCGGCGTTTGGACCCCACCATGGCTTCGATGGTACGAGGGTGGGGGGTGGGGGGGGTGGGGATGGGGAGCACGTGACGAAAGGAGCAGTTGATGAGTGATGAGAAACTTGCAATGTAAGAGAGAACCAATGAAAGGTAGAATGCTTAGGTGTTGTCGGTTCTACTCCAAAGCAGACATCTTCTTAGGACCAAAGGCTGCAAGAAAAAAACTCAGTAAGTACCTTGATTGCACCACCAGTGGCTTTTATGCAAGAAATGTCACCCTCGAAGCCATTTTCTCTGAATTTTTAACACAGTGTCTTAGTATCATCACATATTTCACTACCAATATGCAACAAACACATATTAAATCCTTTCTTGGGGTAATGGGGTCTCAAGATTCTTTACCGGATATTTTACCTTCGTTTGTTTCTTTTTGTGTTGCCAAAATAGGAATTATGCAACTAAAAGATGAAACGAGTGGAAGGAATTCCCTCCAGGGTCTCAACTCCAGCTGTGTTCATATGAGGCACAAGGGTAAATGAAGAGCAAAAGTTTAATTTGTCAGAAAGCTCTGAAAAAGACCAAGCTGAAGATTCCAACATTTTAGTGACTCCTCCATGTCATACACAAAAGTGACTCCTACTCTTGTTGCAGTTTGCTTATTTCTGCAGGTCTTCTGGAGACTAAATTAAGCCGCCTTTGTCTTTTTGACTTTTGAGCTTAAAGAATGAAGTGCCTGTTTTCCCGTCTGGTTTGCTGTGATGCCAGTGTAAACTGGCAGACGTTTCCTAGCTGAGCTTAGAAAGGCCACATGTCTTGCTCTGCATTATAAGCCCAGGACTTTGAATGATATATTTAAATCGGGCCAAACACAGATGCTTCTTGATGATCACCTGAAGAACAGTGACACTAAAGAGGACTTAAAATTCAAACAAACAAAACAAAAACTAAAAAAAGCCTATTCTGTGGAATCAGATGTCTCCAAGTCAATCCCGATTTATATATTTTAAAGAAAAATACACAATGGCAAACGCACAGTGGAGCCTGATTCCAGATAACATTGGAAGTGGTTAAAAATGCGTGAGAGACAGCTTGAGCGTCACAGTGGCGTTCCATGTGACAGATCAGTCTACAGACAAATATTTACAGACAAACCAAGTCTTATTTACGTCTAACAATTAAAAATCAATGTAAAGGTTTAAAGGCAAAGCTGAGCCTACTTCTAAAGAGTGTGCCTGCATAAAGGACCAACTGTGTGTACACGCAGACCAGAGAACTTAACATCTAAAGGTGAGCTTTGGAGAATTACGGTGCCCACCTTGATTCTTGGGAGAATGGGGGACTGGTTTTTTTTTTTGAGTGGTATGATGTGGAGAGGCATGGCAAAAGCTTTCCCCTACAGCTCGGGCCGCTGTGTTCAGCCGTGGCTGGTTCTGTGAGCACAGGGTTATGATGTCTGCGTTCACTCTATGTTAGCCAGAACCTTTCAATGGTCTGGTACTGTAATCTACAAGACTAGAAGACAGGCATATTGCCTTGAGGTACTGCTTGAACCCATCACATAACGTGCTTTCAATTACACACCCCACTGTAACAGCACTAAAAAACAACAGCAACCAATGCAACATGACTGTTCTCATTCACCCAATATTTTTCATAAACTTGAGGCATTCACCTTTGATTACATGCCAGATAATAGCACGGTGGCTATTTCAGAGCGGAACAAATTCTATCCACCAGTACTCGATCACATTACTCTTGCAACACTGGTTGAGTGACATAAGGTATGCAGTCACAAGAATGTGCTTGTTCTGTTCACTTCGGACAAACTCCTGGCATATTATTATTCGAGGCTGGATTGCTACAGGGCTACACAGAGCAAAAAAAAAATAGTTCTTTAAGAACGATAATCATTATCTATAAGAAATTGAACAACACCGGGAAACTAGAAGAGTTAAAGAACTTATATGGTTCCTCCAACCAGTGTTTCCTTCGTTTAAAAGCGCCAGAATATTTATGTAATTAACTAAAGAAAATGTGATCAACTAAACAAAAAATGTAAAAGCCGTTTTAAATTACTGTGGTGTACTTTAAGAAGCGGTAATTAGCCTACCTGGGAGAAATTAATATGCCGTGAAGATGTAAACGTAACCATATTTAAATGTTGCATCTATATATAAATATATATACACATACACACACACGCGCGCGCGCATTTAACCACTGGGAGATAGGATAATTCACGTGCTTGTATAATATTAGTGTCTATAATCACGTATAAACGTCAAACCTCGATCCATTGCAGTTTAACGAGGTACACAGAGAACTTACTTTTGCAACTCAAGTAGGCGTGATTGTTAAAATAAATGTTCGTCCACAACTGGTAACATCAATCAACACTACGCTAAAATGTTGGTTGTTGCCTATTCTGTCTGCTTTTTTTCACTACACACGTCATAAAAGACCCAGTAACTAATAAGTAAACCAATACCAATTAGTATTAGGCTACATACACAGACCTTAATGCACACAAAACTTGCTGAAATCGCATACGAAAATCCAAAACAACATACTACGTTCCGCCGTTTTTACTTATTGTAAGAGTTCCTAGATAACTGCAACTTTGGTTTATAAACAAATTAAATTTATTGACTGAAGTGTCAGTTGGTAGGGTAAGCATCATTATTGAACTTAAATCCCCCCCCCCCCCAGCACTTGCATGTTTCAACAATAATAGCTTCGTCTGCAACAGGTTTATGCACGAGTTTCATAGATGACCTTACTTCCAAGTTATGTCGATCATCTTACCTCGTAGTAAAAGTACAGTGGCTTTACAGTCACCCACGGCGCTCCTATCCAAACCTCATGTTTAATCCTCCAGCAAGAACGCGACGATGTCCCCAAAAGCACAGCTAAACTAAAGTCTACTCAGTTTAAGTATGAAAGTACGGTCCAATCTTCCCGTTTCCGCAAATCTAAACACCAGTCCTCATAGACATTAAGGTTTTTGTTTACCAGCTTACTCATCAATACCGTGGCCGCCTTGACCGGCACAGCTCGTCAGCAGCACCAGTATGTTTGTTTAATGTACATAAAGCAGGAAGGAAGTCAAGCTGCTTGCAGAGCCGAGTTCAACGGAACAAGCCGCTTTCTCTCTATAACGCAGAGCAGGGCAGTAGGGAAGAGCTTTGAGAAAGAAGTTAGAAAAAAAGTTTTCCATTGCAAATCTTGACGGACCCATAACTGTAGACACGTGAAAGAACAGTATTTTGTTCTCCTACCGAAACAGAAACCATGAAAAGATGCAAATATAATTATTTTGTTATTATTAAACATCAATTTAAATTACACAATTCTCTCGAAATTGCATGCAGTATTTGAGCAAAGTACCTACTATATTATTTAACCTACCTCACAATTGTTGTTAGACTTTACTGTCCTCGCGTGTTCCAGGTCGTCCCAGTGACTCCAGTGACAACGGCAGTCACGGCTCATCAAGTTTTATCATGACTGTGTGTCTATCCCACCTCTCAGGAGAGTCTGGAATCCCGTCATGGGGGACGGGCAGCTCAGAGACCTTACCCCCGTAGCTATTTATCAGCAGCATAATAACGAAGGGTGATTCCACTCACAATTATAGTTATGCAATTGATCAAGTTTACACGGAAGCTTGAACATAGCATTTTTTCATAATCAGCGGTAGCAGATATGCATCATAAGTGAGACAGCTAAATTAAGTTCCAGCACTACCTAAATACGGAGCCTTTTTTGCATACTGATGGAAACACTCCGATATGTTTAGAAGTCTCTTAACTGCTTTTCAAGACATGTTGCCTTCCTTGACGTATGAATGTTGAGAGTTCGAGGAAGAAAGTTTTATGCCCACCGTGTCCCAATGGACGGTTCTAGCATTGACAATTTCACAATTGAAGGTGTTTTTTGGAGACTTATTTGAAAATTAACTACAAGAACCATTTTCTTCTGCTTGTAAACAAGGCAAATCTGTAAAACCACTTTAAACGACTGTAGTTTTTGTAAAAGGACACATATGTCAAATATATCCTCAAAATATTGTTTATGTTACACGTTCAATTATTGCTAATATGCAACTCATACTCTTGCATAGTGGGTTTATGAACTATTAATACAAATTAAAAATATTAAAGGTAAGTTAGTGAAATGACCCTGAAATAGCATCAACTCCGATCTTATACTGAATTAACAATTAAAGTTAACCATGGCATCTGTAGTGCAAACAGAGAGATGGGTGATAGATGTAATAGTATATAGTAATATATAATAGTAATAGTATAGTGTAATCTAGAATTAAGCATTTATAAGGTCTAACTTTTTCCATTTACTTGTCCGCAGTATGTCAAATAATTAAATTGATTTATTATGGCAAAACCACTGAGCAGCAGTAAAATACAAGGAAGTGTGTCACTTGGCAGACTAAACTGTGGATGGAAAATACAAAGGCTGGTGGCCTTTCTGATTTGAATGAGGCTTGCTGCCTGATAGGTAGTATGAAAATTAATTTTCCATGTCCTATAATTGTGAGCAGACTGACAACACGTGCTTTGCGAGACCTTTTGTGAACCGTGGACTTGAATATAAAGTACAAAACAAAAAAGATCGCTAACTGAATTGCAGCATTTATATGGAATTCTTGACGACAGTAAGTTAGGCGCATTATGCTTGAGGAACCTTACGCAGGAAAGACGCAGAATTTGTCCGGATAATAAGATTTTTGCCTTTCAGTGGGTCTTCTCCATTACCTGTTACAATATTCCCAGGTCAAACTGCAAGCGAGATAAATTTCCTCTGCCACGTCTGTGGATCTGGCTGAAAACTAGACTATCGCATGTCGTGCGACCGATAGCCTGAATTAAAAGGCAAAGCGCAAACAGTAGCCTTCTCCATGATTTGGCCATGCTGGTCATTATGAATCGCTCAAGAAATAAAACGGACGAGAATGTTTGGTCTGATATGAAGTTCTGAAAATGGCGTAATCCGGAGCGGTATGCTGTTTTCACTGAAATTATAAACAACTGTAAACATTAATGTAGCTGCTTGCAACTGAGTAACAATTAATGAGCGCTCTTAAAATGCGTCAGTGAATCATGTGAAATTACTCTTTCAGCGGTGTTCTGGTAAGTTACGCACTAATAACGAACGGTTGTAATTTATGACGTGGTCTTAGCACAGAAAAGAATAAGGTAAACAATTTGTGAGCAACAATGAAATCATTCACTCGGTTTAAACTTTCACTACCAAAGCGTGGTGTAACCCCTCTGTCAGCATGGAAATATTTTTTCCACTGACAAAACATGTGTTACACTGCCATCTGTCGGTGGTTTTAGCATAATGCTTAAATTATAAATATTGGGGTAATCTGTGCAACACGTTGTACAACGAGAACCTCGAACTTTCACAACTGCCAAAGGAGACGCAGGAAGTACATACAACAAAAGAAATGTATATGTAGTCTGTATAAGTACACCATAGCATAACAGAAACAGACAAATTAAATTTTATACTTTGTAAGACAGGCCTATTAGTCTCAAAAATATTTTCTGACAGTAAATCAGCTTAATAAAAAAGATCAGTTTCATCTAGTGCATCAAGATATTGCATTTAGTTTGATTTCCAAGATGACTGCACAATGGGAGAATTATTTCAAGACAATACAAATTCCAACACAGACCTCGACCAATGTACTGTAACGCAGGGTTGTGCAAAACTCAGGAATGTCATTGAACCTATGTAATAGATTTGATTTCTGGATAGTTGAAGAATATACTGAGCTTGTATATATAGGAGTGGGTAAAATGTACTTAAAAATCTATAACTTTTAGTCTATTGTATCATTTTACACTTGGGATGGCTGGAATTATGTTGAGCATCTAAATCCTTTCCCACTGGCACATCTGCATTGTTTTTGCATATGAAACTGCATATGTGTATTAATAATAACGTCCCTTTATTGAATTGGAAATTCTCTTTATGCCGACTCCATCTTGCAGTGAATCATCAGCCACCTGCAGTGGCTCCCATGGATCTGGGGGTTGAGAGTCTGACTTGAGGGTTCTTAGACATGTGACTAACCTGCAGAGGTCAGAGGTCACAGGCACAGAGGGTTAACTTACATAGCTGACGTCCCATTTTATTCAAAGAGATTTCCAAAAAAACGTTTTATTTTTTTTCTACACTACAGGCAGCAACAAAGTGATAATTTGTAGTACTTTTTTTTTTTACTGCTAGTTATTTAGATCTTGAAGGAAAACGCAATAGGGGTACTTTGTGAAATCAACAAATTAACATTGATTGGGGCTACATCCTCAGAAAAAAGGGTACCAATTTGTACCTTTGCTTGTCACTGTGGTTGTACCCTCAAGGGTCTGTAAATTGTACCTTTTAAGGTACAGAAGTGGACTCTGAGGAACATTTTTGTACCATTGATTATAAACTAGTGATTTTTGTGCCTCTGAGATGCAGGCAGCAGGTTGATAAATAAACTTTGATTTGATTAATGTTATATGTCTGCATGTCTTCCTTCATTGGCTCCTTATTTGTGCTCACATAAAGTTTGAGTGCTTGGACTTGGCTCTCAGAACTAATGGAACAATACCACCTCTGTTTAGCACTCCATCACAACCTACATCCCATATCACCTTGTTTGGTTGGAAAGTCAACACTGCCTAGGGATCCATCCACTGTGCAAAAATAATAAGTTTAACTCTAGATGTTTCTCCTGTATGATTCCTCAGTGGCGGAACAAGATGATCATCAAGAATGTTTTTTTTTTTTTTCCCCAGGAATGCCTCCACTAGCTTATCTAACCATTAGCCATCTCTATTTTCATCCGCAATACTTTGTTCATGGATTCTTATCAACACTGACTACTCTGGTATTTATGCACTTGTCACACAGGAACCTAGTTTCCTTTATTCGGTTTCATTTATTTGAATATTTACCCTGTCAGGTTCCTGTACTGTCTTTGTAATGTATGCTATAACTCCCATTCCAGATCCAAGTCACATTAATCGGAAGCTCAGCCAAACTGGCGTTTCGGCTCTTTGACATGTTTTTGCTTGATGTTGTATATGAATTGAATAGAGTTTGCTTTGCACAGAAGTCTTCTGTCAAGTAATCAAATGATAATAATCATCATAACATCATCAGAACAAAGAGGAGGTCCCGCAGTTTCGCTTCCTTTTAAGATATCTACCTTCTGCACTGCGAATAATGACCAGTAAGTGGCAGCAAATCCCAGAAGGTCTGCGGCTTTTCAATGACCTGGACTAAAACGCACCTATAGCTCACACAAACTGTCAGTTTCATACAGATAAAAGCAGATTTAATAAAGAATTATTTATTTAATCTAATAAGAATTGTATATTTATATTTCATGAAAATATAGGTGTTTGGGCAATGTTACAAACTGTCCATACGTTATCCGCACTCACAATACAATAAACATTCATCCTTTCAAAAAAATCCCCGGTATTAGATGCATATTGATATTACACATTAAGAGGTTTGTGGATATGTTTTATATATTACTGCTCAATTTTACTTTCCGTTGTATTGACATTATAAGTGTCGTCATGGTTAAAGTAGGATACTTACTTGTGGGGGTTTAGTTCTTCATGGAGAAACGAATATTTTTTAAATGTATTGTAACTGTCAGCCATACTTTTAGAGGTCATACAATTCGCGGAATCTCCAACCAATGACACTGCATTCTTTGTTTCTATAGTGCGGCCAACAAGTACATTTTGATTTCAACAACTTATCATGTATTTTTTTAAAAAACATTATAAACTAAATCACACCGCTGTGCATTATCTTTTTAATGCTATTTACTGGTATGAAAGGCACAAATGCACAGTGGCAATAATACTTTTTTTTTATTTTTAAAGTTAGGGTTACATTTATATGCAGCATTTATTTGCTACATTATAAAGAATGCATCTAAACAGTAATTAATATATTACTGAAATAACAAGTTGCATGCATCATGAATACTTTTTAAATAGTTTTTAAATTAGAGACACATATTTCAAATTCAGTGTAAATATTCCTTCGCCAACACAGATCTTTTTAGATAAGCCTGAAATGTCCGGCGAGACAAACAATTCTTTGGGAGTAATATTACGTAATATTGTATTTTATTTTATTGCCTCAAATAATCGGCTCGTTCGAGGCTACTTAACTACAAACTCAAAGAAGGAAGGGGGAAATCAGAGGGCGCGCAGCCAGGTAAACAGACAGGAAAATCCGACTGTACTGCTCGGGCGGTCAAGCTGGAACCTTCGCTGGAAAAAAAACGATCGCTGTAATATTCTCGAAGCTGATTGGTGTATGAATATATGATTCTTTCATTGGTCAAACTTTTGAGGAGCGGCATTCTGGCGGTATGGTAGGGTAGCCTATGGAAATGCGTCTGATAATAGGACAACGTTCAAGTTATTGATGGGGGAGTGACCAATGAGAAGGCAGGAATCATGACCAAGCTGTCTAATGCAGAGAAACTTCATCACAGTGTAAACCCAATGGCACACGTGCTGAGGCGGGGCCGCCTCGTCCTGCAATCAGTTTCTGAAGTTGGTAAACAGCTTTGACCTCATGGTATGTAATACGCCACAGTAAGGAGAGTGGGGAGCGATCGAGGTGGTGGATTTGCTGATTTTGGAGGTAAGTGAGCATTTCGAGTCGTGTAAAAATCAGTATGTGCAATAGTAGCACAAATAATTCGCGCTGCATTAATATATAGAAGCGTTTCTCGGCGTGCACCGAAAGTTTGGCACTTAGTGACATTGTGAGGGCTCACGCTTGGGGTTAACTGACACGCTCCTTCACATCTGTGAAATAGTGTTTTAAGATGGCTTCCCTTTGGCATGTCAGGTTAAATGCATGCATGTATTTTGCAACAGTTAAGTGACTAAGCCATGTTGTGTGATTATAGAATGAGTAATAGACGGGGGCCATGTGAAACGTGACGGTAGGACTGTGCCATCTCCAGCGAGCGATCCTGAAAAGCAGCCTATAGCGCTCCTCAGTTGGTCACTCTTTCAGAACGACTCACTGTGTTGTACCCATAGCTTGGAGGTTCAAGCCCTATTGTTTTGTTTTTACTTCCCCACAGAAGCTACGAAGTTTTGACAGTTGGTTTGGTAAGTCTTTGACCGCGTGTCGCTGTTGCTGAGGCTGAAAGCGTTCAGAGAAAAGCAAAGTGTATCAGATTTATTACATAAATATGTTGCATTGTTGGGCCAAGAAATGACTTCATCATATGAGATTATTCATACTTGTTTGTGTTTGTTGGTGTTCGGCCTCAAGGGCAAATTGCTTAGGCTATTTTAGGCTATAATGAAAGATTTCCATACTGCACAAAAATACAAAAAATGCACAGGCTTAATCGTTCTGAAGAATGTATATTAATAATTAAATAGTTAGTAAATTTAGCCCCAGACAGAGGTGGCACATGTTTTAATTGTAAAACTAAAGTGAAGGCTTGAAGAACTCTGAGTTTGCAGTTTCTCTCAGGAAGTCTGCTCACTTCGGGTGTTCGCGGTGGGACCACACGAGGGCTTTGGCGGGGGGCGGTCTCCCCCTCTCCTTCAATATGTTTTACTATGTTTTTGATAATCCTGTAATTTTTTGAAAGTTCCTTAACTTTCCAAGAACGATAACCTTTAAGCTTAAACTAGGTCAACACGAGTGGTCTAATTTGTAAAAAAAAAAACAAAAAAAACAAAAAGAAAAGAAAAACAGTTCTGATAAAAATTCTGCACATTGATACGACTTACAAGCTTTTCGGGTAGTTTTTATAGGAGTTTTTTTTTCCTTTTCTTGTGGCTTAAAACGGGGAAGCTCTATTGCTATTACATGGCGTACAAGCATGTGCAAACGATGGCCGCTGCCAGGGTTCTGTCCTGCTCTTGTTCATTTACTTGACACAGATTAATTCGGTAAGCATCCAGCTTTCTAAATATAAGTGTGGAGCTGTATGCTGTTCACGTTTTGGTAAAAGCGGAGATAGTGAGCGTGAATCACAACTTTATGGGGGGGGGGCTAAGTAAGTTCAGGCTTTTATTCACGATCGTTTTGTTATTAGGTCATTAGTGTATTAGTGTATCTCTCATCCACTTTTTTCCCCCCATTCTTGACTTACTGACCTGCACTTGTTACCTCCTTTTCCTTCAAAGCTGATGTTTGCCATTGCTTATGAAGGACAAGTCACCTAAGTTTAAAAACACAGTGTTTCTGGTTTCTGTTTTTAAGAGCGTATAGTTGCTCTTTTCTTAAAAATATCCTTACTGCTTGATTATAAGCAAAATTAAAACCCTCCAGGTTTGAAAACTCAGACCCCTTGCTGATAATTTCAGTAGACTAAGTACAACCTGGCTCACGTTTAATAACCAACATGAAAATGGGTGAGATTTTGAGTACTGTGTCCCTTGACAGAACTTCCTCATATGAGCCTTTTTTATTTTAGGAACTGGGAACTTTAAACACGATTTTTTTTACCCTCTAAAAAAACAAAATGCCCAGTTCCCTCCCTTTTTTTTTTGGCCAGTCGTGCAATTGGAGGATAGGCCGCACCGCAGCCTTTCCCCTGTAAATTATGAATCCCTCCTCAGCATTCAAGGAGTTTTCTAGAAGGCGTGGTGGCCTCTGCATTGCCAGCGGCCTGTTCTCTCCTGTGCCAAACTGACGTGTTTACGTGGCAGTTTCGTGCGGCTCTCTGTTTACACCCCCTCCCCTCCGACCACAATGCGCCTCTCACTTTTAAAAATGGCGGAGGGTTTGCATCACAGCTGCTTATTATCGTGGGTTTTGTTGATGTTTCTATCCAGCAGGTAGCTGAGATCCCATCTCCGGGGGCTGTTTTGTTTACTTCGGGCCTCGCGGGGTTGTGCTTCAGGTCTGGGCAGCCTGAAACAGAGGCCTGGTTTGCTGGAGGTGTGGAGATGTGTTCAGGCTTGCTACCTTATGCACCAGTGCATGAATTTGCACCTGAACCCCATTCAGTTTGAAAGACGTAGGAATGCTGCACGTACCGTTTTATCTCAGCCTTTGCCAGTGGTGGGGAGAGGAAGTTGGCAGGGTGCACTGTTACTCATCTAGCTCAGAGTTTCCCAGTTCCGGTCCTGGAGGGCCAGTATCCAACATAGTTTGCAGATTTCCCTGCTCAAACACCTCTTAGTCAGCTTAGTTCAAATAGCTGTGTTTGAACAGGGAGATCCGAAGACTGTTGGATTCTGGCCCTCCAGGACTAGAATTGGGAAACCCTGATCTAGCCATCTTTGGGTTTAGAAAGCAGAACATTTTGTCCTTCTGTGCCAAACCGGGCCGCCGTTTTCATCCCAGCAGTCGTTTCTTGCTTCATATGTGCCCCCAAAAAAATACTCTCTTGATAGTTTATTTTGCTTGAGTACAGCTTTAAAAAAAATAAAATAAAATAAAAAAATAGTTGAGAACTAGCAAAATTATTGAAACCAAAACAGCTGTTAGTTTCAGCGTCAAGGCCTCATGGGGATGCACCTTTAGAATAGTCATCAAGATGGTGCAAAATATAATTTCTAAAGTTGTGTGTGATACTTCTAATGACTGTGTTGTTGTGGCTGTGGTCAGGCCACATGCACAGGATGCGGATGCGTATCTGATTGGCTCCTGTGCATCTCTGATTGGCTCCTGTGCATCTCTGATTGGCTCCTGTGCATCTCTGATACGTGACTGCATGCCGTGAGTGGATGGATGCTCTCGTTTCCCCCGAGAGCATATGTGGCCGTCGCGCCTCAGCAGCAAGCTGTATTGTTTTGCTTTTCTGGGGGGGGTGGAGACTTCATGGTGGGCTGATATGAGGCCTTAAACTGGCCCCAAATGGGACCCATGCCAGTTCCCCGGTGTCCTGACCTGGTTTTAAACTCACTGCAACAAAGTGGGTCGTCCTTGAAGCTTAACAGTACGTGTTGATATACAAAAGCAAGAACAATGTTTACTTGCGGAGGCCAGCTACTTGCAAGCTACCTTTTAATGAAAGTAGCTTGTTTTAATATAGAGTATGTACTGTATAATATCTGGTGGTCCGTTTAGACTTCGAATGCATCAGAGTTGTGGCATTTGGTTACTTTAGGGTTCAGCCATGCCCTCTTTCGTAATCACTGCCAGGAGGATCTCATTGTCATTCTCACTGACTAATATAAAGTCTACTTGTTCCTCTCATTGAGTAAGTCCAGCAGGGAATGAATATGTACACAAATAAGTCTTTGAGAGATGTTTGTTTTTCCTTTGCATATGTTTGCGTAAATCTTGTATGTTTTGCAGCCTTTGGTTTTGTTTTGCACAGACTGCTGGCTTAGGAGGTGAGACCCACATTCAGTAGCTAAATATGTTACTCTTATCTGCCCAAGTCTCAGTGCACGGCCAGGTGAAAACTTCTGAGGAGCCTACTGTGTTTGTGGCGCTTTCTCACTGCTGCAGAGGAACTGGGATTTTTATGCTAAATATACACGGCAGATGTAAAAAGCTCGTCGGTCAAATTTCACACACGATTTCATATGAAACTGGACCACCACCAAAAACAATGGAGAATTAATAAGTTGTTGTAATTATTTTTGTTTAGTTCTTTCTTAGGTATTGGGGGGGGTCGATCGTGATCGAAATGGGACATGGCCTTTCCTTGTAGGACCTGTGACATGTTCATGATTCTTATTTAATCTGGCTGGCAAATAATTTTACACCAAATAAAAAAAAATGCTGCAAAATTCTCCCACTAATTAGCACGGGCAAGTTTCACCTTCAGGACTAGTGATATTGGACAGAAGTATATTGGTTAGTGATCCAATTTTCCGATGCAGAAATATGAAGACGCAAGCAAAAAAAAATGGTGCATTATATACAATTGGGGTACAAAAATAATTCCATCTGCTCAGTTTGTGCTCTGCTGCATCTCTCTTTCTGCACTTTCATGTAACTTCCCAGTTGGCACCAGTGCTTGAAGTCAACCCATCATCAAGCTATGGCTGGAAGCGCCTTCCCAGTAGTTTGTGTTTGAGTGAAAAGAACCAAGTCTGGAGTAGGTACTAAACAGGTTTTGGAACTGCCTTCGAGGAAGTACAGTAGGTGTTCCTGTGATATGAACACGACAAAAGTCCCTTGTTCCGGGAAAAAATTCCCACAGTGTGAAAGTGCTCAATGTCTGCCCCTTCTGAAGGGAAGGTTTTTGGTGGGGGATGAGGTGTAGTTACAGCTATCTTCCTCCCTCTACATATAAGTGTGAGCGGTTGTTAATCTTCACGATTGAGCTGAAGGGCTGGCCGAGAGCCTGGACCGGGAGGCAGCCAATCCTCTATTACCCTTGAAATTCTTCCCCCAGCAAGTCTTAGCTCAAGCCTTTGGGGCCGTCCAAACTTAGGAAAGCACAAGTGGAAAGTTAGTCAGGTTTCCTTTTGGGTACTGGCGGGCTAAACCCGTTTACCGTGCCCGGGACCCTTTACCGAAGGTACCAGCGCAGTCTGGCTGTGACCTGCCTTGTCTTCAACCAACGCAGGTGCGACAGGTGACCATGATGGCGAGCGACATGATCATGCTGGTGAAAGGCCTGGCCAGGCTGAGCCGGGCCATGGTGGAGACTCAGGCCAGCATGCTGCGCAGCCCTGGGGTGCAGAGTTCCGCCCAGGCTGCGCAGGACGTGGTCACGCGGACGATGCAGGTGGGTTTGGGTGAGCAAGGGTTCGGTGTTCAGGACAGGCCTCTAGCAGGTCCAAGGTCACAAGCCTTCAGCTCTGGTGCCGTTCCGAATTTCTTCTTTGTTGACAGTACGGTGTGTTTTACCGGACTGATGACTATCTGATGCTCTACTCTGTGGGACTGGAGTTTGGCTGCCTTGTGTGACAAGCCGTCTTTGTCAATCTTGATTCAATCACCCGATGATGTACAGTAATTTCATTGTGGCTTTGGGGACAGTGGGCTTGGGGTTACTGGTTTTCTAACGCTGGCAGCTTTTGAGTCAGAACAGCGTGACATTCTTAGCGACAGACCTCAAGTGGAAAATAGCCACCCTCCCCAGATCGCTTGCAGGTCACCACAGGCCGGGGCAACACTTAAGCGCGTTACGCTCACTTACTCTTCTGCTTCACTTCAGGAATTCACCGGACAGCAGCAGAATGTGTCTGACATCGAGCCGGATGTGGACTCCCGCTACGATTTTACCGGAGATACAGAACCGTCTACCGGAGATGTTGAGGACGGGAACAGTGGGCACAAGTGGGCTGGTGGCAGTGCGGCCCAGGCGTTCGGCCGTGCTGGCAACAAGCTCTTCGAGGGCTACAAGGACCCAAGCAAGCAGTTCTCGGGACCAATTCGCTCTTACCATCAGGATCACACCTCTGTCGGTGGGCTCACGGCAGAAGACATCGAGAAGGCCAGGGAAGCCAAAAGGAACGTGCCTCATAAGCAGATGGTACATGTTCTTTACCAAACAAACTCAATAAGCATCTGTCAAAGCAAGACCTGGTTGAGCTGCGACCGTTTACCAGACTGTGTTCAAAGGGATTGTGTAAAAGAACGTTTGAATTTATCTCAGGAGAAACACCTGCTAGACTTGACTAATTCGTCACTTTGTCTTTTCCTGATAGGTGTTTATCCCAACTGCCAAAAGCTGTAACACTATCGTTACATTCTTAGTGTGAAGTAGTATAGACTTAAGCTTTCATCCCCAGGGGTGTATTATGGGGCGGTGTCATAGTGGTTCTGGCCTCAGCTTATTGGCCCGTGGAATGCCCCTCCCCTGTCACTCACAGACTCATGGTTAATGTCATTAGTTTGCAAAGGATTTATCGAAATTTAGGTCATTTTTAATTTGGTTATGGTGTGAATCTGTGCATAATTACACTGTTCTGGGGTTTCATTTGTATACTTGGCTATACTTGACTGTTTCGTTTATGGTAATTAGTTCTGAGGGTCTGCCTGCGTGTGGCCCCAGGTTTACACTTGGACAGCCGCTCACTGTGTGTCTTCCTCATTCTCATTCCTGTGTTTCTTGTGTTTAGCTCAGCGAGCGTGCCAGGGAACGGAAAGTACCGGTAACACGGTTAGGGAGGCTGGCTAATTTTG
>JAABNY020000038.1:6787428-6810514 GCA_015164015.2 Brevimyrus niger
GCGTGGCCGGCGCCCAGCGCGGCGCCCCCGCCTCCCCGCCCCGTCAGCCCCACCCACCCCCCCCCCCCCCCCTCCCCTCATGGACATCGGCCTAGAGCTGGCAGGGCCCCTCCCTGCATTGCAGACATGGGCATGAGGTACCAAGGTACCAAGACCTGTGGACCTGTTTGTGTGTGTTTGTTTTTCTTTCTATGCTTCATGCAGAGGTCTCATGATTATTATCTACAAGTAACGAGGGATAAGAAATCATCTTTTGTACCTGGGGAAACATGAAGTACATTATTGTGGTGAACCTGTCCTCTATAAAAGTGAATTTTGAAATTCTTACTGGTTAAATTGTCCTCTAGGCAGTGTGTGCCCAAGTTCATCCTGGTGCGTTTCCAGGTCGAACGTGAGACAACAATGAATTAACGTTCAGGTCCTGCGTTTTCGCAAAAGAATCTAACTAGAATGTTCGATGTCCCTGTGATGTCTGTTCACATGGAAAGAAGTACTTCTGGTAAATTGTGTGTTAGTTCTGCAGTCAATATACGCACATGCACCAAAACCAATGGACTGTTTTTTGGTTTTGTTGTAAGCTGAGGACTTACTTTCCTACAGCAGTTTTAATGATGATTTGTCATTTGTTCAGTGGAGATTCTGATGTATACCTACTTGTGTAACGCTAAGTCAAGGACTCAAGACATGGACTCAAGCCTGGTGTTCATAATGTAGAGTCATTCTTTGGGGAAAAAGATGGTTTTTACAGTTTCATATCCATGGCATTCTACTGCGGAATTGTAATAATAAAATCATAAGTTTGACAGTCAACAAGCCCAAATAATTTGTCGACTCCATATGTATGATATTTGCGCAAAAGTATTTGTATGCACCTCTCAGTCTTTGAATTCAGGTGTTTTATTCAGAGCCATTGCCAAGTGTATAAAATCAAGCACCCAGCCATGCAGTCTTAAAGAGACTATAAAGATTTGAACAAATTCCCTTTTTAACATTTTTTCAACATACTACATGCGCTAACATTGCAGGTCTCTGTAGTGTATCATTGTGGTGATATCCACTTCAACCCCAACCAGCAACACTAGTCACCAAGACTAGCTCTTTAAAATGATCTGCAATGTCTGCTGCCAATAATTATTAATCAGTAAGCTAACAATTCAAATAGATGAGCAATCTGGCACGCTATGATAACAAACAAACTCAAATAAGCAAAACTGGTTAAAATCACATGCAAACTATTTAGTCATGTTTGCTTCTTGTGAGATCTCTTTTTTTTCCCATTCTTTTATTTTTGTATTTCTTTAGCTTTAAACGCACTTCCTTAACTGCCTGGCGGTTTGCTTTGCACTTCAGCAGCCCTTCAGTTTGGTGAAAGGCACAATGGACTACTTGCATGTCGTCTCTGGATGGTTGCACTGTGGTGTTGGTCATGTGACTGGATTTGTGACAGTGGTGCATGAACACCAGGATGACAGGTTTGTCTTCTGTGGAAGGAAGAAACCAGACAGGTTACTGTGGGCACTGATAGATGCTGTTGCTGTTATTTATCGCACATGTAAAGAAGGAAGCGAATGCCGGCATCCAATCCTAGGTGTCCTCTTCTTCCGCTAGGAAGGACTCTAGGCTCAGCATGACCTTGTACTGGGCAAGTGGGTATGGAAATATGGATGGAAAAGTTATAAAGGTCAAGGCACTTTAAGTACAGATAAAGCGGGGCGATATGGCAAAAAAAAAATGATCATAATATTTTTTCTACATTGACCGATGTTGATAATTATCAATATTATAGATTCACAATGCTGTTCCATGTAATAATGTAATAATCAAAATGATAAAAATAACCATATTCTGACAAATATAATGAATACATTAAAACTAACAATATTAAACAAATACAGTGGTACCTCGGTTCTCGAACTCACCAGAACTCAAATTTCTTCAAAGTCGAACAAACCAGTTTGACCTAGAACTTGATCTAAATATCATAAGTCGAACCGTGAATGCTGACCTAATATAAATTGTACGCGCCAGGAAATGAGTCTTTCTTGAATGCCTTCTTCACAGACTGGACGATTAACCAAATAAAGCAGCGCAACATTATAGTAACTAACAATAAAACTACTAACTTACATATACTATTACAGCATTTATGTCAATTATTTAAACTTTAGTTTACCAGGTAAATTAACTGAAAACCAGTTCTCACTGCTTTACATGACATTCGGGAGAAATAGCAGATTATTATTATTATTGTTATTGTTATTATTATTATCATTATTATTATTATTATTATTATTATTTAGATAGATTATACATCGGAACTGCCTGGGATATAAACATCACGCGTAACTAAACTCTTAAGCCAATAAGGGCAAAGGTGTGTCGTTACGGAGGCGGTTCCAGTTTGTGCAGCCGGTAGAGGTAGCAATGCATCTAACTGTAATGCATTGTGTCAGGATCAGCGTTGCTTTAAGCCATTGCTGTAAACAAGTCAAACGCACCCAATGACCGGACTGGGGAAACAAACTGGAACACGGACTTAATACAGAGGACTAATGACAACAACCAGAAACAATTGATCACGTGGGAATCCCACACGAGGTTAACGAGGGAGCGTGGCACACGGAAGGAGAGAATGATCGGGGCAGGACAATGGGATATCAACATTTATCGTTTTGGTGCAATGACATCTCAGACTGTAAAATAGCAGCCTCTCCGCTCACAGATCTTTGTATAATCAGTCTAAACTAAGTAACATCCAAGCAACAATTAGGATCTTCTAATATATGGAAGTTCAATTATGACCTCTTACAAAATGATGGATTTTGTGATCACGTGAAGTCTCAAATTAGGTTGAAAGGCTAAATATGAATGATATCAGTAAATGGGAATGGTTCAAGTTTAAATCCAAACAAATAGCAATTGACACAAGTAAAAAAAGTGTCAAGTTCAAGGAAACAAAAACAAAAAGATCTAATCGACAAAATCAATTCACTAACAAGTAATACACAATTGTCCCTAGATAACATTATCAAATTGAAGTCATTGCAGTCTCAATTAGATGACATGTTTATAAAAAAGGCAGATGTTCGATCAAGGGCTAGATAGATAGAAAAGGGAGAAAAAAGTTCAACCTATTTCTTTGGTCTTAAAAAGCAAAGACAAACTAAGAAAAAGATCAGCAAACATGACAAATGAGAGTATAATCAAAGACCAGAAGTTAGGCCAAGAAGAAATTCATCTCTTCTATAGTAACTTATATAAATCAAAATTCAACAAATCTGATTGCGACCTTTTATTTGAAACAATTGACAAAAAAAACAGATTTTGAAGACAAACATTTACTGGAATTAACTGAAATAGAAATTGAAAATGCATTAAAACAAATGAAAAATGAAAAATCACCTGGGATAGATGGTTTAACAGCCAAATTCTTCAAACATTTTTGGGCGGATATAAAAAAACTACTATATAACGCATTTTTGGAATGTATCAAGAAAGGATGTTTGTCCCCAACTATGAAAACAGGATTAATAACCTTATTACCAAAACCACACAAAGATCCATTGCAGGTAGATAACTGGAGACCAATAACCTTGCTATGTAATGATTATAAACTTCTGGCTATAGTGTATGCGAATCGTTTAAAGCATATAGTTGGAAAACGGAGAGCATCAGTCAGCTTTTATTAAGGGAAGATGTATTCAAAATCACATTAAACTGATTCTAGATATGATAGACTACCAAACATTCATACAAGCAGATAGCCTTGGACCTAGATAGCCTGGTTCATAGATTTTTTTCAAAGCTTTCGACACTGTGGAGCATGGTTTTATGTTTACGGATTTGATGAAGGGTTCTGTGAGATTTTATAATGATATCTATAGTTACAGCTCCCTCAACCCTGGAATGACACCAAAAATTAAGATGTCATGTGGTATTAGACAAGGTTGCCCTATTTCGCCAAAACTATTCCTTTTATGTACACAAATGCTAGCATATCTAATCGTAAACCTTCTCAAATTAAAGGAATCACTATTTTTGATTATGAATTTAAAATAAGTCAATCTGCAGATAACACGGTAATCTTTGTGAAAGATAAATCCTTAATTGAAAAAGCATTGGATGTAATATCAGTTTTTTCTAAAGCTTCAGGATTATGTCTAAACCTAAATAAATGTGAAATACTCTCTCTTCATCCATGTGCTAAGACAAATATAGGCTCCATCCTGGTCAAAAATGAAGTAAAATACTTATGTTTAATAATTAAGAAATAAGAGAGAACAAGTAAACATTGAAGAAAAAATAGATAGTATGAAAATATCTCTCAACCATTGGCTCATGAGAGATCTCACTATTATTGCCAGAATCTTAATAACAAAAGCAGAAGGGTTATCAAAATTAGTATATCCCTGTCAATTTCTTTATGTCCCCCCCACAAATGATTAGAAAGGTAAATTCAATCATTTTTAATTTCATATGGAAGAATAAGACACACTACCTTAAAAAGTCTGTGATGGTTAAAGATTACAAACATGGAGGGCTAAAAGCTGCTGACTTTAAAGCTATGATTGGTGTATTAAAGTTAAACTGGATAAAAGCCTTTTTAACTCAACCAAATTCTATATGGTTTAGGGTGAAAATATATTTTTCAAAATGTTGGAGGATTAAAGTTTTTAAGATGCGACTTTGAAATATCTAAATTACCAATCAAACTATCTGAGTTCCATAAACAAATACTGCTCTATAGGAAAATGATGTTCACTCACAACTTTACACCACATAGTTCCACCTTGTGGAATAATGGAACCATAGTAATTAACAGAAAGACTTTATGTAGACAAGAATGGTATGACAAAAAATCCTATATGTGATGGATTTGATGGATGAAAATGGTAATTTGTTACAAGTTAATTCTTTTGTCAAAAAAATTAATCTTAAATGCCCTTATAGAGAATTTAATCAAATCATTAGAGCGATTCCACTTCCCTTGAAATACATGATTAAAGATATCCTCACTAATTCAAACGTGTCTATTAAACTGATTTAAAAATTGGTGAATTAAAATTTGTTGAACGAAAATGTAAGTACTTGGAAATATGGTTAAAGAAAAACTATTCTATGATATTGATGAATCAACAAAAATAAAGATTTCAGATATTGAAATTGCATTAACAAAGTCCCATTTTTGCTATCTTAAATGGCCAATAGCACCAAAGGTGAAAGAAATTCAGTTCAAATTAATACATAATATCTATCCTGCAGCTGAATCTTTAAACTTTAAGGAAAAGATTCAATTTTGAAGTTAACCAGTGTGTCTTTTGTATGACTGAACGTGAAACAATTGAACACCTTTTCTTCTCTTGTCCAATCATAATGGGTTTTTGGAAGAATGTTTAACTATGGTTAAATATTGGGATTGTTTATGCTTGGTATAACAAATTTAAAGTGTTGATATACATGATTGGTTTGCCAAAAAAGATATCCAAAATGGTGAACATTATTTTAGTCATGGGAAAATACCATACACATAAGAATAAATGGAAAAACAGCAAGCCTAACATAAACTATTTTAAAAATGAAATTAAACAATATAAAATATCTCTATATGTGTGACAAATAAGTTCATTGCAAAGAGCATGAGAACAGAAGCATTTTGATTCTGTCAGAATCCTCTTAAGTGCCTAATTCAAGTAAGAATTGCATTGTACTCTACATGACAATAATAACTTTGAATCCTTAAAATATCTTTTTCCTGGCAGCTATCTTTTTACACAGAGCCACTTTAGACAATGGTTTTATTCTATGCTAACAGTTTGTAACAGGAGTTGGTTAGTGTAAAAGGCAGGTGATATTTGTATAGATTTATCTACACCCTTCTGGCAGTGCTGCCACTGCAGTCAGGTCTCGCAGACTACGAGGAGTAGAAGTTGTCCAACTTGGCTGCAGTCAGTTTATACTCCACCCCAAACTTGGTTGATCGAGTTTTATAGTCTGTGTGTATCATCGAGATCGTTTTATTGCCCAGCACAAAGTACAGAAGTCCATTACACAGAGTTCAATCTAATAATGATTCAGATTAAACACTGTTAAATACTGTATGTGCAGTGTTGCAGTGACACAATTAATTACAGAACACTCAGTATACTTGTTAGTCACTACCACAGTAAAATTAATCGCATAGACTAGGACTGCAGTTATACTTTCAATTTTACATTTGTTTAATCTGTTTTTAAACTTAATTGTTTTATTAGTGTTTATTATGTGCAGGATTACCATCCAGGAAAAAAAAAATGCTTTAGAATCTGCAAATGTGTTGGACTCAAGAGACCAGCAGGTTCATTTAAAAATTCAAGCTGTTGATCTGTGTTTACTTCTATGGGACAACTTCGGAATGGCAGCTCTTAGAAGCTTTTATTAAATATATTGAAGAGATGCACTATGTAATCATGTCTGTTATTATGCAGCTTTTTAATTATGTTTCTTATTAAGCAGTTTTTTTGCAGTTCAGAGCCTAGCTGTCAAATAGCAATAAGAAACTGAATCCTGGCTCACCTGTAACTCCGGCCATTGCTGCCTCCATGTCTGTCCCAATCCGAGAAACAACAGGACAGAAGAGCAGGATGATGTTGCAGCTCTTTTCATTGCAGTCTTCTATTTTCAGCTTCAGTTTTTGTATGAAGGTTTCATGGGTATTGAAAGTTTCTCCGGCAATCAGAATATGGACTTTCACTGGGGAAGAGAGATGGAATTTAAAAATAAGTTATAATTGTCATGAACAGGAATCATTCATGAAAACTTTGCACATATATATTCCTTATAGATGTAGATCCATCTATGTGGTAAAATGTTGTCCATTGCAGAATAGATGATGGATAAAAAAAAATCAATCGCAGTTTTACCGTGGATTTTAATGTGATAAATTTGTCATTTAGATGGAAGGGGCTGGAACACTAACAGACTGAAAGTGAATCATTTCAGATGGCTGATATTGAATGTTTTGGTTTGAAGCAGGAGAGTTCAGGCAAAGGAGACAATGAAGTCATCTGACAGGTAAACATGGAAGGGAAGAATGAGAATCGATTTAAAACTACGAAAAGGACACGTATAAAGGGGATTCCAGTAGATCCAATAGGGAAGTGACCCCTGGTGACCACAATACAGCTGAAACTGGATTTTATTAAATTGTTTCTTTCTGCATAAGACTGGTCACATTAACTTTATGGCAGTGGATCAGTGGGCAACAGGAAGTGGACTGACTATTTCCAGCAATAATGCTGAACTGCAACAAACATCCCTGCCTTTTTAACCTCTACCTCAGTTTTTTGTTTCAAAAACAAAATTCTGCATTTCCTCCATACTGCAGCTTTGCCTTCCACTGCTCATATGTATTTTTGGGTTAGTAGTTATGATCCCATTATTTGGAATATCTATCCTTGGACACCCTTATTTATTTTGTTGTTGCTGCGTCTCTATAAAATAAAATTTCACTGACAGCATTACGTGAAATAAAATTTTTAAAAAAATCCTACTTTAAATGACAAAACGAATTTATTTGATCACTAATATTTACTTTATAGGTTTTTATACTTTAATTTACTTTATAGACTTGATGTGCTACAACCATATAAAACTTGCCTGCGTATTGCTCTGGCTTTCGCCTGTTCGCGTAGCACACTCTCATGTTTCTGATTAAAGTGATTGCAAAGTGAACCTTTACGCACTGAAACAGTTTCACCACATTGTTGTTCTTGCTGTAAATCATTGTCATCTATACGTTTGAAAAGGATTGAACACTTGTATGATTTATCAGTTTCCTTTGTGAAGTACTTTGCGAATTCCATCTCAGCCAATTTGTGTAACAGTCTTGATAATTGTACAGATGAATTCTGGGTAGATTTTACATAGTGTCGTAGTGTAAGCGGTATCGGAACGAAATTGGAGCGAAACAAAGCCTTAATTTAAAAACCGCTCCGCGCTCTGACCAATCTGTAATCATATCTGTAATATGGAATTGGCTCGGTTTTGCGCCGTCGGACACAGACCAAACAAGTCCTCCTCGCAAAGACTTTAAAAACTGTTGCAACCAAAGGAAGCAGCGCGACTAATTTATTCCAGCACGTAAAGCAGAGGAACGCAGGAGAGCGGGAGAAGTGCCGCTCTCAGCGAAATGAGAGTTGCGCGAGTGTCCTTTTTTCATATCAGAGTACAGTACTAACTCATAGCCTTTTCTTCCCGCAGACTGTGTTATAGCAGAATTACCTGAAACAACTGTGCAAGATGTCAGGAATGTTGTACGGAGAAAATGTAACAATGAGTGTTACTCAAAAAAGAGGGTTGTGACACATTAATTACATAAAAAGCCTGTTTGTTTATTACTTCGAAAAGTTGTATTGAACTGTATTCTGTTCAACCTTAAGTGATTAGAGCAGAATTTTTGCCATCATTCTTAAATGTTTAATGGTAAGAAACGAAGTTGTGACTGTTGATTGATTGTGAAGGTTTAATGGTAAACATTTTATATTCTTCTAATTGTTAAATAAGTTGTTTTAACTAATTCATCAGTCAGTTGTTTACAACTGTAGAAATGTAAATAAACAGTTTATTTTTGGTGTATTTGTTGCAGTATTAAATACAATAGTTTGATCAGTTAATGAGTGAGAAAACATTTATAAAGAGCTTTTTAGGAATATGTGGAATTCAGATCAAAAATATTTTTATTTTGTAGTTTTTGTATTTGGTGGTCTAATTCACATTAGCTACCTGGCCATTATAATAATGTTAACTTTAACAGTAGTCATTTGATTATAATGGATATGTACTAGAAACTGAACAACTGGAAATATACTCTGTATATGCTTAAATGTATGAGTAAATAGCTAAAAGTATATATTAAGCATAGTGCAGTTAGTTACATGGTAACTATTTAAACTATATTTAAGTGTGCTGCACTTGTATTGCAAGCACACTTGAAGTGTTTCATAAATATATTGTATTCATTTTGGAAATACAATGATTGTATACTTGGAGTATATACTTATGACCCTAAAATTATAATTGAAGAGCACCTATAAACTTATCATTTAAGTACACTTACAAAGCACTTTGTTTGATGTCATACAGTAATATATTTTAAGTTTATCTCAAGGGTGGCCAAAATAGCATATGGGTTGCATATTTAGTATATTTGCAGTGTACTGATTATATTTCATTAGTAGTAATTCAGTGTAAGTTAGTATGAAAAAGTGTCCCAAAACAACACAACTTAAGTTGTGCTGAAATAGTTGTGTGCTTAAGTATGCTCTTTTTTTACAAGAGATATGATGAGAATGGGGCGCAATGGAAGGCGATAGCAAATGCTGTCGTAATGTATAGTGCAAAAGACATGGTGCCCAATCATACTGTGGAAAAGCTGGGATTCATTAACATGCTAAAAGTTTTAGACCGGAAGTATGTGTCTCATTTTTCTTAACACTGGTAATTTTTCAAAAGCTTTTGTGTCAAACCCAATGGCATAAAGTATTTACTTAATACAAGGCTGACATGATAAAATCTATGATTTTTTTCTATTATTATTACAATATTACTTAATACTAAGTTTGAGGGTGTATTGTGTTGTTGCCAGTTTGAAAATAAGCCATAGAGAAAGCTTTCTGAAATTGTTTACAATGGCGTGTTCTGCCATCTCCCTTACAAGCATCTTTTATGGCTTGTCAGATTGCACTTTAACCCTAAAGTAAAAAAACCTAAATAAAGCTAAAACTTGTTTTGAACCATTTATTTGTCATCTATAGTTCGATTTTGAGTAGGGGAGGGGGAAATCAATTAAAATCGGAAATCAGATTTTTTGTGAAAAAATCTGCGATTTTATTTTTAGGCCATATCGCTCAGCTATAGTCAGGACAGTCGATATGTCGTGTGTGGACTGTGTACATTTCGTGTCCATGTATATTAAATATTTTGTGGATTTATTATCTAGTGTTTTCGTAAGGTGGGCGACCAGATTCTTTGGATGTGGTCACCCAGCAGAGGTCTCCCAGGCCATGTGTGGGTGGCCACAGAAAGAGCTGCTGGGGTCCCACTGGGAGACCAAACTGCAATTGTCCCCCCCTGCTGTCTGTCTGTATGTATACATGAGTTCACTCAGGCCCCAAGACATCCTTTACCTCCAGAACGGGCAGTAAAATGTCCCTTTGCTGATTGTTTCTTCTCTCTTGCAGGATCAGTGTCCATCCCAGGAGTCTCATTGTCATTGGTGATCTTTGCTCTATTGTAACCCTTGGCAGCCATCTGCTGCTTTGATTGGGCGTGACGGACTTCATCATGCGAATCAACGTAACTGCAGAGTGCACGTAATAAAATACATTAATACATTTGTGCAATGAAATTATAATGTATAATATCCTGACCTTTAAATTGAACAATTAGATAGATCTAAGAATAGATGTGCGTGTGTGCGGTATATACAGTATAAATATACAGATACATACATTCATAAATAAATGTATGAATAACATACTATATATAAAAGTAAAACTAATTTGTTACTTTCAAAACAAGTTAGTCATGAATTTTTTCTTGTAAAATTTTCAGTCACATACAATGCAGTTGACATGTTAGAGATTCTCCCAATAGTTACTGTTGAGCTGTAAAATAAGTAATTTGTTGGGCTTTTCTGTGGTGTTTTTACATTTGGTGGGTGTTTCTTAGCCAGAAATATTCTGCATAGTTTAAATCCACAGAAAAATAATCACACAGTTGGATTACAAACTCTGAGGATACTTGATTAAACTGATTAATATCCTGAGTGTGTGCACAGTATTTCTGTTAAACGTCGCTTCCCCTGCAGAGGGTCTGTTTCTTCACTTGTACCTCCATAGTGCTGATCGCACTGCTTTGACCGCCAGCTTATTTTGCTCGCATTGCAGCAGCCCTTTAGATTCATGGAAGGCACAATGGACTATTTGCATGTCGTCCCTGGACGGTTGCACTGTGGTGTTGGTCATGTAACTGGGGTTGTGACAGTGGTGCATGAACACCAGGATGACAGGTTTGTCTTCTGTGGAAGAGAGAAACCAAACAGGTCACTGTGGGCTCTGATTGATGCTGTTGCTTCCCCTCCTCTTAAATGAGGTGAGAACAAAGAAAAGCTGTAAGGTTTGCTTCCTAGGATTGGCTGTTGGCTCATCATAAACCTGTAGAGTACAAGTGGTCATGTCAGTGTCAGGCATGGGGTTGGTAGGCAGGGGACAAGCTGGAGGCATAAGGTTTTCTTCTTTGGTTGTGATTTTTTTCCCTTTATTTTTGTAATTTGCATGCTGTGGTGTGTTTTGGGGTTTTTCGAGGAGACTAAAATTTGAGAAACTTTATTAGGCGCAAGTATAGTTTTTCCTCATTAAAAGGATAATATCAAGACAGGGTCAGCATTTGCACATCACATTATGACATACCTGAGTAGCCCAGAATATCCTGAAAACAAAAACATACAGCATTTGTGGCTAAGTCATGTACATACTATGTAATAAGCCTAAAATCAAAGGGATTGAAAAACACTCAAAAATGGTGGTGGTAGATAGGGTACACAAGACAATTTCTGATAGGCAGCTTCTGTTAAATCACAACTTCCTCTGTGAAGAAATGAACTGCATAGTATCTGTTTGTTGTGTCTTTGTTGGATTTCAGAACAAAGGTGACAAACAGCAGAGATGGAATCCTGGCTCACCTGTAACTCTGGCCATGGCTGCCTCCATGTCTGTCCCAATCCGAGAAACAACAGGACAGAAAACCAGGATGATGTTGCAGCTCTTTTGAGTGTCGACCATTTTGAGTTTCAGCTTGCGCCTGACCTTGGGGAATATCTGGCCCTTGAGCTTGGACTTGAGCCTTTTCATAAATGCGACATCAGTACAGAAAGTTTCTCCAGCAACCAGCATATAGACCTTAGCTGAAGAAGCAAAAGAAATTAAATATGAATTGCAAGTGAGATGAAAAGGCAGCATTCAGGAAAACACTTTACAGACTGATTTCTTCTGTGTGCATCTATGTTATTGCATGTTTACCATTGACAGGATACTGTAAAATAACACAGACTCATCATCAGGGGATTTGACATGAAAGTCCAGTTTAGAACAAAACTGGAAAACACAAGAACACAACACTACTTTTCAGTCTAGATAAAAGTAAATCATTTCAGATGACAGATGTCATCAAATCATCAAACATCAAAAACACTGGACAACCTACCTGACTTTTTACCTTTGAATTTTGAAACCCTTTGTTTTCCAGACCCAGAAGTCTCTTTAGTTTCTGTATAAGGTTTGTCTCCCGTACTTTCTGGCTTAACAGCAGGAAAAACATGTTCAATTGTTCAAAACAAAATCCACAAAACCAAATGAAGAATATGGACACATAAAATGTCAATTACAAAATCTGTATGCAATGTATGCAAATACCACATCTTTACTTGAGTCTGAAGAGACCAGTGATTCAGCAAATATCACATGGCCTGAGATGGTAGAAAATTTGTAACTTTGGGAGATAGCGAATGTACATCATTTCATGTCACAAACCGGCATAACCGACCGCCTGCTAGTCGCTTAGAGTCGTCACCTAGGGTTCATTTTATTGAGACTGTATGTTCCCCCTGTTTTTAATCATGGAATCCTATTCCACCGTAGTGTGTGCCATAATAACCTAATAAAAATTACAATGAAACCGCCGCAAGAAAACAGCTGTAATGTAATGCAAGCTTAAACTTAAACTTGGACTTCTGATTGTAAGATCACTGGCTCCTAAGGCGTTATTAATAAATGAAATAATTACTGATTTTAGTCTTGGTGTCCTATGCCTCACAGAGACCTGGCTTTAACTGGATCAATTCATGGCACTAAATGAATCTACTCCAGCTGAATACAGTTATAAGCATAACCCTCGACCAAATCGCAAAGGTGGTGGTGTTGCTGCAATTTTTCAGTCCAGCCTAGGAGTGTCTGAGAAATGTGGTTTGAATTTCAGCACATTTGAAACTCTTGTTCTTATCCTTGGCTGGCTCATTTATTTCTAGTTGTTCACCCCAAATCACCATTGTTATTGTGTATAGACCATCTGGGCCATACAGTAATTTTCTTAAGGAGTTTGCTGATTTTTTAACAAACCTGGTGGTCAGTACTGACAGAGCTGTTATTGTGGGTGATATTAACATTCATATGGAGAAAAATACTACAGAGATACTGCGCTCAATCTGACTCTACGGATGGAATTAGCGATTTTCAGATTTTTTTTTTTGTTTTTTAAAAAATTCAACCTCATACTCCGTTTCACTTACATTAAACTAAAATGTTCCGTAAAAATTAGATTTTTTTTGTAAACGTATTTATAAAGATGAGCTTTTTGTTCCCAGCTAATCATCTTTTCTTGTCGTGTATTGCAATGTATTGTTGGAATTTTCTGCTTTCACTCGGTTTTGAGTCATTTTGACGGCTGAACACCACTCCCCACCGCTGCTAAAAAGAAATGGGACAACACTACCCTACGTGGGTACGCGCAAAACGGAGGGGTAGGGCTAAGTGAGGGTATTGGGATTGGGCCTAAATCTAACCTCACAGGCATTTGCCAAATAGGTTTTACATTTAGATTCAGTATTTTGTTCGTCAGCATTCATCGTAAGATTTGAGAGTCATGTTCAAAAGAAATTATATTGTTTGGCAGTTTGACCAAATTAAAATGTTTATATGTATTTATATTTCCTGAAAAGGATCTGCCGAATCCCTATCCTTCTGTTAAATTGAAAATGAAACCATTCAAAACGGTCCACGGTTATATATGACGTTTTATAGTAAATACTCCTTCAAATTGTCTTGACATAACAGAAGTATTTTTAGAATAAATCGTAAATGGTTATGGGTTTCTATTATATTAAACGTCAGTTTCTAACGATTACTATACAGTTAGGATGGCAGTTTACAGATTAAGTCGCAGTAATGCAATTCACACTATATGCAAGCCCGTTTCCGCCAGCGTGCTAAAATAGTTATAATTTAAGTCGAAAGAACGACGTAGTATCTCGAAATTTCGACTTTATATGCTGTTTAGTATTACTAGTAACCCTTGTGTTTTGCTTAAAAAAGACGGACAACTGCGGAATTTGCGGTAGGTTAACGCCGTCATTTTTTTTCTTAAGTTACAGAAACCTAATACTATTTCTTGAATATTCACTTTATCATGACGGGCATTGCTTACCTGAATGTCCATGATTGTGAAAGAAGAGCAAATGATGTTTCTTTTCTTGATTCAGATCGAGTGCGTTTAAAAGCTATCCGATTTTACTGCATAAATTAAAGCGAAAGTGAAAGGTGGCCTATGAATGGGCGTGAAATATCTGACAAAATCACTTATCAGTGTCCTCAGTCCATGGCTAAACAATACAGGGGTGGGCAATGTTATCCGCACAGGGTGCAAGAACTAATATAACTTTCTGGACCCTATACTAGGTATATTACCCAGCCCTATACTTCTGTTGAGTAAAATACTTTGGCCAAAAGATTTGTAAGTCTGCCACCATCTCAAGGTAGACTGTTTCAGCACGGCCCTAAGTAACCTAGTCTAACCTACCTTAACCTAATGTAAATGCATCATTCTTAAGCTAACCTAACCAAATGAAATGCCATGTAACAGCAATCTCCCATACTTAATTAGCTGTTAGCTACATGTGTAATCTCAACCTAAAATTTATGTTGACTCTCGCAGGCCTGTAAACCCATATTCTCAACACACTGACCACAGGTGCTATGCTCCAAGCTTATATACAGATATAAACTTAGTAAAATCTAATATAATAACATTTTTATTATTTTACAAATGAAAAGTAGTATAATCATAGTTTCTTCCTAAACATTCTAGATAAAAATCCATAATAAAAAGTGTCTCACACAGTACTAAACTTTTCCTTTAATAAGAAAAATATAGATTCTTCATTTAATATTAATTTCAGTAGCATCACAGATGATGTATTATGACTAAACTCAGGCATACTATATCTCAGTATATTTGTAACGGAACATATTCTAATCCTAAAACTTTTCAATATGGCCCTGTGCAAAGCAATATGCAGTTTTGCCTGGTGAAAAATAAGTATGCCATGAACTCATATCCTTAGTTTACTTTAAGATTTCATCAGGTGCTATAAAAATTGACATTACGGTAGTAAATACCTTTTACTCAGCACTGACCAACATGCCAGATAAATGCTACTTTTGCAAAGTATCAAAGTTTTGCTAAATGTGCTTAGATGTGCTTAGTATATGCTCTTCTTGTTTTATCCTGTGGGTCCCCAGGACTGGAGTTGAGAACCACTCCTTTATTATTGGCTGACTGAGAGGCCATCCCAAAAACCCGCACCGGCCATCCATGGATCAGGTTCCCCACCTCTGCTTCATACTAAATTTACCGCTGCCTGTGGACAGAGGATGAGCGGCCAGGTTCACCCCTCCCCTCAAGCAATGTGTTCTCAAATTCCCACTTTTGTCTGAGTAATGCTGCTTGCAAAATGTATTAGAAATAATAAGATAATTGGTCTTTGCACAATGCGTACCTGCCCTCCTGAAGATAAGCATCCTACATACCAATCCTCCCCTGGCCCTGAGGACGAGATAAGCATTCCACATACCGACCCGAACATCTCTTGAAACCAAGATAAGCATTCCACATACCGACCCGAACATCTCTTGAAACCAAGATAAGCATTCCACATACCGACCCGAACATCTCTTGAAACCAAGATAAGCATTCCTACCGATGTAATGAACCAGATAAGCGTCCTGGCTTCTTTTATGAGACCCAAGTTATTCATTAAAAATAAGTTGTACAGGTGATCGGTAAAAATAACATGTCTGTGTAGTTCAATTACACGATTAATCTGAATTTCAGGATGATTAGTCCATACACGACCAGAATTAATTCACAATTTCCCAGAATATTACAATAAAAGGATTTATTCTATGCTACGGGGGCGACGTAATCGTCCACAAATTCATCCCAATACTCATGTCCATGTTGATGTACCATTAGCTAGGTATCTGTGTGGATGTGGTCATCATCCCAGCTGGCGAATTATTAGTGTTAAACGTAAGATTAAACATTTTCATGATTTGTTGCTCATCCAAAACATCCCTTTAGTAAAATTACCTCTTTGTGTCTAAATAGAAATAATGGCCAATAATGTTAACTGAATATTATCAGATAAAGAGCTAGCTCTATACCTGACAAGCCGCAGCCACCATCTTGAAAAAGTGTAGTTACTAACTCAGAAAACAACAATAAGCAAAGTAGAAAAAAGAAAAAGCAATAAGAATGGATTTCTGCAACAGTTTGGTTCCCCATCCTGGATTATTTCCCTGTCTTGTGCACATAGCTTCCAGGATAGGCTCCAGGCCCTCTGTGACCCCGAATAGGGCAAATAAGTACAAAAGATGGATGGATGGAAGGATTTATTGATTGATTGAATGAGCTTTAATTGCTTGTGAGATCTGAATGGCATGATAAATAAAGTATTGGATAAAGGAATATTTTCATTGGTTACTGCTGATGTCATTATGTGCTGGTACCAGTTTTTCAAAATGAACAAAAATGAACAGAAGAAACCTAATACTACCAACATATTTAACACCTATGGACTATCGACTGGGGTCTCTACGCACATCAAGAATAAGTTACTGTAAGAATAATCATAATAGCAACATAATAGCAAAGCATTTCTTCTCAAAGTGTTGTTAGTTATGTAATTAATGTTCACAAAGATCACTCTTGCTCTGTGTTTGGGGTTTGCATGTCTCCCAGATGTGTTGTTTCATAAAGCCCAGTGTTTCCCAATCTGGTCCTCAGCAAAGGTGGGGACTTGAGTCACTGCCTCACAGCTCACATATTTGATGGCTTGTGACTCAACTCAACAAAACTGACGGAAATATTCGGACTCGACTTGGACCTTATGACTTAAGAAGGCTTGGTGTTATAGTTTCTCTTCTGGATACCATAACAGTGATTTTGTGAACAGTGAATAGTCATTGTATATTAATTCTCTGCTGTCTGCATTTACATGTAGTTGAATGAAAGGACTCCTGAGAGAGTTTGTTGGAAAGATGTATCACTTCCTGCATGTACATGGATGTAAAAATTGTGTGAGGACAATTATAACAGAGTGGAGAGTCTCTTTTCAATCTAGCTCTACCTATTAAGGACTTAACATACAATGTACTGTGGTGGGTTTATGCAGAAGCAAATTTTAATTCGAATAAAGGTAAACTGACATTGGTAGGGACTCAAGTTACATGACTCAGAACTCGACTTGAGTCACAAATTTGATGACATGAACTGACAGCAAAAATTAAGGGTTTTGTTTGACATATGCACAACTGTACAATAGAATGGCAGTGAAATGTTATTGTGGCAAAACAGCTCAGTCACTGTGCATACAGGGCCATAGCCATGAAGTCATTGAGGTCCTGACCTGGCTAATTTTCTAAGAGCTAAAAATAACATTTTAAGCTAAATATTCACCTGAATAAAAAAATCAGCAGTTGAAAATGTTGCCGGGCTAATTGCATTTTAAATTCAGTTTGAACGTGTTGTTATATCTGCTGTGTGTGTGACAGAGAGAGAGCTGGAGCATTCATCCGCATGATAAAGGATGTGCGACTCGTGAAACGTACACGTGCACTTCACTGACAGCAGCTTGAATTCACGTCGTGTGTGAGCAGCATGGTCAGGGAGGGTACGCGGACAGCCTCTGCTGGCCAAACAGGAATATGGTGGAAGCGACAGACCTCTCCCACTCTGTTCAATGTTTTTTAGCTTTCTGTTTGATCTGTCTTTCATTCATAATCTCTCAAATTATGGTATAACTGTACAGTTAATTTAATAGGCCTCTTAGGTCTATTAATTTTTATACCTGCCCCTTAAAATTTGTACACAGTGTATGCGAACATGGCAGGTGTTTCCCAATCAAAATGTATTGAATTTACAGTTAAATTCATCAGCTAAATAATCACATATTTTCCCAAGAAATAACCAACTAAACTGATTTACATGTCTCCTCTGTGGAGGGTCCGTTTCCTTGCTGGTATTTCTGCAGCATCATACGGACCTCAGAGAATGCCTGCTCATTTTCCTGGCATTGCAGCAGCCCTGCATTTTCACGAAAGGCACAGTGGACGACTTGCACTATGTTGCTCCTGGATGGTTGCACTGTGATGTTGGTCATGTGACTGGGGTCGTGACAGTGGTGCATGAACACCAGGATGACAGGTTTGTTTACTGTGGAAGAAACCAAACAGGTCAGGGTGTGTGCTGATTGAGACTATTGCAACCACACTTTGAATCATTGCATATTTCATGTTGGGGGAGAAATTCAGAAGAAAAAAATGTCCAGGGAAAGATCATTGATTATCTGGAGAAGGAAGGGGCTGATGGAATCACAAAAACATTGGACTCCATTCTCTAGTCCTGCCACATGTTCCCATAAGATTGTATATTTAGATGTTTTACATATGTCTGGCTGTTTTTAAAAAAATATTTACTGCATGAGAATGCTACAGGTGGTGCCAACGTATCCTTACACTTCGCGCTGGGAGATATGGCCTACAAATACAATCTCTGATTTTTATCATAATAAATCCAATTTTTGATTTTAATCAATTTTCCCCTACTCAAAATCAAACTACAGATGACAAATAAATGGTTCAAAACAAGTTTTAACTTTATTTTGTTTTTTATTTTGTAGTCAAAGTGCAATCTGACAAGCCAAAAAAGATGCTTGTAAGTGAGATGGCAGAACACGCCATTGTAAACACTTTTAGAAACTTGTAAAAAGCTTTAGCATGGTAATGAATTACGGATTTTCCACAGTATGTATGGGCACCATGTCTTTTGCAAGACCTTATCCAACCGAATATACATAGCGACAGCGTTTGTTATCGCCTTCCACCGTGCCCCAATTTCATCATATGGCACACAGTTCGAAAATGTGTCAGGGACGGTTGCCTGCTTTAATTTGGATGTTGTGCTGGTATTGCGGGTAATTTCATTTCGCTGGGAGCTGCACTTCTCCCACTCCGCTGCATGCTTCTGCTTCAGGTGCTGGAATAAATTTGTCATGCTGCTTCCTTGGGTTGCAACAGTTTTCAAACATACTTTGCAACGAGGACTTGTTTGGTCTGTGTCCGACGGCACAAAACCGAACCATTGCCATGATGTTTGTGAATCCGCTACAGTGTTTGGGGGGCGCTGGCGCTAAGTTACCCGTGAAGAATGGTGCGTTGCATTAGTTCCACTTTTGGCACTCGCATGTGAAATAAGTAATAACATTGATTTTCATAACACATCGTCCTGAACTGTAAATTCAAATTAAATCGATAAAATATTTTTTTTCGCCCACCTCTATTTACACTGTTGAGGGTTCGTTTTCCCCCCCACCCCACCCCACCCCACTTTGTGAAGTTCTCATTTCATGAAGGTTTCCTCCCCCAGAATAAAAAACGTCCCAAGAGACAAGTAGCAGAGACTGAATCCTGGCTCACCTGGAACTCTGGCCATTGCTGCCTCCATGTCTGTCCCAATCCGAGAAACAACAGGACAGAAGAGCAGGATGACGCTGCTGCTCTCTGCACTGCAGGGCTTTATCTGCAGCTTCAGCTTTTGTATGAAGGTTTTATGGGACTGGAAAGTTTCTCCAGCAACCAGCATGTGGACTTTTACTGATGAAGAGAAACATAATTCTAAGATGAGTTAAAATTGTCATGAACAGGATAGGTGCATTTTACCTCGGAAAAGATACCATGGAATAATAGGAAAGCTACTATAATAAAGCATGATATGGCAGTGTCACGTTCGGTGAGTGGCGAGCAAGAAGGGTAGGCGAGAGAAGCCAGGTTCAAGGAAACACCGGGGGTTTAGTAGCAAAAACAGATAGAGCACTCACAAACATGTAGACTTCAATGACAGGTCCGGGGAAGACTGACTGAGACATGGACTAAATACCAAACACAAGCTAGACTGAACGAGCAACAGGTGACCACAATCAGGCAAAAACAGGAGGTAACGAGGTGGGCGTGGCACACAATGAGGAGCGTTTAGATATTCACACTGATAATGATGGAGGAGAATGTTTTTTGTTGAATTAGACTGAAAATTGCTCAATTTAACTGAAAGATTTCAAATTATTTCTCAGTTTTGACATGTAACAAGTTATTGACAAGTTATTGCCAGAGATATGCGTCATCCTTGTAACAGACGGAGAAGGATGATGCCACAGCAAACTGTGCAAAATGTAACAGATTCCGACAATGTAAGACGGTGACTCACTTATAGTAAAGAGCTAACAATTCATACTTCTGCCCCCCCTCCCCAAAAAAAAAAAAAAAACAGGGGAGGGGACCAGGGGGACTGAAGGACAGAACAGACACTGGACAGAAGAGGGCACACAAGACAGTCATCACAGGAGTCTCTGACTGAGGTAGCAGTGGAAAGCTTTCTGGCAGAGAGGTGGAACATGCAAGGCTCCTGGGGATAGCCACAAAGCAATTCGGGGATAGCCCGTCATTCTGTCACAGCATGCAAGATAAATGACTCAGGGACTGATGTTGTACCGAAATAAAAGGTGTTTTATTGAACTTAAATGAACAGGGACTGGGAATTAATAGGATTGTGAGGGATCAAAAGCAGAGGACTACAAAGGGGATGGACTCAGGCTGACAGGAGAAGTGTCAGGAATGACTGGACAAGCGATGATGAGACAAACAGGTACGTAAATATATAGACAAACAAGGGGCAACAATCATCAGGTGTCGCCCATCAGAAACACATGAGGGAGGAGTCAGATGCCAACAGATGTGGCGGGCAGGACATGAGACTGAAATATATATTATATATATAAATATATATACTATGTTATAGTAACAACCAACTCATGTATTTAAGTATTTTCTCAATATTTTTCTTTAAATCTACACCCCTTAGGAGATTTTTACTACTGTAGGTTCGATTTTCCCCTTGGTGCAATTTGTTTGGGCAGGTGTGAACACAGTAACTGCGCTTGAGTGCGGACCAAAAAAAACATACCAAAACCCTTGAGAGGAGCTGGTCTCGGTCCAGTCCCAAACAAACTCTGGAGTGGTTTGTTTGTGGTGTACAACTGTTAATGGTATCATTATCTGACCTTAATCCAACCCAACTGGTGTACTCCACGAGTTTGAGCTAAACGGCTCCCATAGCCAGGTGTGCTTTGCATTCTGGGATGCGCCAGAGCACGCAAACCATTAGCAGCAGCTAGGTGGAGAAGGAGAAATGAACGAAGGTCTTACTTGGTGTAGCAGCAAGGTATGTCTGTTTGGTGCCTTACTGAAATTTGGGTAGATGACTACATCTGTCAACTTCTAAAAACAACTCATGAAAACTCTGAAGATTTCAAAATGTTCAGTCAACGGTTGAAGGAGAGAGAACTTGAGTGGTCGACTGAACAATGCCATATGAAAGTGAAAGAAAAAGAATGAGGCAACAATATATAAAAGTGAGAGATGTTCAACTGTGCAGCCCAGGACACAGGACCATTTTCCTGTGTTTACTCCACACCCCAGGACACAGGACCATCTTCCTGTATTTATTTTCTTGCTCCTGCCACTGACACATCTGATCAATAAGCAGAATGAACGTTCTCACATGGTTTGTGGTGATGCATTGTTGCTTCACTTGGATTATTCTACGTGTGAAAGCAAACCAAACCAAGGGGTTAACGCCATGAGTTTACAAACTACTAAACAGCTTCAGACCAGAGAAACCGAACTATAAGTGTGAAAACGCATTTAAGCACACAGTAGCAAGAAGTATTAAACTTGCTGATTCAAATTCAGTACTTCACTTACAGGTGCACAAAGGGAATTGGACTGAAAGTGGATTATTTTACATGGAAGATGTCAAACATGAGAATTGCTGGAGAACATGCAGTAGAGAAGTAAATGTATAGTCAGCGTACCACACACCAAAACCAGGCAAAAAATGTGAAATATATTAACATCTTGAATCAGCTGTAGTAAACAGCCAACAAATATATTTAAGAATTCACATTTGAAAGAATGGAGGAGAATTCTTGAAAACTGTATTTTTCTTTAAATCTATACCATTAACAGACTTTCACTAAGATGCCTCTCTGCATCTACAAGCAGAATGTTCCCAGTAAAGTATAATCTTAAATACACAATACCAAAAAAGGTTAAATTTGCCAATTCAAAATCAATACTCTACCTACAGGTGAACAAAGGTAATTAGACTGAAAGTGAATCGTTTCAGACGGGAGATATCAAACCCAGGAAACTCGGGAAAACTTACCTGAAATTAAGAAGTTCCAAAAGCAATATATTTTGCTGGAGATGTAATGTACCACACGCCTAAATCGGTTAAAAATAGCTGAAATATATTAACATCCTGAATTAGCTGTAGTAAACAGCCAAAAAAATTATTTAAGCATTCACATTTGAAAGGATGGAGAATTATTGATCAAATGACAGAAACTGTATTTTTCTTTAAATCTGTTCCATTAACATACTTTCACTAAGATGCCTCTCTGCATCTACAAGCAGAATGTTCCCAGTAAAGTATAATCTTAAATACACAATACCAAAAAAGGTTAAACTTGCCAATTCAAAATCAATACTCTACCTACAGGTGAACAAAAGTAATTAGATTGAAAGTGAATCGTTTCAGACTGTAGATATCAAACCCAGGAAACTCTGGAAAACTTACCTGAAATTAAGAAGATCCAAAAGCCATACAGGTATATTATGCTGAAGATGTAAATGCATAGGTCACGTACCACACACCCAATCCAGTTAAAAATAGCTGAAATATATTAACATCTTGAATTAGCTGTAGTAAACAGGCAACAAATTTATTTAAGCATTCACGTTTGAAAGGATGGAGGAGAATTCTTGATCAAATGACAGAAACTGTATTTTTCTTTAAATGTATACTGTGATGGTTCTGTGAGAGGTGCATTATGGGAGCGGGGATTCTGTCTGTTATTGTTCATTTTGTGTGTGATATTCTG
>JAABNY020000038.1:6847857-6871095 GCA_015164015.2 Brevimyrus niger
GGCGTCAATGGAGGGGAAAACGCTTAACGTAAAATAAAGTCCATATTCCTTGTATTTCGGTTTAGATTTTTTGTCAGATGAAAGTGTTTATGACTAGATGTGTGTGTGCGTAATTTGGTTATTGTTGGTCGTTATTTTGGTACATTAAACCACATTAAGCGTTTTCACATTAAGCGTTTTAGAATGTCCCCGTCCGCCTAATCTAGCCCTTCGATTTGGCACCGAATTGAGCTCCGTCGGTTTCACGGGCCAAGCGCAAATTAGGCAAAAGTCGTTTACTTTCATATACATGAATAGGCTTATAATGATGCATTACAGTTTTATAGTAACTTGCCCAACACTGTCTACCGTATTACAATCGGTTAACTTACCACGAATTGCGCTGATGACTCGAGAGCAACAGCTTGGCCGATTCGTCTGAAATCAAACACAATGACAAACTTTGTACAGACTGCATTCCACAAAGTCATTAAATCTAGCATTTTAGACTATTGGATGCTATATATACTAAACCATAACCGTTAAATATATCACATTTTATTTTTCATATTTGTCATATTTACAGTCGGCAGTTATAGTATACTTTCATTTCTTAAAACTATTTAAAAAAAATATATATATACAGTATATAGGCCTACAGCAGCCGCATGCTGTTACTCAAATAATACATTGCGTACGCAGCTTACCGAATCACACATGGTTATTCTGTGTAGGCTATTTGGCTTTATTTCCTTAGGTGTCGATTTTACTGTATGCCCGAAAGTGAAAATGAAATAGATGAAAGATCCGTTACGCTAGCGTCACATTAGTTTCATATTCGATAAAATTATTATGCTAAATCATTTGTTTTGCTAAGTAATAATAGCTACGAAAACGGGCGATTTCAGATGCACAAATATATTGGTTCCGCATTTTGAGTTTATTGCCGTATTGTTGCATACCTCCTTATTTTTCAGAATTTATTCACGTGCGAATTTTAATTAACTTCTGAATGTTCGCATGTGAGGGCGGCATGGTGGTGCAGTGGTTACATATTTGTGGAGTTTGCATGTTCCCCCCGTGTCGTCGTGGGGTTTTCGTCCAGGTACCCTGGTCTCCCCCCATAGTCCAAAGAGGTGTGCATGAATGTGTGAGTGTATGGTGTGTGCGTGTGCCCTCTGATAGGCTGGCCCCCTGTCCAGGGTTGTTCCGTGTCCATTGCTTCCGGGATAGGCTCCGGACCTGCAGATAAGCGGGTTGGAAAATGTATGGACGTTCACATGTGCACGTATGGTCCCACTACAGACATAATATTTAACTAGTTGTCATTTCAGTAGCGTTGGCGACGTCTGTAATAGTGCAGTCAAATAAAAAATACATTTCAGACATTAAAAAATATAAAATAAAAAAAACAATGAAAGGTTATCCTGCTAATAAACCCTGACAAGTTTCAAGAGCACCAGAGATTTTAGACAAAAGTATTGTAATAGTGGAATGCTGAGCCATGCCACTTGTAAAAAAAAGTTCTCTTTCAGCCTCCCATCACACGTACAGAACTGAGGAAATCGGCCTTTAGACCTCTCTGTATGACTGTTTCATATATGTGTGTGAGTTTTCAGTAGTATGGATGCATGTGTGACAGTTTCATATGTGAATGTGTATATGTTTCAAATGTGTAAATTTGTGTAACAAATGTCTGAAATATTTCCTAAATGGCCTGGCCCTCATACATTTCTTGTTCAGCTACTTCTCTTTTCCTGTAATTCCATGCAACTTCTAAGTTAACGGCTGTGCTTGTGGTTACCCAATAAGCAAGCTTGAGCAAGCAATGAATACAAGGGTAACACTTTATAATACTGTTCCTTAGTTAACAGGTAAAACTGTAGGAAGTAAACAAAAACAAAGGAGTAGTGCTTCATTAACAACTAAATTGGTACTATTCACTACTAAGGAATTATGCTTAATTACTCAATAGATAATAGTGAACTAATTATTATAGTAGTTCGCTATTACTTCATTAGGAACTATTGAATATTGCTGGTCTCATTGGGAATTATGTACTAACTGTAACTCATTATTTATGAATGTGCTGTTACTGAGTAAGCTTTATTTCCTTTACTTAAACTTGTACTGATTTCTTTTTAAACGGTTAATAAGAACAATGAATGTTAACATAGCATTTGTTTCACTTAAACATTCATGTAACACTTCATGACACAACAGCATAAGTTCATTTTAAACATTTATTTGAAGCCTGTGTTATATTAACATAAAAACTTAATTTTTAAAATCAAATTACTTTACAATGATTACACATCCATCCCATTAAAACTATTTACACAGGGTGTTGCTTTCTGATATCATGTAACAAACGTTCAAGAGGTCCTTCCTTGTGCTTTTGGCCCAGCCAGCAGGTCCACAAGGAAGGAACAGTATTATAAAGTGTTACTAATACGAGTTATGTTGCATCTGTTAAAGCAGTTTTCTTTGTTTATGTCATCACAGACGTGACTGTCACCAAGTCGACTGCTGTTGTATCACTACTCGGGAACCAGCTGTGAAACTTGCTGGTGTCTATTAGAAAAATGCTACATTAATGGTTTTCTGATTACACCCAGAGAAGCCCATATAAGTATAAGCAGCTCCTACTGCAGTACCTCTATAAATATCCTCTCCTATGGCTTGGCTGTGTGTGTAACGTCGTGGAGTGGCACACGAATAAGAAAGGCAGGAGTCGTTGGATTGAGGGCAACACAGGGGTTTAATCCACAGAAACAGGCAGGAAACTCACGCAGACACACTTCAATGACTGAACAAGGGAAAACTAACAGAAACACTGACTAAATACAAACGACAAGCTAGACTAAACGAGCAACAGGTGACCATAATTAGGTAAGAACAGGGAGGTAACGAGGTGGGTGTGGCACACAATGAGGAGCGTTTGGAGCAGGACGTTACAGTGTGGTATATGCCAGCTAGTAAGCTACAGAGTAAGGACCTAGTTTGTGGGGGGAAGGCTGCCCGGCAAATAGACTGCCTAAAAACAGTGTTCTCTCATTGTTATTCTTTAAAAATGTTTACAAATTGCTGCATAAGAAAAGATGTCAACAACATTTCATTGAATTGTAGTATGACAATTAAGCTCTCACAAGGGTTAAGATGTGCTGTCTGGATGTGGAATTTGGAACTTCTATAAAAAAAAACATCTGTAAAACTTACTTAAGAGTATAATGTGCAACATACCCACTCATTCTATGCCCTGACGTGAGTAATCAATGCACAGTGTAAGTTGTGAATTAATTAATGCAGATGGTATGAGGTGTGAACCTCTAGATTGGCATGGCATGTTTGATGTCAAACTGACTGAAAAAATCTCCTAAATTTAAATCTGATCAGAAATTGTCCCAAGGTTGTACTTTTCTAAAGTTAAACGCCTTTTAAATGAACTTTAAAGTGACACCAGTACAGTCATAAATCCAAACAGACACCCCTCAACCAGATATTGTAGCTCCAGGCAGACCGAAGCATCGCGGCAGCAGTGAATAATGAGACTTACTTTCATCGAAGAACTGGCTATTTGAATGAGTCCTTAACAGGACTAACACGAGTGCTCAAACAAGTATCAAACCAAACAGAACAGAACAAGACCTCCTCTGACAAGGAGGTCAGACACCAGACTGTAAAGTACACAAACGGTGGGAGATTGATACAAGGCTAAAGAGTCGCTCCACAATCAAGAACAATAACACACACTTACAAGTGCACTGTAAGAAATAAAAAGTTGGGAAAACTTAGAAATTTAAGGCAACCTGCTGCGAAGCATTTTTAGGTTTTCAACTTCACGCCCATGTAGTTGCACTGACTTAATTTCCAAAGTTACACTGTTAGTTCTCACAGGGCAGTGCTTTAAGTTTCCTCAACTTCACTTTGCAAGCATAATCAAATAGTAAGTGTGATTTTGCAGAGACTGAAATGATAAGTTGGGTGAACTACAGTATTATAACCTGAAGAAGAAAAGCGAGTTAGCAGAACTGCATGGTGATTGAAGTTGAGAAAACTTAGAAATGCTATGCAGCTGGCTGCCTTAGATTTCTAAGTCTGCTCAAATCCCTCTAAACTTACTTTGTAAGTTTAACAAAAAACATAAAGAATTAAAGGCAATTAATTACATGTTCATCTTAATCACGACAGAGACAACAAATTATTAAATACAACTTTTTATTTCACTCTTCTTTTTGAACATCGTGTACACACACACACACACATTTGTTAACCTTTTTAAATTTAAAGGAATATATAAAGTACAATCTCTTGCAACACCACACTCCACCTTAAAAGATCACTGCTGACACGCACACACTTCAGCAAAGCACCACAAGAAGGATGTGAGCCCTAATTATTAGGCTAATATACACTGTATATTAAACATGCCTGATTGCATAAGAGCAGAACTTTTACGTCAAAAAACATTACGTCGTTGAACACGTCACAAAAAAGAATTCCTCTCTCTCACTGGGCATACGCAAACCTCTTTGCATTTAAAAGATCTTAAGGTTACAAAAAAGATAAAGAAATCCTGTAATATCATCAATCTCTCGACAATCGAGAACAATAACACACACTTACAAGTGGCTATTTACAATTGCTTGTGAGCAAAGCCTGGATACACAGCTAAATGATCGTCTGTATTAATGTGCGTGTGTAATGTATGCATGCGTGCATGGTGGGTGTTTTCCAGCCATAAATGTTCTGTATAGACAGTCAAACTCCTCATCAGCATAATCACACCATTATCTAGCTCAACAGGGACTATAATAAAGGGATTTCTCAATTTTTCCTTTATCTACTAGTGCCAATCAGTAAGGCAGTTCAGGTTAGGTGCCACAGTCTACAGGTGGTATAGTTGTTTTTGGTGGTCTGTGTTCATTTTAGTTTTAGCCTAGTCTTTGCGTCAAGCTGTCATTTTAGTTATTATTAGTCTTAGTCACGTCCATACTCATTTTAGTCTAGTCAAGTTTCAGTTGACTAAAAGTCTAAGCATTTTAGTCATATTTTAGTTAGAACTATCCATGACTATTTTAGTCTTGTTTTAGTCAACAAAAACTGATGACATTTTAGTCTAATTTTAGTCAATGCTGAACAAACTGTCAAGCACCCTCAACACAGCACATTCACCAGGCAGAGGAGTATGTTCAGTGGCAGACTGTTGTGTCAACCATGCTCTACTGAACGACTGAGGAAGTCTTTTGTCCCCAGTGAATATACAGACTTAACTTCTCTCTGTTCAACGTTATATCAGCCACAGACAACACATCTATTCTGTATTTTCAAACTTATCCACATTTTATAGTGGTATTTATTGTATTTATGGTATTTACAGTTTTATAGCATTTATAAAATTCATTATCATGTAGTATTTTTAGCATTATTGTATTATAACATGATCCTAGGAGCTGGGTTGGTTTGGGGCAATTGCCTTTGGTAGGGACTCCCAAGGCAAATTGGTCCTACATGAGTGGCCAGAAAACCCATGATAACAGAAAATACAAGGGACCATGTTACCCCATCCAAGGTGGTGAGACTGAGGCCTCGCCCTGGAGATAGGTCTAGGGCGGGAACTCGAAGACGAGCACCTTAAAGATGTCTTTAAGATGGCAGCGTGTGCACTTGCTGCGGCTTCTCTCTCTCCTGAACACAGCTCAAACCTCTTCATTAAGGATCCACACACACACTCACTCACTCACCTGCACCGGTCACTTTGTGTAGCATTAGTCTGCTACTCAGCCTACCTTACAAATCACTGTCTGTTCAAGGCTGCTCTTTATTACTCAGCACCTCTTACAAGCTCTATTGCACTTTCTCTGATTTAAAAATTGTATTTCTTTTTTTTATAATTGTTACTGATGTTACTCTAGGTGAGTCGCAGAGAGCGACGTCAACCGGAGAAGGTACCTCGCACCTCGTTCCCCAGCACTGTTAACCCCTTAGACGCCGGACCAGAGCCGATGCAGGTTGATCGGACCCGCCTTTCTCCAGCCGAATGACAATGGCTCCTTTCTGTCAGGGTTTGTTTGTTCTGTGGACAGGCTGGTCATTTTATTGCACAATGCCCAGTAAAAGGGCACACCCACCAGTAGGGAAGAGGTACTGGTGGGCGTGGTTCCGGTCAATTCCTCTTCTGTGCAGCGGACGTTTCTCCCAGCAGTATTAACATGGGGGTCCTCCCAGCAGTCTCTGGCCGTCCGAATTGATTCCGGGGCAGATGACAGCTTCATCGATTTCACACTGGCTCAACAGTGGGGAATCCCCACCACCACCGTCCAGGCAACACGGACAGCTTATGCTCTGGACGGAAGGAGAATGGCAACTATCTCCCAGGTGACTGTACCGGTGAGTCTGTTAATAGGGGGAGCTCATGTTGAGACCCTTTCTATTTATCTGATAGACTCACCCCAGGCACCCGTATTGGGGCATCCTTGGCTTGTCCGACATAACCCTCACATCGACTGGGTGAGGGGCACAATAATTGCCTGCAGTTCATTTTGTTTTTTCCAGTGTCTGCATGCTAGCCAACCACTAGAGGTCCCCACACAGGATGAGGAGTTCCCGGATTTGTCAGGTGTTCCGGCAGAGTACCAAGACCTGAGGCATGCTTACAGTAAGTCCCAGGCCGCTTCTCTTCCACCACATCGGCTGAATGATAGATAGTGCAATAAATCTGCTACCTGGAACCTTCCCTTCCAGGGGCCATCTCTATTCTCTTTCGGGCCCCGAAAGAAGGGCTATGGAGGAGCATGTTAACTGAACTTTGGCTACAGGCATTATCCATGGATCCAGACAAGGTCAGAGCTGTGGCTGTGCTACAGGTGCCCGACCCATCACGGCAGTTCTTAGTGGAGGTTGAAGCCTCAGGAACCGGGGTTGGGGCAGTGCTATCCCAACGCTCCTTGATGGACAACAAACAGCATCCCTGTGCTTTTTTTCTCGGAAGCTCACTCCTGCTGAGAGGAACTACAATATAGGGGACCTGGAGATGCTTGCCATCAAGCTCGCATTGGAGGAATGGAGACAGTGGTTAGAGGGTACCTCTGACCCTTTTTTACTCCTGACCGACCATAAGAACCTGGAGTACCTGTGGTCCGCTCAATGGCTCAACGCTCGCCAAGCTAGGTGGTCCATGTTTTTTAACCATTTCAACTATCTCCAGATCGAGATCACCAACACGCCCGGCACCAAGAACGGCAAGACAGATTTCCTGTCCCGTCAGCATGAAGTAGGTGAGGTGGAGGAGAAGCCCAGTCTTGTTCTGCCAACCACATGTTTTATTGGAGCTGTCACGTGGGGCATTAAGGAGGCAGTCCGGGCGGTCCAACCTCTCATCAGATCACCAGAGGGGTGCCCTTCTAAATGTTTATTCATGCCGAAGTTCTTGCGATCCCTGGTCCCTCAGTAGGGACCTCTCTCCTGGCCTGCCATCCAGGGGTTCACCGCACTCTGGCTCTACTTAGGCAAAGGTTTTGGTGGCCTTCCATGCTTCGGGATACTTGTGAAGTACTCAGACCGGCCTGTCTGGCACCAACAACCATGCCACGCTCAAAATTGCTTAAATCACCTTTCTTTCCCATTCTGACATTCAGTTTGGAGTTCAGGAGATTGTCTTGACCAGAACCACACCCCTAAATGCATAGAAGCAATTGCCATGTGATTGGTTGATTAGATAATTGCATTAATGAGAAATTGAACCGGTGTTCCTAATAATCCTTTAGGTGAGTGTATAGTAATCAAATAACAGTTTGATAGATCTTTTTATTACAGAGCCCAATGTAAAATGTGTTTATGTACACAGTATGTGTATGTATATATCGCCGGCCTTCCCCAATTAAACTGTACTGCATACACAGTTAAATAATCACAATATTTATCTGCAAATATCTGATTATACTGATTAAAATCTCATCCCCATAAAGAATCTGTTTCTCAGCTGTGGTACTTCTGCAACATTGTACGGACCTCAGTCACAGCCTCCTCATTTTTCATGCATTGTAGCAGCCCTTGTGATTCATGGAAGGCGCAGTGGACGATTTTAATTATGTTTTTCCTGGACGGTTCCACTGTGATGTTGGTCATGTGACTGGGGTTGTGACAGTGGTGCATGAACACCAGGATGACAGGTTTGTCTTCTGTGAAAGGAAGAAACCAAATGGGTTAGCATGTGCAGTGATAGATGCTGTTGCTGGCCCTCTGTGGACGATTGCATATCTGATGCTGGGTGAGAAATTAAAAAGAAAAATGGAAAAAAGGTCATTGATTGTCTTTGCTTTTTACTAATAAACTTTCAAAGTAGACTGTGACTAAATAAAATATGCAAATATCTTCCTGTTTTTATTTTATTATTATTTATTGTTTTATTATTTTATTATTATTTATTGTTTTATTATTTTAACAGATTATTCTTTTCAATTTCAGTCATTGCATTTCATGTTTGACCTTTGTAATTTGGGTACCCTTTTATTCTTATTATTTTGGAATTCATTGGAATGCTGAAATGTGATTTTCATAAGCTTTATTATATTTGTTACATGACAAGAAAAGTAAGAGTGTGGAATTTCGTCCAAAGGAACAATCCTTTGGGAATCTGTTCTCACATGTCGGATACGGGGACCGAGAGAGCGCTGCTACTTCAGAAAACACATGCAAACAGAAAAAAACACAACAAATTGAGAAAACCTTTTTGAGGTCCCCCTGAAACATTTCCGTCGTGGTCCCTGCTACAGTATTTGCAGCGCGTTTGTGTGTTTGCTGCGCGTTTCCGTGTTTGCAGCGCCTGTGCTGTCAAACTGGTGGAGAGGTTTTCTTAATTTGTTGTGTTTTGTTTCCTGTTTGCATGTTTTCTGAAGTTGCAGCGCGTTCAGCTTTCTCGGCCACCGTAGTCGGACGTTCTTTGAGACAACACTTAACTAAGCGAGTCAGTTAACCTGGTCTGGAGCAGAGTTGTTCACTTGCGGAAATTACCATGGTAACTCAGCGGGGATTCATTTGAGATACATTGATGGAACGTAGCTCCCATTTAAATGAGCCAGACTTGTCGAAATATGTAAGACTTTCCCTTAATCCTGCTTTATGGAATACCCCCATTTAGAAAAAAAATATTTTGTTTCAGATTAGACACTAAATTTGTGCAGTGTTTTGGAATTACTGCAACTAACAAAACAGAGCACATTGTTACCTTATTTTATCTAAAAAAAAATAATTTTGTTTTTCATAACAAAGGGGAATCCCAATATCTTGTAATTCATTAGTCTAATTTTACAACCTTGAGTGACTGTCATGTTCATTGTTAAAACTGAGGACTTGGCAGATATGGATGGATTGTTCATCTGAATTAACTTTCACAGGGAAACTTCTGAAAGGCTGCTTCTTTTAAACCAAAGCTGCTTCTCTGAAGAGACAAACTACATACTGTCTGTCAGTTGTAGTTCTTCTGCTTGTTTGTCAGATCCCAGGTGACATACAACAGAGACTGAATCCTGGCTCACCTGTAACTCTGGCCATTGCTGCCTCCATGTCTGTCCCAATCCGAGAAACAACAGGACAGAAGAGCAGGATGACGCTGCAACTCTCTGCACTGCAGAGCTCTATCTGCAGGTTCAAGATTCAAGAAGATTCAAGATCTTTATTTATCACATGCGTAATTATACAAGTATAACACACAGTGAAATGCAAACCTGTGCCGCTCCTTGACTATGCTATAAGCCTATAACAAAAGTAATTTGTAAGTTAGGGATTAATCTGAATATACCAAAAATCTGGTATGTTCTAACAATAAAATAAAGAAATGAGTGCAAGTAAATATAAGAGTAGATGTAAGGACATTTTTAATTAAACATATAACTATGAAAAAAAATAAAGTGCATTGTGCCATAATAGCACCACAATATAAAAAAACAGTGAACACAGTGACCAGAGAATGTAAACAGTGCAATGTAAACAGAGACCAGAGTAGGCATCAGTGTAGCAGCATGTGATCTACTAATAAATCTAATATGATATAAAATATGGCATTGAGTGTAGTATGAAGTCCTGTTAAGGTAATGCTATGAGGGGAGTGGTGTCTAAATCAGCATGTACTGATTTAGGACTCGAATGGCCTGAGGATAGAAGCTCCTCTTGAGTCTCTCTGTTTTTGCCCTGACAGTGCGAAACCTTCTGCCTGATTTCAGAAGTTGGAACAGTCTGTTGTTGGGGTGGGATGAGTCCTTCTATGTCTGAACTGCTCTGGACCAACATCTTTTGTTGTAAATGGGCTGTATGGAAGGGAGAACAGACCTGCGGCAGATTCAGCTGTTGTCTGAAGGTGTTATGGGTCTGGAAGTTTTCTCCAGCAACCAGCTCGTAGACTTTCATTGGGGAAGAGAAAAGAATTTAAAAATCATTTACAACTCTTGTACACAGGAAGGGCAATTTTAATCTTGGATGAGATTCTGTGAACATAACTAAACAGGATAAGACACAATGATCAGATTAGGAATTTAATTGGAAAATACAGAGACTTTTGTTGAAACTGACTAAAAGTGAACTAATTCAAATGTAAGAGACTTTAGAATATTGCGAGACAGCTTACCTGGGATGGAATCAGGCAGAATCTTGTAGTTACTGTTGGAGATGCGGCTAAAAAATTCTGTAAAATATTTGTATATTAAGTCAGTTGTAGTAATTAGCCTAAAATGAGTTACATAATACTGGGAATGACAACTAAAACTAAAGACAATAACATTCTGCATGGATTTATGTTATGAGAGATAAAGAATATTGGGATTTAAGTTGATCTGAAGAACTACAGTATGTCCTAATGGTAGACCTATATTTTAATAAATGTATAGACCCATTAGTAGATTTTACGAGATGTCTTTCTGTCCATTAAGAGAAATAAAACTTGCTGATTCAATTTCAGGTTCATTTCACTAGGCCTGCTCCAAATGTAGCTGCCATTATTATTATTCAGGGTCCAAAGCACGTAGTGCTATGGAACCTTATTGTTTTTGTTAGGATTTTCTTTTTTTTTCTTCTTCCCTAAAATTGAATACCCAGCCTAAACCATAAGACCTAGGCTTACCAAATTTGACAGCAAGATGTCAATTCCTACCCACTACTCAGGCCCTCTGACCCGTCCCAGTCAGTCAGATGGGGGCGCTACAGCCATTTGGACTATGAAACTACACCTGAGTAGATTTTTCAGTCATTTTGCAGAATTTGCAAATCCTAATTAAGCCTTAAAGTCCAAGCCTGTCCTACCAAATCAGACAAACAAATCAGGACTCTGAGACGATCAAGAATTATTTTTCAAAAATTGAACATTTGTGTATCCTATGGCCATTAGCCACGCCCAAACAATGCCCAAATTTGGCCCATTTTGGTCTGACTGCCATAACTTGGCCGTGCCTTAGCCTACCTCAACCAAATTTGAAATCCTATCTCCCTACACCATTCTGCGGACAGGGTCCAAGGCGGGCCACATTTTGTCCATAGGGGGCGCTACAACTAAAAACTGCCAATAAATCTTGACTACCTTAGCCAATCTATCTGAAATTTGGCATATATGTACTAGGACCCAGCCTGAGGTCAGTAACATTCTCTGGCAGTCATTAGTCCACGAGCTGTAGTTCGAATTACACAATTTAGCGACAGTGTTTGCAAACGTTCGTTCAAATTATGGTTTCGAGAAACACCAGTGTCATTTAATGATGCATTGTGCTACGTAAGTCCACAGTATCGTTACCTATGTAGTTTCAACTATGCTTTTAGGAAACACCTGCATCATACTTGCATAGTTCGAACGATGGAAGTTGCTAAAGTAGTTAGCAACAATGGTTTCGAGAAACGCACCCCAGACTGGCTGGTGAACCAATGTACTCCACTCTATTTTATTTTTAGTTTCCTCTCCGCTTTCCACACCATTTCTCCCGCCCCTTCCACCTATCTCCCATTGGCCTATATTCATGCCAATCACCAAGTGTTTTAAATACAAATACGAACACACCACAGTATATATACAATTTAGTTTGATGAAAAATTATCTTATAATTGAACTGTATAAAAAATACCAAAATATTTTATTTCTGTGTATAGGGAGTAGATGTAACGAATTATAACTACTCACATTATTGGAATTAAGCAGTGTTTCAGATACTTGCATTTTAAGTATATTTTTAAGTTGTAATTTAACCTGTTAGTAATGTAAGTAATCTACTTCAATGTTTAGTTACTTCATTGTCTTAAATAGTAATGTTATTTAAAAAAATAGCTATAGTACAACTGAATACTCAAAATCTGGAAACCTGGCTTCTCATTCGCACCTGTGTGCACTATAGTATGACATGCCTTGTTTCTGTTGGATTTATAAAGTATTAAATCAGTGTGGGCCAGGAAATTGTCACTGTTTCTGTAACCTCCTTAGACCCCACCCATTCATTTATGTCCATTTTGCAGCTATCTTTTTACTGATGTAAGGAAACTCATTTATTCCTGTCGTACATTGTGAAATTAAAAATAAATTTGAAAAAAAAATCTAAATTGTAAGTCTTATTTCCTCCGAAGACAAATAACCTAAATTGAAGGACACTTTTCCCTTGGGTCTCAGAAGGATATAGTTGGGTACCTGACATGTACTGAGAAGTTATATTTCTACTGTAAGTCATATTTGCCTGATTGGGAATATTCCCAGGCCTGGTAGGGAGTGGTATGATGTTTGCGTTTGTCTCACTTTTGGATATTACGGTAATTGCCCAGATATGTACTTTCCTCAAAGTGACAACAAGTCAGTAGAATCGTGTTCAGTTAATATACAAATCGAAAGCCAAATGAAGTTCTGAAGGTAAGCCTCGCTAAATGATACAATCGCGTCATTGCATTCGGCTGCGCAGCATTTAAGGTGGACCGGAAAACCCGAATAAGGAGCTGCGAATAAATAGCCAACTCCAGCCGCGTGATGTCGGTCCTCAGAACTTACCAGTACGGAATCCGACCGACCTGACCAGATACCAAGCGATGAGACAGCATACTGCGCTTATGCATGCTAAGTACAAACCACCTGTAAAATATTTCCATCATGAGTCATTTGCAGTGAACAGCCAACAGTTTAATTTAAGCATTCACGCTGTTAAAGATGGCGGGTTTTTGTTGTTGTTGTTGAATTAGATTGAAAATGAATCATTTACAGATAGATGATGGCAATCCTGAAAAGTATTCTCAAATGTAATTGATACTTGCGAAAGGTGTAAGATAATCCAACAATGAAACAGCAAAAGAAACCTGTGGGGGGAGGGGTGAATACTATTACAGAGAATTGTGGATTATATGCTGTACTGGTTCAAAAACCGACTGATCTAAATCCCATCGGGTCGTGCGGCAGGTTTACCATAAATCACATCGTTTCGGTTCAGGCAGCTCGGTCTGTTCTTCTGGAATACCAAAAATGAAACCAAACCAAACCAAGAAATGTTAAAGCCACCTTTATCTGGTAACTGTTACATAGCTTATACTTCTTCAAATAGTCATGAAAACAAGATTAGATCTTAGAATAAAAATAAGTAGATGTCTGTGGCTTTTGGGTAGTGGCTTTAAAAGTACAGTATATGCCGATACGACAGCTGTGTTGGTAGACTACAGGTTAAGCCTTCATGCGTTGTACACTTTTCTGATACTACACAGTATAACCATTAAACAAAGCGCTTTGTCACTATTTTAATGACATTTAAATTTAGGCTTAAAAACGTCGTAATTACTCTGTCGGCAATTACTGACAATTTTTAGATGTACAATTTTTGTTAAATTACAGCAGCGTATTATGTAATTGATTACTGGCGCTGCTTACCTGATTATTCATGATTATTGTATTTACTGGCCGTTGTTTCCCAACGCGTCGAGAGAGTTTCTCCTGTCTGAATGAAAGCGAAAGCAAAATAGATGAAGCGACGCCGGTGTTACGGGCAATTCAGTTTCCCTGTTTCCCCTGTCCTGCGCTGATTTGTACACGGTTTCGCTGTTGTTTTAATGTATTTTTACGAAGCTCTTGAGGCAAACAAGCCATATATTTTAAAACATCACATGCCTTTTCGATGTTTTTTGTTTTTACAGATAAGTAATGAAATTATTTAATTGGCTGGATAGAGATATTTCTTGATGAAAACAGTATAGTATTGCTTATAAAACTATATTATGCATGACGATCTACTGTATTCACATGTAATGATGTATCTGAGTGAATTTCAGACATTTCACATACGTCTTTGCTGTAATATTAGGGGAAACATTATTTCCTGATAGACAGGAGAAATATAGGGAAACCGAATTGCCAGTAACATCGGGATCTGAACACGTCCGGGGCTTTGCCCAGAGACCGTAGTGTACGTTGGACTGGGGCTAAGCAATATGGAGTCAGAATAGTGCCATATATAGTCTTCTTGTATGTGTACTTTGAGGGAATAATTCTAATAAGGCCGTAATTAATAAAAATAAGAAACTGACTAAGGCGCCGGCAGGGCAGGGTGATCTAATCAAGACAGAAAACATACAGAGAGAGCAGGCAGACAACATAAGCATACCTTACTTATATTTTGACTTCTTGAAGGACAAGCAATGGCCGGCTGACTAGAGCAAATGTCAAACGTGGTTGCCACAGAGACGGAAGGTACTGAGAGGGGAGCGAGATGCCCAAAAGGGCTATAAAGAGGATAGAGCTGATACATATGGTTGAGCCTCTTCCTGTACATGCCAAATGCATGTCGGATGGTTTCTCCCAGATTGCAATCTGTTGGATAATAAACCGGTGACATGCAGATTCTCCACATCTCAGCTGTGAATCTCTTCTCATCAACAGACCCGGTGGAGACGCCGCCAACTCCAACAACTTTTTGCAAAAGAAATTTGCTCGCACTGAACACAATTTTCATTCGCAAAATACTGAACAGAAATACGCGTCACATGATCTGTACTTGTAGCCTATATGAAGATTTGTGAATGAACGTGAAAAACATTTTGCAAATACAAGTCAAGTAAATGCGAAACCAAACATCTTCATAAAAATAACTTTTACAAAGAAAAAATGGTTTTCAAGTACCAAACCTGTATTGCAAATCCTAGTCCTCTTACAAATACCAACCTGTACGGAAGAGGATTAGGGCCACCATGAAAATATTATTTGAAATCTGAAAATGTTTTTCACGTTCATTCACCAATCTTCATATACAAGTACAGATCACGTGACGCGTATTTCTGTTCCTCCAGCCCTTATTCAGCTGATCTGGGGTACAGCCCCATGTCCCTATCATCTGCATTGTGCCCACCCCCACCCTTTGTCACAGGCGACCAGAGTAATGATACAGGGGTAGGCAGAGGCTGGGGAGACACAATGAGGAGTGGAGGCAATGGAAGGTGAGGGCAGTTGCAATGTGTACGAATTTTGTCTTTTGAAAAGTTTGCGACTAACTTGGAGGTATGCTTGGAGTCATTATCTTGCTGAATGACCCAGCGCCGACCTACAGCAAGACCTGCAGCTGATTTCTTTAAATTATTCTTCAAAATATCAACACACTGCTCTTTTTTTCATGACCCCCTGAACACGAGCGAGGTTCCCACTGACTGAAACAACACAACAGCCCCAAAACACGCTCCCACCCCCATGTTTAACAGTGGGAACTGTGTTTTTAGGGTCTCACCCTTCCTCCTACAAACAAAAGCAGCATCCCTGTGCCCAAACAGCTGAAGCTTAGACTCATCAGACTGAATAACAGACTTCCAAAACTCATTACCATGCGTTAAATGTGCATGGGCATACTTCAGTCGGGCATTGATGTGCCGTTGGTTCAGCAATGGAGTTTTTCTTGGACGGTGACATCAAAATCCTCCACGATGAAGAGTTCTCGCAACTATCTTCCTTGACACATCAACTCCAGAAGAAGCCAGTTCAGCAACAAACACCTTGGCAGGGACCCGGGGATCCTTGTGGACATCTCTGATTTTTCAAAGTTTTTTAAGTCTGACTCAAATTCTGTCCACACCTTTTGGTCATGTTAGAAGTAGAGGGATTATAGGCATGAGGTTCGTAAAGTTCTGAGTTTTATTTTTACTGCTTCGGTTATAATAACTGGAGGTGAGAGTGTAAATATCCTCTCCCCCTTCCCTCCCCCTCTGTCCACTCCCTCCCCTCCATTTTAGGGCCTTTCTTATCTTTTTACTTTTAAAATTCATATGTATTTTATTTGTATGTCATATATTATTCATATAGATATATGAATTAACTTTATTTATGGCTGTTTGTGATTGGTTGAATTTGATTGTTTTTTGTTATCTATCATCAATAAACAATTATTTTAAAAAATATAAAAATACTGGGCATAAACACATTATTTGTGTCAATACTAATTTCCCCTGCAGAGGGTCTGTTTCATCACTAGAATTTCCTCCTTCTCTTGCACCTCGGTGACTGACTGCTCATTTGCCCTTGAGTTTCATGGAAGGCGCAGTGGACGACTTGCACTATGTTGCTCCTGGACGGTTCCACTGTGATGTTGCTCATGTGACTGGGGTTGTGACAGTGGTGCATGAACACCAGGATGACAGGTTTGTCTTCTGTGAAAGGAAGAAACCAAACAGGTTACTGTGGGTTCATCTTAAATGAGGTGCGAACAAAGAAAACTGTTTGCTTCCTAGGATCGGCTCTTGGCTCAGTATTAACCAGAAGTGCACAAATTGTCGTGAAACGATGGATTGAAAACATAAAAAAGACAAGGTCCTTTGAAGTAAGGACATTTTTACATATATACAGAGTCCAATCTAAACTGTGTTTCTTATAGACTTAGTAAAAAAGTTTCTCCATAGTGTTTCAGGACAAAGGTGACAGCAGAGACTGAATCCTGGCTCACCTGTCACTCTGGCCATTGCTGCCTCCATGTCTGTCCCAATCTAAGAAACAACAGGACAGAAGAGCAGGATGACGTTGCTGCTCTCTGCACTGCAGAGCTCTATCCGCAGTTTCAGTTTTGCATGGTGGAGGGGTTTGCAGCTTCCTGAGCATTGTTTCTGACCATGTCTATCCCTTTATGAACACCATGTACCCATCCTCTGATGGCTACTTCCAGCAGGATAATGCACCATGTCGAATCATTTCAAATTGGTTTCTTGAACATGACAATGAGTTCACTAAAATGGCCCCCACATTCACCAGATCTCATCCCAATTGAGCATCTTTGGGATGTGGTGGAACGGGAGCTTTGTGCCCTGGATGTGCATCCCACAAATATCCATCAACTGCAAGATGCTATCCTATCAATATGGGCCAACATTTCTAAAGAATGCTTTCAGCACCTTGTTGAATCAATGCCACGTAGAATTAAGGCAGTTCTGAAGGCGAAAGTGGGTCAAACACCGTATTAGTATGGTGTTCCTAATAATCCTTTAGGTGAGTGTATGTTTCTAGTATTTAATTTTATAGTATGATACTTTGTTCTGATACTATAGTATTTTGCTATGTATGGAAGTAAATCTGTGTCATCAGAATTAGAATTTTATATGCCACTGAAATTTTACCATTGAATATTTATGTTTTAGAAATATGAATTGAAAATTCGATGGTTCGAATTCACAAGCAAATATACGAGGTTAAAATACAAAGACAACATTTTAAAGTTGCTCCAATGCGATGGTCCCCTGCTGGCCACGAGTTGGTGATGTCTGCTGTGGTGCCCCTTACTGGCCACAAGATGGTGGGGCCTGCTGAGGCGACCCCTCCTGGTCACACGCTCGAGGTGCCTGCTGAGGCGCCCCCTGCTGGCCATACACCTGAGGTGCCTGCTGAGGCCACTACGCCCACGGCCCTTCTGCCTGATGCTGCTGACACGGTAAATGTTTTTTTTTATTTATAGTTTGGAATAACAGTTAATTTTTAATACTAAAAACATTATATATTATATTATTGTATGCATGTTGGACTGCTAGCAACACACTACAATGCCAAATAACATTTACATAACAGCATCCAGTCTTAATTTAATGTATGTGAAATAATAATGTTATTATTCAGAACTATGCCATCTCATATCTGATCCTCTTACTATAGTGCAAAGTAATCACAATTCTTTACAGTCAGTTGGATAATCAAGGTTGACAGTTTCCAAAGAAACATCTAGCCAGGCAATGTTAAGCCTCTGAGAGAATGTGTGTGTAAATGTGTTTACCAAGTCCAAAAGCCCCTGAGCAAGCCATTGGTGGTATGGTATTGATGACACAGATTATAATTTATATAATCTGACATAAACAAGTATTAATTACCTAGCATCTGATTTTATCGATAATCCTATCCAGATCTGCTTTCACCTAGATCAGTTGTTTTATATTTGTGCTTCCAGACATCAGATGAAGATGTTGATCAACCTACAAGACTGAACACTCCTTCAGTCAGCATCTCACCATCACCACCATCAACTGATTCTGCTTCTTCATCAAGCTTGTCAGATCCTAACCCTCCAAGAAAAGCCAAAAGGAAAAATGGGTCAGAGGAGCTTGATGCTGTTGATGCTGCTCTCCTTCAGAGGTTGCCGGAAATACAACAGGAAACACGGGCTGCACAAAACATATACTGTATACTGCATTTGGCAACTACTTAGCATTTTTTCTTCGGCAGCTTCCAGACCATGATGCAAAGAGACTGATGAAAGAAATAAAACAGTTAATGCAGTCTTATGAATATAAACACAGTCGTGTTTAACCATTTTGTTATCTAGTCGACACACTTTGCGTCTGTTTTATCCAGCATATGTTTGTGTTAGTTAATTGATTAGAAAGCATATTTTATTATATATAATGATAACTGAATAAAAGTATATGTTTTAAAAAGTAAATGTCTATCAATGCTTTTTATTAGCAACATCATTTTTTAAATTTCTTAATTTTTTAAAATTTCTTTCTCACTATAATGCTTACATTAAACATGCAAAAATGTCTTACCTTGCATAATGTAACTAATTCCCCAAACATAAACCAAATTACTGCAGCTTGCCACGGTGAAGTACAGCATCTTGGAAGGGCACACTGCCTGCTTCTGTGAGAAAGTTGTCCTTAAACCGGTTTCGGTTGTCAGCAGCAACTCTAGTAGCTTGGTCAGCAGTGAGACGTCCCGGGTCAGTAAAGTTTGAGTCTCCTAGGACCACCTGTCTCCACTCCCCAGGGACATTCCCCTCATCTACCAAAGCGTGCGATATGTATCCTGGCCCTTCAAACTGGTCACTCACACAGAGAAAATTGTGAAGAGCAACACAGGCTTTGGTGATATGCTGAGCACTGTCAATGGAACACTCCATAGCCTTCCAAAACACTCTCCATTTCGCTGATAAAATGCCAAAGGCATTTTCAATTACACGCCTAGCTCTTGAATGGCGATAATTGTACAATTGCTGGTCTGGAGTGAGAGTCCCTAAAACAAAGAAAAAAATGCTACTAGATTTAATCAGTCCATTAAAAACTTTTTGTTTTTCATGTTTTATTTATTTGTCAAATATCATTCAGTCATTGTCACATTACATAAGATCACATAAAATGTTGATAGCATAGTGAAAGAATGATGCACACTAACCTGGATAAGGCCGCATAAGGTTCACTTTTAGTGGGTAAGCTTAATCGCCGACCAAGTCCTGGGGGCACAGCACTTTACTCCCTGGCAATTTTGATGGTGGAGGCAGTGGCAGCTTGCCCTGAATCAGCCGGGATCCAAACTGACTTTGTGAAAAGACTGTCACGGCCGTAAGCTCCGATATCCACAACAGAGAAACGGTACCTTGTGTCACACACTGCCATCAAAATAAAACTAAAATACCCCTTGTAGTTGTGGAACTAGCTGCAGCTGTTTCATGGTGCGCGTACCCTGCTGTGTTTCCCATTGATTAATCCTAAATATTGGGATAATTCCATAGGAACAAAAAAAAAAACCCTTAATGCTTTGCCATTTCATTTGTTCAGGGTATGCAACAAACTCGTTTTTTAACGATACCCATATTGCTTGGGACACTGGGCTGAGCCAAGCTTGTAACTGGCCAAAAGAGCTCTATAGCTTATCCCAGTTGCGAGAAACCGAAGGGTGACAGCCAGTCGCTGAGCGCTACCTATTGGGTCACTGTGAGTCTGAGTGTGTTCAATATGAGGGCGAATTCGATGGAGCAATTCGTCAAACACTTTAGGAGACATTCGGAAATATTACCGGTGTTTTTCTTCGTCAATGTCTATCATTGGCAAAACCAGAGAAAAGAATTCCCAGTTTTTCTGACGAGATCTATTAATTGGTCGAAAGTACCATCTCAGCCGTGATTTCCGTTTTCTTCTCTGGTGCCAGCTCAGTCTAATAAAGATTAATATTTCTTCGAGCGAAGACATGTTTGTTCGTAATAGCAGATGATGTACCCCTCTTGTGCACTGAGCATAGTGATGACAAAAGAATTTCCCTCGGGATAAATAAAGTTCTTTCTTATCTTATGATACAGCTGTTAATTCATTTATTAGGTTTGCGGCCCCAACACCGACCCCTGGTGGTAAAGGAGTATACACTACAGCTTACGACGCACAGTACGGACACAAGTATATCAGCACAAACATTAACAACGCAACTGTGTACGGATATGCATACGTAGTTCACAGCAAGTATATTTCTGCCTTTAGTTGCACAGAAACTTTGATGCGTCCTGAACAGGCTATCCGCGCTCCCGCGGATCGTAATCAATTTCTGGCAGACAGTCACTTTTTGGCACAATACCTGTTTGAATTATGCTCGCAAACCAAGGTACCACTGTAATTTCTTTTTGATTATTTTTATATTCTGTCATAGGTATCATATATCTGCAATTAGCGTGTGACGTGTGACCGTAATTCAACCAGTATGAATCATAAAAACATTAGATTATTAATTGAACATAAAATAGAATATTGTAGCGATTTCTAGGATGTGAGTGAACTGCTAATGATGACTCGCGCACGAACCCAGCCAGGTTTATTGCTTATTTTACCAGCCTTTAAAAAGGCCAACCTGTTAGACTAGAGACTAGGGTGCGCACGAACATAAACCCGTGAGCAAGGGCGCAGATAGAAACCAGACCCACTGAGTTATCATCTGCCATACCTGTTACCTCTGTGATGAGTCTGGACATCCATTATCAATCTGCTCATACAACACAACACAACACAACATAAAAGAACATGTGCAGCTTGCTCCCTTACCTGCAAACCCAGAACAATGCACACAAAATGAACAACTCTAACAGAATACCCGTTGAATACCCGTTCCCATGATGCACCTCCCATAGAACCATTACACTGCCCCCCCCTCAGTCCCGGCTGTCCCCGGGGGGGCTCTCCTCCTCTGGCTTGAACGGCGCACACCACCCTTTCTCTGCTCCGGCTGCACTCGGGAGGAGGTGGAGGGGTTCATACCGGCTTCTATGGGACTCGAACCTGCAACAGAATCGTACTTGCCACCAAAGCAAGCCGGAGCGGCCAAAATACTCCAAGCCTGGCTTACCAGGCACCTCAGCCTCCAGGGGAGGCCCAAACACTAAATCCACCAGCATGCGCAACTCACGCCCAAACATTAATGCTGCGGGAGTGGATTGGGTGGATTCCTGAACCGCCATACTGTAAGACCACAGCACCAAGGGCAAATGCCGGTCCCAATCCCGTTGGTGCTGTGAGGTGAAAATGGCGAGCTGTGTGGCCAATGTCCTATTAAACCGTTCGACCAGGCCATCGCTCTGGGGGTGCAGTGGCGTCGTGCGTGTTTTGTGCACCCCCAGCCGTGAACACACCTTGCCGAACACCTCTGCTTCAAAATTTCAACCCTGATCGCTGTGCAGCTCTTCTGGAGCTCCAAAACGCATAAACATTTCGTCCACCAGCACACTAGCGGTGGTCGAGGCACTTTGGTCGGGCACGGCGTAAGCCTCAGGCCACTTCGTGAAATAGTCCACGGCTACTATTACATAACGGTTCCCACGTTCAGATACCCGAAAAGGCCCTAGTACGTCCACACCCACACGCTCCATGGGTGCCCCCACTCGAAAGTCTTGCAGCGGGGCGCATGAGCGCTGCGATGGCCCTTTCTTCGCCATGCATGCGTCGCAGCAATGGACAAAAAGCACCACGTCGTTATATGCCCCGGGCCAATAGAACCGCTGACGTTACCTGCCAAGATTTTTAGCCCTGCCGAAATGCCCTGCGCCCTTTGCGCCATGTACCAATTTTAACACGCCCTCATGCAGCGAACGCGGAACAACTGCTTGAAAACACAAGTTCCCTCCGCTGCCCTTTTTCCAGCAGCGGAATAGCACACCATCCCTTACTGTCAAGCTCTCCCATTGTGAGGCTAATGCCTTTAACTCCTTGTCCGTGTCGCTGATCGCCGCCCAATCTGGCCTTGCCGCTTCGCGCACCCAAGCGAAATACTGGACCAATTACAGGGTCTTTCCCTTGCTCCTCACTCAAACACGTGCGGTCAAATTCACGGTCAAATATCTCACTGACTCGTATCGCCCGCACAATCTCCCCGTGTGCTGATGCTTCGCCCTCTTCCCTGCGTGAGCAGTGTCTGCAGTCACCGCATGGACGTCGCGATAGCGCATCAGCATTGCCATGTGAACGCCCCGACCTATGCTGAATCGAGAAATCGTATGACTGCAGTACCCAGTACCTCTAACCACCATGCCAGTTGTCCTTCCGGCTCCTTAAAGTTCATGAGCTACGTGAGGGAGGCGTGATCAGTGCGGTGGTGGAACTTTTGGCCGTAGAGGTACGGGCGGAAATGCAACACTGCGGCGACTACTGCCAAAAGCTCCCTCCTCGTGATGCAGTAGTTTTTTTCCAACTTTGACAGTGCGCGGCTGAAATAGGCTAACACAGGACCGTTTTCATGAGACAACACGGCTCCAATGCCTATTACAATATAAATAAAAGAATATAAATAACAAACAGCAAAAATTTTTTAATGTTTTCTTCACCGATGTGATGGATTTCAAGTAAAGAGGTATGATGATGCTGCAAATGGCTTTGCAAAACAGTAGCTTTAGCCGCTGCGTACAGCATTATTTTTCTACAATTCTTACAGATGGTTTGTGTTTTGTCAGTCTCCCTTTCCCTGTTTATATTTTCCACCGGGAACCCAAAATGCTGCCACGCAAGAGATTTAAAAGCATCTGGGGCATCTACTATGGTAATTCCGTCAGACGCCGA
>JAABNY020000038.1:6962472-6984710 GCA_015164015.2 Brevimyrus niger
AGAACCCCAAACAGGGGCCTGGACCGAGAACCCCAAACAGGGGCCTGGACCGAGAACCCCAAACAGGGGCCTGGACCAAGAACCCCAAACAGGGGCCTGGACCGAGAACCCCAAACAGGGGCCTGATCGCCAGCCACCAAAACTGTTTGAATAGTATAAATTAAAACGCCAGCGATACATTCTGCATATGGCAAGCAAAACATAGACCTACTTCAACCAACCGACTTATTTTAAACTCGTTGAGATACGGTATCCCCACCAGGACCGGAGAGGCCAATTGGGAGACTCCAGGGAATCCCTGGAGGGGGGTGGAGGGGGGGGCTCATAGGGGTTGTGCTGATCAACAAAATAATTAAAACTGAGCCGGCAGGAAAAAATTTTACAACTCACACACACACACACACGCAATAGACCACAACTGCTCTGCATAGAGACACATGCAAACACACAGCATGCCTCTTAGTGTGATCGCTCGCCATTTAGAATTGATTGAGCACAGTGCGCAGTTGAGAAGGTCCCACAATAATCGCTTTCTGTTGCTGGTTCCTCAGACAATGGAAATTAAAAAGAGGCCAGACGAGGCTGAGGAAGTTAGACTGATTTAACAGTTCAATACGCTATTTATGTTCTGCTTGAAATGTCAGTAATGTTATTGGGATAATTGGCATGAACTGTGGCATCATTTATAAAAGTTTGTTCCCAGGACAAAGACAAAATGGGGTGGAATTTGGTGTGGAGCTCTGAGGCAGAAAATGAGTCCCACTCTGGGCCTGATCCCCACTGTGATGTAACTGACATAACAGAAGGATTTAGCTACATATTAAACCCATTGTATATTTTAATCTATTATCCAGATATATTGTGTATTACTTAATGGCAACATTTTTCCTCTAATCGTGTTTTAACAGCAGATTAACTGAAAATGAATAAAAGCAATAGCCCCCAAATTTGGTTATGTAAACATTTCCATGAAGTTTTGACATATGAGAAAATTAACTCTGTCTTCCTGTGGTATGTAATGAATTATATCTTTCGAGGTAAATTATGTCAATACGCAAATGATCTATCTCATGTTTCGTATTATAACTGACACAATACGGGTTGCTCCATAATGTAATTAAAAATATAGGCTACAGTTCATTCATCGGCCATTTTATTAGGTACACCTGCTTGATAACGCAAGCAACCTGTTAATGAAAGAGGCCAGGGGAGGATGGCCAGACTCTTTAAGGCTGACGAGCAGGCCATCAGAGCGAAAACAACAGCTCGATGCAATCGTGGTGCAGGAGACAAACGTGAGACCTACACGGTATTCACTAGCGTTCATTGTTCATCTAATGACCTAGCTCGCGATGTAATCGGCGCTTTTGTGCAAGGGTGAAACGCATAACAAACCAACTGCGTGACAAAACCGAAATTACTACGGAGTTGTATTTTAATTAACATCTCCCACATCTGTCGGCAACGGAGCAGAGCTCATGTTTTTTGGGCTGTATCATGACAGCTGTTCCTTACTGGCCGATGGCGCGGAGCCGCCCCCTATGGAGTAATGAATGAGACGGATCTCCCATTTGCTAATACGGAATAGAGGGCGTTACGACAATGAAGTCATCTCGCCGCGGGGATGGTAATATGGTGAATTCGAGTGGGTCTGTCTTATCATCATCCTTTTAAAGTACAGCCGACAAGGATTTTCCAGCAATCGCGTCCGTGTGGTCCCTGCAAACCCGATGCGAATAATGTTTAGCAAAAATAATTTGGAGGACAAAATAGCGAAATACAATACCGACGAGACGAAAGGGAGCAAAAAACCTATCTGAAAGCGAGGAAGAGGTATGGGTAGACATGTTACGGTGCAGCATTTGACATTAATTCACAACAATTTAAGTTTTTTGAGCATTGCGAGATTGCGCGTGCGACGGAAATATTGTTGTGCAATAAATTGTATCTGTTTTGATAACGTTGTAAAACGTTTATTTGAGTAGATTGCCGACAATGATGGTGGCTCTACAGCCGTATCACACCACTACTGTGTTTCTGCCCTGATAAAAGGATAACGGGCATCTCTGAGTTCTGACTGTATTTAGTGATTTTGTTGATTTAGCATAAATTGTGCACAAATGGTTGTTGGTGCAACAAGTGTTCCACGGTGCCATGCACAAATGTCTCCGATGTTATAGTGCTTCTCTATTTTAACATCGTGTCCAGCCCCCAGCAAGGACTGATACAATATACTGTTGTGACAATAGGGTAACGTCCTCCAAAATCTGGCAGCCAAGACGGACAATATGCATATTACACACCCAAATACCCCGGTGAAACGAATCTGAAATAGTTTCATGTTGCCTTCTGCGTTTTTTTATTTGTTTGTTTTTATATATATATATATTGTGCCAGTTTTTCCGCACTAATCAACATTAACGTTCGCAGAGCTCACAACGCAGTAGAATAATTGCTTGGCAAATAACGCTATTCTTCAAACATTCTCATTATTATTTGTACTGCTGATTTGAAGTTTTATTGTGCGGCGTGGGATTTATTGTCTTCACTGTTGTTGATGTATGGATTGGTTCAAGGCTTTGACAAAACACGAGTTGAGTCTGTTCCTTCGTGTGACCACTTGTTTGCTCCCGTATTCGTGCGTAAGGTGTAATTTAGATGGATCTTAAGTCAAAGAATGCGTCAGCTCCTAAGGCCTCCAGGAAGAGGAAGGGTTCAAGGGCAAACCCAAAAGGGAATGGACAAGGTACTGTTATCTTTGCAGTTTGGTGGTGTACAGATTCATATCCTTGGAAAATTGTTAGTTTTTAATTGGTCAAAGAAGTAAATAACATTTCATTAAGCTCCCAAACGATGTGTTCTTACAAAGGCAATTGAGCAGTTTCTATAATTATCCCTTAAAATTTGTTGCTTTAAAGCAATAATAGATGAGAGGAAATATATTTAGTTTTAAAGCTTAATCGTGCATTTCAGACTCCGGCAGCAATGTGGACAAGAGATGTAAATCAAAAGTAGAGAGTGCATCGAAGGTAAGGAGAAGTTTGCCATTTCTAACTTTTTTTTAAGTGCCTGCTTGAGATGCCATGTTAGGGAAGACATATAAAATGAAATAACGCACGTAGTGTAGAAATTTTTGTCAAATTTTATATACTTGCAGTATATAACAATACTGTGTACACTCCTACGCAATATCTTTAAAATGGTAAGTTATTCTAAAATATAGAATTAATTTTTTTTTATACTTTTAAGTTGAAGTGCATGGTATTTGACCTTATGTCTGTTTTAAAACATACATGTTGGTCTGCACTGAAAATAAGGGGGCTGAGGTAGAAACCCAATGCAACAAAAGTCAGTACATCTGGGACCATTGCACCAAAAGTGATTGCACGTGTAATTCCTAATAAACCCAAACTGCACAGATGAGGATATAAAATAAAAACAGCAAAAAGAGAATTTACCCATGGGGATTAATAAAGCATCACCATTCAGTTATAGCATGGGAACATCACGGCTTTCAAAGCATGGCTCACCCACTGTTGGTCTGGGTTGTTCCTAATGCAAAATGTCTCCACATGGTAAGGAACCGCATGACCGATCAAGAACCAGATTGTAAGGTTTTATAGAGATGGGAGGCGATACAAGATCATCAGCAAGTTACTGAACATCAACCAAAATACAGTGGCAGCAGTGGTTGGGAAGAGACGTCGTAGCAGCAGCAGAAGGCGCAGTGGCCGTCCTTGAAAAATGACACTGTGCACAATTTGCTATTTACAGAAACTTGTAATGAAACAAAGACGATGTAAAGGACATTGCATGAAGTCAACCTCTGTGGATGGCGTCCAAGAAGAAACCATTAATCACAAAAAGGCACAGAACTGTAAGGTTAAATTTTACTAGTAAATATAAAGAGAATTTTGGGAGCAGCGCGTGGCTCAGGGGGCTGTGCCTGTCATCAGAAGGTTGTCGGTTTGAGCCCGACCTCGGCACATCTGTGGCCCTTCGAGCGAGGCCCTTAACCCCCCAGCTCCCTCAGCGCCCCTAGAGAGCAAGCTGGGGGAGGCATAAAGAGACATTCTCCACGTGGACCAATAAGAGTATTTATCATCTTTATTGTTATTGTTAATTTTGGCAGGACATTCTTTGGCCAGATGAAACCAGAATAAATTTGAGTCAGAAAGGGGTCCAGCACGTATAGTGTAGACCTGGCCAGCTTGACCACAGTGACTGCATCGGGCCAACCGGGAAACATGGAGGGGAATGCGTGCAGATATGAGGTCGCATGTGTGCAGAAGGTGTAGGGAGGCTGACATTTACCGATGGTGCCATGAATGCGAGTTTGCAAACCGAAACACTGAGTGAAAAGCTGGCTGCCAGTGTGAGGGACCTGGATTGGCGAGGAATATTCCGACCTGACCACAATCCCAAACGCACTGGAAAAATCACACGAGTTTAAAGAAGGAAAAAAATGAAAACTTTGACCTGATCGAGAACGTCCCGTATCTTAAAACCAATAGAAGGCCTTTGGGGTGTTTTAAAGTGGAAGGTGGAGCTGAACCCCTCCAGCAAAGAGCAGCTGAAAAGGATCATCTGTGAGGAACGGCAGACAGTTTCTCCACAGAATCGTGCATCACTGGTATCATCAGTGCCCAGGAAAATCGACCAGTCATCAGAAATATAATACAATGAATGGATTGTCACTAATAAAGGGTGTACTTACTTATGTTGCACTTTGATATTGCATATCATTATTGTTTGATTAGACATTACTGTTTTTTGAATTATATGTCTTAATTCTTCTTGGGCATTGGCCACAAACAAAAATTACTTAACATTTTTGTGATATTGACTTGGAGTGTACTTGGTTTCATACTGTGCATGAAAACCGTATTTTCATAGGCCTGTACTGGATGCATGGATAAACTCTCAGTAACAATGAGTTTACACTGCTGTAGTCTGTATTAAATGTATTCGGAGTCAACTGCTGGGATTGGCTGGGACAGATTTCTGCTTAAATATCTTAACCAATTGCATAAGCAGTACAGCATATAGGAACATTAAAGATACACTGTCTAATTTCTGGGAATATTTGTCACTCAGCTTGTGCCAGGTAAGACCCAGATTCGCAAACAAAATAGTGTCGATGGGAACCTGGTTGAGTATCCGAGGACTTGGCTGCATGCAATGACTTCAACCTGTACGAGAAACATGCTGCAGTTTATCTTGTCATCAAATGACACAACAAACACAACAACATTAATAAAATGTTCTCAATGTTTTCTGCTTTCCTAATGTTTTAGGGATTTATTTATTTAGCGTTACATTAAGGTTTTGTGTTTCGCAGTTTTGGATCGCCATAGCTGCGAATTCATCTGTATTTATGATTATGCCGTGTTTAATCCATACAGTCATTGTTTTCAGTATCATTTACTTCAATCCAATTATCTATATAGTACCCATCCCAACATTATTGCCCCAGAGCGCTTGTTAAAACCAATTATCGGTTACAATCTTGCAGTCCCCAGTTCATGGGTGAAATCTGTTCCCTAAGTCTGTCTTAAAGTCACATTTGTAGGCAGGTCGACTATAAAATTATTATTGTTATACCGTAATGGTACTTTACTGCACCATGGACTGACAAGCTGGGCAATGTTTTCATGAGTGTCACGGAGTGTGCATGTTTGTTATTACGACCCATTGTACATTTAACCTAAATTTTTAATATAATAGGCTTTATGGCAGTCAGTCACATTTCGGTAAGGCTTACATTCTTAACCCAAGGACTGCCTGTGAACAAGAACAAAGAGCTGAGCTGAACTGTCACGGGAGTCAAAGCTGAACTCTTTATGGGGGTCAAAGACCAACGCCCCCCCCCACCTGCAGGCGTTTTCTGTTGAATGTTACCCTCTGTTTCCAGTTGCCGTCTCTCCTCCTCTAACCAGAAAACGTCAGGCGTTACAACACTCTGTCTCTGCCTTATAAACCCCTTTGCTTTCCTGTTACAGTCTGACAAGGCAGAGCAGCAGAAGGTGCGAAAGATAAAGAGGACGTATGAAAGGAAATCGTAAGTGTCTGAGGATTGGTATTTAAGCGGCTGCGTTTGTGACCATTACCGTTGTGGCTAGCTGGAGTCCTGACTAAAGTAGCCGAGACTTCTGCATGTTTGTATGTATATTTATATATCTAAAGCTTCTTACTAATAATTAGTTTGTCCCTGTGAGTCTTATTGGCCTGCTAGATGCTACATGAAAAATAATAGCGACATTGGTAAAGCCTGATCTGATTCTGATGACTCCATAAACCTGTAATTGGCCCCTTCGCTTTACTTTGGGGCTTGTCGCAGTGTCGCATCACATTCTGGATGCCGGGTCGCGACAGTGATGTACGCGGCAGCCGTCGTTGGGCGCCTGACCAGTGGCTGTGCTCCTTGCTGCCTCCCCCAGGTCCCAGTGCCCCGCTCCTCTGCCTGCGGAGGTCCCCACCGGTAGGGTGTCACACCTCGGGCTGGCCAATGGAGGCGAGGGCTCTGCTAGCGCATTATGCCAGGCAGAGGCAAGGAGCGGAGGGCCCCGCTTGGAGACAGGCCCAGGTGAACGCTCCCGCCATGACGGAAAAGGTCTTTTCTTAATTTTCTGGGGGGTTTTTTTGTGTTGCTTGTTAAAGTGTATGACAATGGAAATGATTAACTACCAATCTTGCATAGATGGCTGTGAGGCTACTTAAAAATTTACAGCCTGAAGCATTTTCATATTCAGCGATTACTTTCAAAACAAAGGTTAAACCCCATGGACCAGGGGTCTGTACTACAAAGCGGGGTTACTGGCTTATCGGGATTACTTGTCAAATTTAAGGTAGTCTGGGCGAAATGTAAGCGAACGAATATGAAGTCCATTTAAACTGTGGCACCTTAAATCCGACAAGTTACCCCGATAAGCCAGTGACCCCGCTTCGTAGTACCGGCCCATTCAGCTGCTCTTGTAGCACCAGCTTTTTGTCTGTAGCAATTAAAACGCTTTGCAGAGTACCTTCAGAAAAGTTCATTATTGAAGCACCTTAAAAATGCTCTGCTCTAGAAATGCCTCTGCACTGGACACATGAGGGACACAGGAAGCTGCCGGAGTGAAACATTCACACTCGCTCTCGTCCCGTGTGCTGTAACTCAGTAGCTGATCAGCACCCCAGTGTCGGCCATGTCCATGTTGTTCTCATCCAGATACCGTGACCAAGAGAAGGCGCAAGGCTGGGCAGGGTGGCAAGCTTTCCAGAGAAGCTCTGGCTGATGCAGTGAAACAGTCAGGTATCGCTAAGTGTTTTGTTTTTTTTTTTTTGTCGTTCTTTAACGTGAGATACTTCAATGGGATGACTGATATCATGCCTTATCATTCAATCTGTCAGCAGCTCCTCCGGGACGGAACCAGAGACCCCAAAATGCAGAAAGATCCCCTGAACCGATGTCCAAAGACCGAGCACCAAAGAAGGGCCTTCCAGTCTACACTCCTGGTGGGAGGCACTCATCCAACTTGCCTCCCCACTCCCTTTTCGAAGGAACTTCATGAGTGTTTAAGAATAGTGCTAGAAATACCGCCATCTACTGGCAGTGTGCTTGCGCAGCTGCTGCACAGTGACAGCAACATGTTGCCATTCGTTTGGACAGGGAGCCAGGAGGAGCAGTGGAATCTGCAGATCGTGGACAAAGGACGAGTCACGTGCCCAAGGTGCAAAACTGTCAGCAGAAAAACTGTGGATGGCTTGAAAAAACACATGGCAAACTGCAAAGTGGTACGTATGGCCATCCGTGCCACCTGTTATCATTCCAGGTTTCGGTTGTGCCAAAATATCGTTCATTAATTTAATTTTCTAGAGATCCTCTCCAGGACAAGTGGTTGGAACGTGTATGAATGGATGGTTGAAAGTTGTTGCGGACTGGCAACAAAAATCAACCCAGGTGTTTGCTGCCGACTGGGGGAGGTCCTCGTTGGTATATTTGTGCCAACCATGATCAACCAATTGACCACCAATGAAATTAAGCTTTATCCAATAATCATCTCCTGCAATCGGTTGGGTGCCCCTGGTATATACACTATACAGTGCCAGGGTTGAGGAAGAAAGACCGACCTACCGGGGAAATTCCTAAACCGATGGCCAGTCCACGCCTGGTTAAACGAATGGATTAATTACTTTTCCTTCTACGTCCAGCAGAATCCCTTCACGTGTCAACACTGCGGGAAGCAGTTAAAGTCTTTGACGGGCATGAAGTATCACATCATGGCGGACCACAACAACATGGTAAAGGTCATTCTTCATGTACTGGAGGATCGCCCCTGCCGATGTGCCGTAGGCCCGGTCCGGCTCACGGCCATTTCTCTGCTGTGTTTTCTAGCCCGTGTCGGAGGACAACGAGCAGGATGACCAGTCTGTGAAGGAAAATCTCCGAAAGGTGCTAAAAAGGATGGGGAAACTGAAATGCTCCAATGAGGTACACCTTTTCTTATCATTCTAGCTCATGCCTTTTATTCTCCATTATGACGTTACCATCCTCTTGTTTAGCTGACATTTTTAGCTGGTGAGAGTTTTGGCTTATGAGAAAAATCTTCGGAGGGCAAAAGGAAAAAAGATTGGTCCAGAGAAAGAGCCAATCGGATTGTAGAGGAGACGGGAACCAACCAATCAGATTTCCTGACCCCACCTCCTCTAGTCGCTTGGACCATTATGAGGTTGATAATGCGGGCAGCTCGAAGGCCGTGATGCATGGGAGGAAATGTCGATGTGGGTCACCCTGTGTCCCGAATCTCAGGGATGCGGTGGGAGTTTCACCAGCATCACGGGCTACCTGTACCACATGAGGAAATGTGGCAAGGAGGAGTCTGAGCTGGAGAAGCTGGTGCTAAACTGCAGACACTGTGGGAAGGCCTACAGGTCCCGAGCAGGCCTAGAGTACCATGTCAAGTCTGAACACTGCCCGGTGAGTCACTGGCTCCCACTCCCAGGGAACATGGCTTGTGTTCACTGAATGATGTTTACATGGTTGGCTGGTTAGTTGCTTGTTTGCTTGCTTGCTTGCCTGCTTGCTTGCTTGCTTGCCTGGTTGGAATCTTTGTTTTTCCAAAACATTGTGTTTGTCTGTGATTTTGGTTGCTACCAGGACGAGCAACTCAAAAATCCTCAGCAAGTGTCTTCATGGACTAGAGTCTAGCAGTAGTTATGTTTTTCTGCAGAGCCCACTGAAGGCCCAGGATGATGAAAAGATACCACCAAAACAGGAACTGGACCCAGAAAGGACCCCTAGTGGGAGGGTGAAGAGGGTATCTGCCCAGGTAGCCATCTTCCACCTGCAGGAGATTGCCAGTGAGGAGTTGCTCAAGGAGTGGCCCAAGAGGAAGGTGCAGCAGGACCTGGTCCCAGATGACAAGAAGGTACAACTGGTATGATGAGCAGCCAACTGTGGCCTTGTAGGCCTAAGTTTCAAAACCCTGGTTATAAGCACATGGCTACGTTTCTGTTCTCTGGAATCCCCAGCTCAAGTATGCGCGACCCGGGCTACCTGCTTTCAGTCAGGAAGTCCTCCGCAAGTGGAAGAATGAAGTTAAGCTCCAACACAGAGTGCAGTGTCCAAACCAGGTCAGGCAGCTGCTGGGTCTGAACGGGGAGAAACTGCCAGGAGGCTGTGTGCATCCTGCATCAACTTTATGGTCTCTTCCAGGGCTGTGACTCTGTCTACTCCAGTGTCTCTGGGCTGAAAGCTCACCTTGGACTCTGCTCAAGGGTACTGTGCTTTCAAACCTCTGCCTAATTGCCCTGTACATTTTAACAGCATTGTCTTCCTCATTGAATGCCCCGATCCAAAAAGATAGATTATCTATTTTCATATTTTGGTTTGGAAAATGTACCAAGGTATGTTTGTATCATAGATATTTTTAAAATAAAACTATTACTGGGGTAGTTCAGTATTCTGTATCGTTTTAGGATTTGACCCAAGGACCTTCTTATCTTAAGTTTAGAGCTGTAACCAATAACGATAGGGTACCGCCCCACTAATAAATAATTATTGGCACATATTTTCGTCACCCACATGGTTCACTGATGTGAACATGGACAGAAAAAAGTTAAAAAGTTGCTAAAGCTTCATATTCGTTACTCACTTTCTGTATGAACGAGGTAACTTGAATTGCTATTGGTTTCCTTTGTCCAGGGGGACTTTGAGGCAGGGAAGTACAAATGTTTGATATGCGAGAAGGAATTCAGCTCAGAGAGTGGGGTGAAATATCATATCAACTCCATCCATTCCCAGGTAAGCGATGTATAGAAATTTCATGGAAAAGCATGACTCAGAAGTTCAAGTGAAACCGTGACACGCTCTGAGAAAAGTTGCTGGTATCTTGTTGGGCGGCTGAACACCACAGCTCCCTAACTTCTCCTCAGGGGCAGCCAGCCATTCCATGTACTTGCTCACCACCTGCTCACTTAATGAATTAACTTAATTAGTTAAATAATTTGATGAAGCATTATTTAGCCAATTGTGGCTTCTCAGTGGTCTAGTCAAGTAATGCATGAGTATATTGGACGGTTACTGCAAATACTGGGGTGACTTTCAGACAAGATCTGAGACGGCTAAGCTGACACACCTTGCTGGACATAATATCATAGTTTTAAATATGAAGATCATTTAAACATAATTTTCTTTGACTGCCTCAATTTTGTGCTAAATACTGTAATAAGGTTGGACTTATCCAGGTTATTTAAACGTTTCTTTTATTCTGAATACTTTTGTGCTGGGGTTTCAACAATGTCAAAGATGACCAAGAAACTAGCTGAGTGATTAGTGTTTACCACCTAACCGGTCATCAGCAGTATTTGTTGATTTTGAAAAAGCGAATAGCTTTTAGTGAATAGCCTGTAGTGACATGATTTGAGCCTTAAACTTTGAACCAATAACCCACCGGGCAATATTTAGATATTTTATGTTTCTGCTCATATCAGGACTGGTTCATCGTAAGTTCTAAACCCTCTAAGAGCTTTGAAAAGCTCCTGAAGAGGAAACCCAAGGAGGATCGTGTCAAAGCCAGTGCGGAACAGAACCCGTCCCTGAGGTTCACTCCAGAGCCCAAGGGCTGGGCGGATAGGAGGGCCAGAGCCGGCCCTGTGTCCGGTGTGAAGGCGACTCTGGGGACCACGGAGGGGGAGCCGAAGTCAAAGGAGGCGCCGAGCGGCCGGGAGAAGGACTGCTACGACTTCAGCGGCAGCGACAGCCCCAGCAGCAGCTCCAGCTCCAGCGGCTCCAGCAGCGAGTCCGAGGCCGAGGAGCCCGAGCCCCCCAAGGTTGACAAGTGGGCCTTGAAGAGGCCTGTGGCCCAATCCAATGCTGCCAAACAGGCCAAGAGCACCTCCTAACTCCACCCACAGGTCACCGTGGGAACTGCGTCCTGGATATTCTGACTCCTAAAGGCCGATAAGGTCCCTTTTGTCAGTGTCACTTTTAAGGTGCTGCTTAATACCACGGTAACAACTAAGCTCACTATTCATTATGTTGCAAATTCTGGGTATTAAAATAATAATAAAATCCTATTCATCTTATTTTGGCATCATGTCTGTCTACAGGTAGGTAGTTATAAAATAAATTGAAAATCCCATACATATTTGTCATCTAGGTAGTTTTAAATTGTTTCCTCTAACACATCAGTTGTGTAAACATCAGTATATATGCTTTGGTTTATGATTTGGTGCAGCTAATTTAAACGACATGTACAGTACAATGTACATGCAGAACATATAATTCAGTGAAGCAGTTGTAACATGAAATTGGTATCTAAATTATCTCCAGACCTGGGATGCACTTGGGATCAAAATTAACCATGGATATTTCATTGCTATTAATTTTTTTTTGGTAATGGCCCAATGATAGTGTCCCACCATGAATCTTCCCAGTAATTTCAATGATCAGCTCATTCCCGCCCCAGACTGACCAAAAGACTGAGGACATGAACATGGTTGCCAGGACTACAGCAGAAAAGGGTGTCACTGTAAATGACAAACCGAGTATTCGGGTAGATGAGCCCCGCGTTTTTCTTCATTTGATTGCCAAAGTCATCAAAGAGAGTCCTAAATAACAGTTATTGTCTCTGTTGCTTTTATGTGTAAAAGAGTTATGAAAAATTGTTAATTGTTCTGCGAATGACTCGCACTGCAAATGGTTTAATATCCCAGCTGAATAAGAAGTGAATGCAAAACCAAATGATGTTGAACATTTCTTTATTGTCTTCCACTTGTAACGTTTTCATTTAGCCAAAACCCAGCTTAGGTTTCCTGCCATTTAAACATTTTGTACCCCCCCCCCCAACCACATCACAGTCTATGTTATTTGGTTTTTTTTCTGTATATACAGTGTATATCAATAGCATGCAAAATTATTTTACTTTGTCTGTTGGATTGTGGAGCATATTAATGCATAATGGAATTATGATATCTGATTTAGTTCGTAATATTTGTGTATTTATGTTAAAGTATATGCTTCAAAATGAAGATAATATTTATGCTTTTCTAATCTGTTATAAGGTAGCTGTTACTGTTTATATAGACATTGCTAAGGTAGCTATTGTGGATCAATCCAGCAAGTCAGATTCAATAATCACAGCTTTTAACGTAACTGTATGTTCCCTTACCAATTCAAAATGCTATATTTCTTTCTAAAATGATTTTACATCGTTATATCGTTACATTGTTGTATGTTCATTTGAAAAAGTGCTGTATTGTTTTAATGTTACCGTGTTAAATTTTGAAATTTTCTTTTAAGGATCGTATATATAGCAGTTAATTAGGGTAACCAAAGGAAGATGTTTGCACTTTTAACTTGGACTCTACTGCTTGACCTTTCGTATGAAGGAAAAGTCACTGTTGCTACACTTGATTCAGTGAGTTTTTTTCCTCTGTGTGATATGCCAGTTTTTCAGACTATGCTCATAGCGTATTGCCATGCTTGACTGTTTTATTTTCTAAAAAGTTATTCTTTTAAGGAATTATATTTTCCTTGTTGTGGCTTCTCTTATCCTTAAACAATTAGATTGTTTTTGACTAGATACACTACTACTTGAATTGCTTGTATTGCACTTGTATTGATTTGTATTATTTTGTATTATTCAAAAGCTCTGTACTGTTACATTTTCTAGGTAAAGGAAATGGATGATTAACACCTTGAAATAAATGTACATGTAAACACTACTATTTGGCCTTATTGGGCGTATTTTTTAGTTTAATCTGCCATTTTGTCACTGCTTGGTATTTCATAATGAAATGTTCAGTGGTCAATCGAACCTTAACCATAGTTAGATGGATGCTGTAGGAGAGTGCAGTGTTCTACAGTGCAACCGTGGTCAGTTCATATGAGCATGACCAGTGTATGTTTGCAGGATATTAGGTAAACTGCTGGGCTTGGAGTTTTCCAATTGAAATCCCAGGAATTTAACCTATGTTCCTTTGTTAGGATGACTGTAGATGAGAAAAAGAAGGGCATTCTTGAAAATGCCAAAACGCCAAAAAATGGGCCACCCCAAATTTTCAACGTTAAGCTTTGGTCTATGGTACTTGTACTTGGTAAGTAATTGTATTTCCAAAGTGACTAGTCAGATGTGGATATAGACATAGTACAGGTGTACTATAGTAGCTATGGTAAGTATTTTCAAGATTTTGCTTTTAAACATTTAGAGTAATTTATGGGGTTTTTTTGGCTCTTCTAATACGAAAGGTATATTGGTGGTTTCCTCCTGTGAATATAGTTTTTAGACATCAGGTATGTCTGTAATATTTAGCATCAGCCTAGTTAAGTCGCTTAAGGTGGCGTCACATTTATCTGGTACTCTTCACAATCGCAAGGTTATAACTTCAAATTAAAATGTTTCAGTTATCAAGAATTATAAAGCATTTTCCATATAATTTACTGGTCCCTATATTCTGGTTATCTCGGGTGGGGTCCTGTCCTATGGCACATGGCTGGGGTAAATATTTGATGAGAAGCTAGTCTATTGCAGAGTGTGTGCATACACACACACACACACACACACACCCAATCTATCCAGAAGAAACCCACATAACATGGGGAGAGCATACAAACTCTGTGACGTTCTCTATATCTCCCTATATACAATTTATTATTGTATACTCAGCATTAGAAAGCAAATTTGTTGCCATTGTTCCAAGGCCAATGTATACGTAGGGGATTTTAGAATGACAACTTGGGAAAAGGTGTGATTCTCTTGAATGTTTTCGGTACATTTCTGTGCCCGACCGTCCTCTCTAGGCCCTACCTGCGGTGAAGCGGTGAATTACAGACAAAGCGTAGCTGCACTGTCTCGTTTGTGACGCAGGGGGCAGCAGCGAATAGGTCAAATATCACATGAAAAAAATATGGACGCGCGGGCGCTACTAGTTTACTAGTGTAGTTTAGGGCGACTAATATTGGACGTCGCTCGCTGTTTCTCTACTGTCTTCCCGGAATAATTATTGGTACGTGCCTCCAAAGATTCTGCCGTGCGGCGTATTTCACTTGTTTAGTTCGTTATGCGGGTTTTTATGAGGAAAAAGCCCGGGGTTTCGAAACGAGTTATGCCGAAGCGGCAGGCCGCGTCGGCGGTGGACTGAAGCGGGACTCTATACGCTGAGCCACCGGGTCCACGAACATGAACTGCCACTTTCGGCGGAGGTCTTTCGTGCGAAGACTTCGGCTAACGCGACTTGACCAGTAGCTTAATGAAATACGACCGACCGGGATGCAGCCTACCCAGAACGGAGGACCGGCCAGCCTGGAAGCGGCTAGTCGGTTGTTAAAAAGCTGCCCCGGGCAGTATTCCCCCTTTCGGCGTACATGATTTTCGGATAGACTAGCAGCTCCGCTTTGCGTCCTTTAACAAATTACCGAGTTAACATTTACGGTTGGCGTGATAAAAAATATTTCAGAGCAAGTGTCTGGCTAACTGCTTAGCAAGGTGCATCATGGTTTGCCCGTGCAGGTCTCTAACTAGACGCAAACGCAAGCTAGTCAAACATCACTGCACATGGCATCACAAACTCTTGATTTGTCTTGGTAATTTACGTTTGTTTTTTTCTTCCCAAAAACTGCAGCATATTTGCTTCTGCGATGCATGCCTGCCAAATTATGTGCTCGCTTTAAAGTAAATACGCCCTTGTGGAAATGATTGAAATAGGCATGATGAAATCAGCGTGCGTTGAGATGCGGGTTGCTGTATAGTGAAGTATGTATCTTAAACTTCGGAGAAACTTTCATTGCTTGGTTGTGCTAACTAAAACCTGTACAGTGAGTCATGGCACTGACTATGCTGTTCTCGTCAGTGAGGATCCCCATCCCGTTTCTGAAGCGCGGCAGTGTTAACGGGCAGGACCGATCCAGGCCGGGGATGGCATCTGCTGTCCAGGAAGAGGGCAGGCAGGGTGAGGAGGTCCAGGGCGTGTGTCAGGATCAGACTGGATGCCAGGAGGGGTCACAAAGCCATGTGCATGATGACACAGAGCTGCTGGGGGACAGCGGTTCCGGGGACCCTGGAGGTGTGAAGAATGGAGAAGATGCACGCCACACAGGGCATGATGAACATAAGTCTGCTTGTGAGTATGTTGAGTGATCTACCAGAAAACAGACACTGTAATACACATGTACTGCATCATTTGAAGAATCTGAACGGGATCTCTCATTGGACGATTTCCACGCTTCACTCCTGCACACCCGGCCTGACACTGCAGAGTCACTGCATGTGACGAACAAAACTCTTGAATGTTGAATCTTACTGTACGTGAGACAGTAGTTAGCGCCGGTAATCAACATTAAACTCAATGCCTATTTGTCGATTGTAAAAACAGTGCAACACAAAGCAGTTTGGATGCAGACAATGTAATAAGAACTCGTAGGTAAGTAATAGGAATATGTTTGTGAACAAACACATACATACCATGGCAAAAGAAAAAAATGGAAATGTACAATTTCTCCATTTATATGTGTTGAGGGTGCGTGTAGATCTGACGACTTTTAGTAATTTCTGCGCCCCAAACAGGTCAGACGTTGGACAGCACCCAGTCACTGTCTGAGTCCTCCAACTCTCGCACCCCAAATAACCATGTTCGGAGACGGGTGGGGCGGCCGCGCAAGCACCCGGAACCGGTGAGGCTGCCCGGCAGCTCCGCTCCTGCCACGCCCTCCGCTCCTGCCACGCCCTCCGCTCCTGCCACGCCCGCCGCGCTCGCCGCGCCACCACCCAGCACGAGTTCCGAGAAGAGCGAGGAGCCGGCCCCGAAAACCCCGAAGAAGAGAGGGAGGAAGTCAAAAGCGGAGCTGTTAGCCATGGCGCTGGAGAAGGAGCGAGCGCAGCGGGAGGCCGGCGTATCCACGGAGAACACGCCCACGGAGGATCTGGAGGTCACTCCGGGCGGCAGACCCAAGAGAAGAGCGGCTGCCGTGTAAGGAGACCCTCTGGGAATCACTGGACCCTCTGGGAATCACTGGACCCTCTGGGAACCACTGGACCCTCTGGGAACCACTGGACCCTCTGGGAACCACGCACACATGTCACAACACAGCATACACGAGTGTGCGCGCTCACCATACCCACCTATTCAGCTGCATCCATGCTACACCGGCACCTAGAGCAGGGCTGCCCGTTTCTGCTCCTGGAGAGCTTCCACCCTGCAGAGGTTGGCTGTTAATATTAACACACCTGGCTGTGATACTGAGGTGCTAGTTAAGGGGCCCGATCATCTGTATCAGGTGTGTTAAATTAGGGCTGCGTCTAAACTGACCTGGAGGTCAAATGACCTACCAGGTAAACGACACCACTTCTGGCTGCTTACAGATAAGGTTCACTTCTGGGCTTTGAACCAGCAACCTTCAATAGTGTGATTCATCTGCTGCGCTGCTTTATCAGGAAGTCACGTCCGCTGGTTGTATACATTTGTTGCATTTATTTAAAATTTAAATGGTGAGGAAATATGTGCCCTTTGTCATGGGGCTATTCAGACACGCTGATGACTTGAGTGTTCAGTCTGTGATTTTGTAAATGTAGCAGAAGGTTATTTATTTTATTTTTTTTATTTTTTTGACGGGGTGATCGGTTTAATGTTTGGATGACGAGGTGTTGAACTTGGTGAGATGCTCGTTGACCCCAGCAGCTCAATGTCAGTGGTGCATTGCAGGGCCAGGAAATACCTCCAGGCCCTAGTGGAGGAGTTGAGTTGTCACCATGGGAAGTCCGCCCAAACGGAGAGCCCGCCTGATAAGGAGAAGGTCACGGCGCAGCCGACCCAGAAGCCCAGCAAGGTCAGGAAGCGGAAGAGGAGGGGCTCGGACCAGGACAGCGACGACGCCGCTGCGGACGCCGACTTCGTCCCAGAGATTAGGGCGGAGGCAGAGAGCGAAGGGGAGCCCAGCGAGGATGACTCCCTTAGCTTGGATGATGAAGACCGTGATCCACGGCCCAGGGCCCCATACCAGTCTGTGAGTGCTGCCTGGGCTAGCGCACATCCTAGTGTGTAAAAAAACCCACATTTGTGATCAGAAGGTTGCTGGTTCGTGCCTCAGAAAAATTCTGTCTTGGCGTTCCTCATTGTGCCTCCTACGATGTGAAAAGGGACAGCCAAGCGATCCAGTAAGCATTACAAACACACCGATAAAGAGGGGACGATGTTACGAAAAAGTCCCAAAGTTGACATTTCGTAAACTCGCGTTCCGTCAAAGCAGAAGTGGTGTTAGAAAATATTTTGATGCCAGACCCACCCAAGTGCATTATGGGATGTTTTGTGTGGCTGGAAGCATACAGTTGTTCTGCTTAAACTGGTAACTTGAAGCTACTGGAGTCATTTCCTACCTGGGTTGAATCTGTTGCTTCATCTGTGTTTTTAAGCACTCTGGACTGTAGAAGGTGTGTTTCACTTCAGTTCCAGTTGGTCACTATTAGCTTAAGCAGCAAGGCAAACATCACGATTGTTCCTTCAATACCTGCCATCCCTCTTTCAGCCGTACACATGTCCTCAGCCACTAGGCTGTATCTTTCGTATCTTTTTTTTTTTTTTTAACTGGTAAAAATTGTGAACGTAACTGAACTCGTCGTTTCCCCAGGTTAAGGGCAAATACCCAGGCTGGGCTGCCAACGGCTTACCGAACAGCATAATGGGCCCGATCTGGTCCTGCACCACTGCCACCAAGGAATTGTAAGCCCTCGATTTTTGTTTTTCCACCATATTATTGCGTGAGGCTCTTCTCCGAATGTCAGGAGTTGATCAGCATGTCAGACAGACGCCAGAATTGCGTGAAGACGTAGGGCCTCTCGAACGTATTGTGCATCCCCCTGGGATCGCGCCGGAACGTGCTGGTGCGATTGAAAATGGGCCGTCAGCATAGACATGGATCAGGCGCGTCTGTGAGTTTGTGTCCGTGTGTGTTGTCTCCCGTCCAGCCGCGAGGAGCGTTACTCTTCCTGGGTCTTCCCAGAGTGGATACCGACAGCCAAAGACTGGAACTTCCTGTCAGGCCGGTATGTTTCCAAAATGTTGGGGGGGGGGGGTACATGAAGCTGGCAGCCCCACATCATCCGTGCCACTAGATGTTTGTACCGGTATAGACTGATTGCTGGTGTTTATAGTAGGAGTTCCCAGCCTTTAGTTACCAACCAGTAAGACTGCTGGGGGAGGTTACTGTGGTTGTTCGTAAAAATGTATAGTTTATTTCTGGAAATAATCTCCTCCGGAAAAAAATCTCAGCATTTATAGATTTTAGGGTGATAGATTAGAGGCCTGCATAATGTTTGGGAAACTGCTTTTGGAATGTAGCGAATTGGTTGTGCCAGAGAATGTGGTCCCTGTCATTTACCTGCTTGCTTTACTGCTTTACTTCAGTGTCTGCTGCAGATAATTTGATAATTTGCAGAGAGATGTCTGCTTCTACATCTGCTCAATCAGTTTATGTATAGGTCAAACAAAAAAAAAATTGTGCAATATCTCCTTTGTACCACAAGAGGGGGCCAGAACACTAGCACTCTATCTAGCTCTTTGCCACTGTATATTGCTGAATACTGAATATATCTGTCATATTTCAAAAAGAACGTAATGGAAAAAATTTTAGAAATAATGACTGATCTTATGTGCAGTGAGGCTGAGAAATATTTACCTCAAGAAGAAACATCCCCGGCCTTCAAAATCTCGCGGGAAGGCCTCAAAGAAGCACCGGATCTGCACAGAATTCCAAGGTTAGGGACCGTCATGCACATGCCCTGGGAAGTTGCCAAGCATGCAGTGATGAAGGCATCATCTAAAAAGTGCCAAGTCTGGCGCAATAAACATTATCAGTGGAACATCCCAGTGTATCTTTACTCGTTGGGCGCATTCGCTTGACGGCTCTGAGGATAGTCCCTCCTGCGTCGCCCCGTTAGGTTTGGCTGTCTGCCCGCCCACCCCGAGCGCTGGGACACCGTCTTCTTTGTCGGCGGCCCGGTCTGGTCCATGGAGTGGTGTCCGTGTCCCGACGGCGCGACGGCGGCCAACCAGTATGCCGCCGTCTACTGCAACCGCGGCATGGACGACCGGCACAAAGTCGCGGGCACGTACAGTGAGCCGGCGCTGCTGCAGATCTGGGACCTGGGCGCGCTGTCCTACGACGCGTGGTACGCATGCAGGTCCACGCAAATAAGCCGCACGGGGTCGCATAAAATCTGCGTTTGCTGATCACGGCTCCGCTCCCTCGCCCCCCCAGCCCCACGGCTCCAGCCCGCCTGGCCTACGCCCTGGCGTTGGAGGACGGCTGCGTGAGGGACATGAAGTGGTGCCCCAGTGGCGCATGGGAGCTGCCCAGCACATCCAGAAAGGTGCGGCCCATCAGAGAGACGGCGCGGCGGCCTCGCCGGGCTACGCCGGCCCCCCTTCCCCGCCCCGTCGCTCTGACCCTCTCGCCCCCCCGGTTTCTGTCCTCCCTCAGAGTCCCCTAATGCCACGGCTGGGTCTGCTGGCCGTGGCCTTTTCCAGCGCTCAGATCGCCATCTACAGCCTGCCCCACCCGGACGCCTTGCTGGCCTACAGGAGGACGCAGAATAAAGGTAGGGGGGGGGGGGGGGGGGCATCATGTTCATTTTAAGAATGAAAGGACAGGATAGAGCTGAGTGCTGGTTTCTTTCTGGGCAGTTTGTTACTGCAGTATGTCCATAATGGCCCTAAAGTAAACAACATCGCAATTTGCCACATCTGATCAATGAATAATCAGAATACAGTGTATATCTGCCTGTAGCTGTCTTCCTGTATCTGTCTAGTAGATTATTATCTGTATCAGGTTATATGATTAGTCAGTTTTACCTTTTAATTCGGTTAGATCTTGACCACCAAACATTTCCATCTGTATTTTAATCATGTCTCGCCTGTTAGACATGAGCCTGAATTTGAGGCATTCGGGGAAAGGTAAGCAGAAAAATGCGCTTTCAGGAAATGGGATCTGCTGTGCTCTGTCAGCAGTATGTTAATGTGTGAAAATGAAATGCTGTCAAAGATTTAACCGCGGCGTGCTGTGCTGTCAGCAGGGGGCGACATCCCCACATCTTAAGACGATTCCGGTGTTGTCTGCATTGTTGAATTGGCACTAATTAGTTAATGCTGCATGGGATTGATTGAAAGTTAATTATAAATAGGCCTGCATTCAACGGGGATTCAGAAGTTGTTTTAGGGTGTGCATGATGTGTGTGTTTTATTGCAACAAAATGAAAAGAATTGTGCATATGTCAAATTTGTCATTGGTAAGGGAAGGCAGCTACCACGTTTTCCAAAGGGTGGCGTCTGTAGGAGGGTAGTGGTCTCTTTGCATGCCTCAAATTTAGTCTGGACATGGCATTGACTTAGAGCCTTGGAACTTTTCGATTTCTGCTGGGTAAATGACAGAGCTTTACCACACTTCAAACACAGGAGCAAGTGCTCCCATGACAGGGGCCCAGATTGTGTGTGTGTGTGTGTGTGTGTGTGTGTGTGTGTGTGTGTGTGTGTGTGTGTGTGTGTGTGTGTGTGTGTGTGCACGCGCAGCTTTCCCATTGAGGAGAATGTTACATGACAATGGGGCTGAATGAGCTCAGGTACAAAGAGAGGAGCCTCTGTGACTTCAGAGCAGCCAGAGAGACACGGAGGCGGGTTTGTGTGTTTGTGTGTCTGCCTGGTGCAACATTCATCAAAGTCGCACTGGCGTCGGTCGGAGTCGGCCTTGGTCCGGGAGATAAGGGGGCCCGACTGGGGCTAATTAATGGCGAGGTGCCGTTCTCCACCAGCCGGCCTTTTCCCAACCCTGGGCATTGTTCCTTCTCCCCCTCCCTTTAAGCGTAATTAAGCTCCCTGTCAGGGCCATTACAACACGGCTAGGCAGCCCAATCCAAGGACAAGGCTTAGTGCCGGGAAAAGCCTCGCCTTGTAATCCAGGAGAGACACCTCTTTATGTGTGTTTTTTTCTGTGTGAACAGTGCTGTCACCCCCATTAATCCACAGAGGTGAAGCGTCGTTCACTGTAAAGTGTGTGTGTGTGTGTGTGTGTGTGTGTGTGTGTGTGTGTTTGTTTTAATGGTTCACTAACTGTAGCTGTAGCCTTTATACTGCCTCTGGCTGATTCTATTAAAAGCAACTTTTTGTGTTTTATAATTCGTTGTTGTTCAATGACCTCGGCCGGCTGTTTTGGTGGTTCATGATTTTGTTTGTCTGTTTTTTTTTATGGGATGCAGGGAGTGGATTTCGTATTTGATAAAAGGTCACGGTGGTGTATTTCAGGGTGCGTGTGAGAGGGGCCGATTCACACGTCTACCTGCCGGCGGAGATACGACCTGAACGGCGACGCGGGGGGGTGGGTTTCATGTTTGCCGCCTGTTTTAACACCGTCTGGGATACAGTCTGAGTGCTTCGCCAAACGGCACACACTGGCCTGAGAACATCCAGCCAAGCGGGAAATTAGCTTGGTGTTTTTAAGGGGAACCGGTTTGTCTTGATACAGCCCTTTGTGTCCTGAGCTGGAATTTCTGTCATCCTCGGTGCGGATGGGGTTAAACCGGCCTGGGTCCAGCCTTCCCGGCTTGCCGACTTCAGTGTTCAGCTCAGATAATTAAAAATAGCTTTTTTTTGTGTGTATGTGTGTCTGTAAAAATCATGGGGGGGGGGGGGGGTTTTGCTTTCTGCTCAATGGGGTTAATTTACTGGGCCGTTCCTCTGAGCAAAGGATCTATAATGGAAAGGACAAAAAAATG
>JAABNY020000038.1:6988673-7004072 GCA_015164015.2 Brevimyrus niger
CCCTCCTGCATTATGTCTGCATGCCCCCCCCCCCCTCCGTGCCTGCGAGCTGCAGCCAGGTGGGGCCCTCCATCCGGGGTTACAGCTCCCATGTCCTCCCTGTCTCCCGCAGCGACCTGCTGGCGACGGCCGGCGAGGACAGGAAGCTGAAGCTGTGGGACCTCCGGAAGACGTACGAGCCGGCCAACACCTTCAGGCGCTACCTGTCCACCGAGATCTGCTGGCCGCTGCACTACTCCGGCGTGTGGGTGGCGGAGGAGAGCTGCTACGCCACGTGAGTCGGCCGTCGCGAGGCGCCCTTCGCCGCGTCCTGTACGTGTCCCGCGTACGATTCGGCCGGGAATCGAGGGACAGCTGAAAAGGCCCTGGGGGTCCGTGCCCTTCCAGAACATACTAACCACATGAGTCCAAACAGTCCAGAGTGTCAGCAGGCAACGCCGTGCCCATTACCTTGGCATCTGCCTATTGACCCAACTACAATTAAACAAATGGATGGTAAGATGGTTGTGTGTATTTTAAGTGATTTTGGCCTCATTACTAGGTACGGACAGCATGGAATCCATTACATAGATTCAGGATACTTGGGGTTCAAGCCATTTTTTGTGGCCCCCAGGAAAGGAACAGTCTGGGTAAGTCGTGAACGTCCGTCCGTCCGTCCCCCCTGCGTCCTTTTGCAGTACAGCCCCTCCTGGAGCTTTTTCCAGACCACGCAGGATGCAGGATGCGTTGCTTCCTCCGAACTACGTGTCGATTAAGAGCACAGATCGTATATTTCGCACAGCATTAAAACCTTTGCCCGTGCGGTTAAATGTCTAAGTGTCAGTGTCACGGTCTGAATGACTCAGCATGACACCCCCCCCCCGCTTTGGTGTGTTTTAGAGCATGTCTTACTCCGACTGGCTCAACACCTGCGTGCTGAGTGACAGCACCGGCGAGATGATCGTGGTTCTGCTGCCCGACACGTCCCTGAACCCGGCCAACCTGAAGCGCACCTCCGACCGGCGATTTGTGGGTGACGCAGCCGCGCGGCCCGGGGCCCATGTTACCCGACCGCCGTCCGCCGCGCGCCCCCACGCTCACCTCTCGGTCTCTCCCGGGCAGCCGGTACACAGGGCAGAGTTGGTCCCGTTCAACTCGGAGAAGGAGGCCGCGGAAGCGGGGGAGGAAGGGAGCGGCGACACCAGTAACGGGCCAGTCAAGGAGCCGCAGACCTATGGGGAGCTCGTCATGAAGTACTGCCTCCATTTCCACGATATGGACCTGGTGAGTGTCACCGCTCGGGTCGCGGTCTCTGCCAAAGTGGGCTTTCGTCATCCGCGTGTGACCCCTTGTCACGCGCCATTACACGCGGCCGCCAAGTTGCAGAGGGACCGTGGATATATGGGGTTAATTACTCTGCAGACACACCTGAGCGAGCCGTCGGTGTTCGCTGATTGGGGGAGGGGCGGGGTTACCGCAAGAGGTCCCGCCTCTCATCATGCAGGCTATCGGCTAGTGACGGCCCGTCCCTGGGGTAGATTAACAGCTGCATCCCTCATTAATTAATCTTCCCGCCCACCATCTCCCCCCCGACCATCTGTTCCCATGTGTTCTACCAAAGTAGAACCAATACTGACAGAAACACCCCCCCCACACACACACACACACACACACACCAGTCAGCACCCTGTAGTAGCCCATTACCCAGGATACCATGTCCGTTGGCACCTCCGATATCGAGCACCGTGGAGGTGGGCTGGTGAACAGAGAGCGCCAGGCGCGTATCTCAGCTAGATGATTCCCGCCTCCCCCTGAGTCGTACTGTAAGTGAAACGGAGCAGCTGCCCAAGCGGGGGGAGTGGGGGGGGCAGATTTACCGCCACGCCGTGGGCTGCCGGCCGGGCCGCTCCTGAGGCAGATCGTAGCCTTCGGGCTGTCGAGAGGTCCTGACATTTGCGGCCCCTGCCCTCTCCCAGAGGACCTTCAAGAACGCGCAGCAGAGGCCATCAGTCAGACGCATGCTGGCCACAGAGACAAAGGGCCCTGTGTCCTTGGACAAGATGCCGCTGGAATCCCTGCACAAGGTGAGTTTACATTCCCCTTTGCGCAGGGAGAACAGCCTGTGTCCCTCAACACAGTCAAAGCACCGGCATGGCCCTCTGCATAGTAACGCCGCAATTATTCATTGCATTTATTTGATTATTATGCTATGCTTTTTTTTGTTCTTTTGTTTGTTGTTTGTGCACCTGTCCCCTCCCCTGCAACTCAGGTACGAGAACGTCAGCGTCCCTGAGACGAAATCCTATCCGGACATCAATTTGCACGATGTCGGGAGAGCAGTACTAGTAACAGTAGTGGCTGACCTGTCTTCCAGCTCGCCTCTCCTGCTCTTCATTCTGTTATTTATTTTCTTTTTTTTAATCTGTCAGAGGATGAATGGGCTTCAGTTCCCCTCGGGAATCGGGTACCTTTGTCCCCTGAAGTGAGCAGGCAATCATGGGCCACCTTGGTCATATAGGTTTTGCATCTGTCCTCCATAATGGAGAACACAGCCCGGGTCTCCGATAGCCGGCGATGAAGACAGATAAAGAGTAATGGAGCGTAAAATGAAGAAACGTCACCGCGGGTCATACCGGTGAAAACGTGGGGATGGGAAAGAGAAGCGGGCTCCTTTCTCTTTTTTTTTTTTTCCTGCTGTCATCCCCGTTTATGGACATGGAGATCCAGGACCGATTACGCCTGCCTCTTCTTTTCATTAGGCATATTTTGACCTTGTTGTGTTCCATAATAGTCCGTCAGAATTGACTGCAATCTTGACAAAAAAAAAAAATATTTTAAGAGAAAAATAAATTCATTTATTGTGAACCTCTAAGAGATGATCATGGCTGTGTGGAGGGAGATGCTGAGTGACACTTACGTCTGTAACAAGTACGTTGTTCTACGGTACAACAGGACTGCCCCTCCTGGGATGCGGCGGGATGAGTTCGTGACTTTTCTTCTCTCTCTGCCCTGCCGGCACAGGTGCGGCTAAACCCCAACCTCAGCGCACAGAGCTGGGTGCTGTCGGCCGGACACGCGGGCCTGGTCCGCGCCCACTGCCTGCGCGCCATGCACAGCCCCATCGTCCATAAGATGGCGCAAGAGAGCCAAGCGCAGTTCGCTGCCATGTTCGTGTCCCAGGGAGCCGCAGCCCACGAGAGCGTCGCCACGGCTGTGCGGCACAGCACCGAGACTGTGGTGGAGCTGTTGTGATGTCACGTAGCCTTGCCCCGCTCCCTTAGACTTTAAAAAACCTGGCAGGGACAGTGCAGTTGACAGGGGCTCAGCTTGACTGGTCTCCCTGGCTGTTTTTGTACTCCTGCTTTAGTTTTTTACAGATTTAAATTATTTTAAGTAGGGGGCAATACACTATTTTGATAAAGCTCTGAAATTTTTTTTTAAATGCATAATATATATTTTAGCATAAACTTGTTGTTGATTTGTTGATGTTCCGGACACACGAAGCTTCACTGAATACCAAAAGCATTTTGTGTTGCATTCATCTTGAATGCTGACCCATTCACTCCCAGTCTAAATTAAACTGTATCTTTTTTTAACTTACATCTGGGTTTAGTTGTGTTGTATTTTTTTTTTCTCTTCCTATTGACGTGAGTATAAGCGTAATGACGTTTTACGTAGAACTAGGTTTTTGTATGTTTGTCGAAGTATGGCAGGAATAACAGTGAAAACACCATTAAGGTCTTTCTAATGTGTGTGTGTGGGGGGGGGGGGTCTTTTCTGTAGTTTTCTTGGGTCTTCACCATTTAAGGACTGGCCGTGAGCGTGACAAAGCACACGGGCAGTAAAGCCGCTATAAAGTCCCTGCAGTGAAGCATCCATCCTGTCACGCCTTCCGCCATTCCCAGGAGCCCCAGGCCCCCAGTCACTAGTCTCCATAAGATTTATGCCCGCAATGCTGATCGACCAGTCTTGTCTTAAACCGGTTTCTGACTTCTTGTTTTAAAGCTGCCGTGTTTCAGGAATCTCTACCCCTAATTTTTATTTAACCCTTTGCACTAAGGTTTGTTAATCTATAGCTACGTCAGTTGATGACACTTGAACTGAGGGGACAGGTATAACGTAGTAACTCAATTACTATTCAAGTACTAATCGTGAGTAAATATGAGGGACATGAACCATGAGCAACTGCGTGAAGTACATCAAGCGTTACGTTTCATTAGTGATGAACGAACATGGAATCAGTACAAAACTAACACTTAATTTCTGGTTGATATATTAAGAAAGTACTACTACATAATTCGTGCCCCTTCAAGTAAAGTGTTACCCATCAGTTTATACACTTAAGTGTTCTTTTCCAGCCATATGACGTGATCCAGTGTCTTAACCACTGAGCTGCTCAGGTTATTTGACTATTTTAGTACAGTGGTTGTATCAGTGTCAATAATTATTATATAATAGTACATTATTATGATTTGCTCATACCCTAGTACTAGCCTGTGCGATTATTTTCTGTGGAGGCTAAATCAGAGCTTTGCCATGTCAATGAGCCATTTTTAAAATAATTTTCATTTCCCATGAAAGCTACAGGACAGTGCGGTGTTTGGGGTGGTGCAGTGGTTAGCACTGTCGCCTCACTCATCTGGGATCTGGGTTTTGGTCTCTGTTGCAACCCCTTGTATGTGGAGTTTGCATGTTCTCCCCGTGTCATCGTGCCGTTTCCTATGGCTACTCCAGCTTCCAGTCCAAAAACATGCCAACATTAATTGGAGTTACCAAATTGCCCATAGGTATGCATGTGTGGTTGAATGATGTGTGCGTGTGCACTGCAGTAGGGTTGGTGCCCTATCCTGGGCTGTTCCCTGCCTTGTGCCTTGTGATGAGTTGGTGCCCCATCCTGGGTTATTCCCTGCCTTGTGCCCTGTGATGGGTTGGTGCCCCATCCTGGGTTGTTCCCTGCCTTGTGCCCTGCGATGGGTTGGTGCCCCATCCTGGGTTGTTCCCTGCCTTGTGCCCTGCGATGGGTTGGTGCCCCATCCTGGGTTATTCCCTGCCTTGTGCCCTGTGATGGGTTGGTGCCCCATCCTGGGTTGTTCCCCGACTTGTGCCCTGCAATGGGTTGGTACCCCATCCTGGGTTGTTTTTCCACTTGTGCCCTGCGATGAGTTGGTACCCCATCCTGGGTTGTTCCCTGCCTTGTGCCCTGCGAGGGGTTGGCGCCCCATCCTGGGTTGTTCCCTGCCTTGTGCCCTGCGATGGGTTGGTACCCCATCCTGGGTTGTTCCCTGCCTTGTGCCCTGCGATGTGTTGGTGCCCCATCCTGGGTTATTCCCTACCTTGCACACTGCAATGGGTTGGTGCCCCAACCTGGGTTATTCGCTACCTTGTGCCCTGCGCTGGGTTGGTGCCCCATCCTGGGTTGTTCCCCGACTTGTGCCCTGTGATGGGTTGGCGCTACATGCTGGGTTGTTCCCTGCCTTGCGCCCTTAGCTTCCAGGTCCCTGGATGAAAGCTACAATAGTCTTGTTAGGTTTTACTTTCCTGGAAATACATGCAGAAATAGAACCAGAGCATTTTCATGCTAAATTTAACCTCAATATTTATTAATTCTTCGAAAATTGTATCTGCAAAAACTGTTCATCTTCATAGATTTGAACATTAAACATTTAAAATTATTATTATTTTAATAATCAGATAGCCAGTAAAATATGTCTGCTGGGCAAGTTTTGCCCAGTTCTGCCCTAGTGTAATTATCTACTGAATTGAGGTTAATTAGGCATATTGCTATCGGAGGTATTACAGATGAGGTTAGTAATATGAAACCTTGTTAATGTTATTCCAGTGGTCTTCGGTAGATGCTGATGAAGGCGGAGGATGTTCTTCGTTACCCTCACAGCCACTGCAATGCCAAAATAATACGATCTTAGAGCTGACGTGTTTTTTTTTTTATCGAATAAAGAAAATCAGTTGCGCATCAGATAATGTTGTGGTATTGGCGTGTAGGTTTTTGCCTATAAATAGACCCAATACGATTTCTTTGAAGATTGGTAGTTAATGAGCCTTGCCTGTTAATTAGTAATTTTATTGGAACATACAATTGCATTTTATTCAGCTCATATCTCAGGCCACCGATTTTTAACAGACAGAAAATGTAAACCCGGATCCTTGCCACAGAGATGAGTTGGGCATTATATTTTAATACCATTTTATTACACTTTGCGGCACACAAATTTAGATTTAATGAACACGCTTTTCAAGTAAAGCATTTGCCGCGTAAGTTTTATTTCAGTTTACAAAAACAAACATACAGACAAACACTTAAGATACCAAACATCGTATAGGGACGCGGATCATATGTATACAGTGACATCACCATAAAACGGATACACTTACATCTTAGAGACATTTCTGACAGTTAGTATTTTATTTAGACGGTTTCACAAAGCAGTCGTACACCAAAACATACAATGTATTTTATTATTTTCAACTCGCAGTAAATCACGGAGTTGTCAAATGATACACCAAGTCGATGAACAAGTTAGAATTTAGTATATAAACGGCAGATTGATCCAATTTTTAAATATTGTAATTTGTAAAAAGAATAGTTTCTGTATAAGTTTAGTTACAGGGAGAACTATGCAAAAGTGGGACACTTTTTGGTAAATGATTTTGAAAAATGAAAGCCATTTGATCAAATGAATATTTTTCTGGCATTAGCCGCATGTCTCCTTAAAAAGATTTGTGTGTACGGACAATTAAACAATCTATGTGATATTCAAGAGTTAAATGTGATAAAACATGGAGAAGCACCTCTCATTTCGTGATGAGCTTGTTCAGATAAAGTGGGACAGTGTCTTTTGTTTTTTTGTTTTTTTGTTTTGTTTTGTAGAGAGGCAATATATTTACCAAGAAAACAAACCATAAGTAAATTGTAAGATTTTGTCCATAAGATCCAGGTACTCCAAATAACGTAATTGTTTTGGGGTTTTTTTAAATTTGGTGTCTTGAAATCTCCACGATCCATTCCTTGGTATATTTTGCAGACCTTTTGGTCGGAAGGATGTGGGGTTCCCTTCGTATTTTTACATGTAAATAATGTAGATCAGGGGTACAAACTCGTGGATCGTGATTGACTGGTTCGCCATCAATGAAATACAGTATTATCATTTTTATCGTATCGCGATCTACCTAGAAACACTGGTCGATCAAGATCGACGAGTTGGATACCCCCGATCTACATTATTTACATGTAAAAATGTGTCCCATTTTACCTGGAAAGTACTTTCTCACTTTAACTACCGCAAAAGTGGGACAGCATTAAACACAAAAGCAAACAAAAAAAATATTTTTTCCAAAATGTGCTTTATTTTTAAAACAATTTCCAGTCTTCTTTTTTTTCTTTTCCAAATGTACAACATCTTAAACAAAATACTCCATTATATGCTTCTAACAGTGTATCTTTCGAAAGTTATTTCGTTTGTCGGTCCATTTGCTAAATGGCAGTCACGCTCTTCTTTATTTCCCACCGAAGTTCTTTGTAAAAATAAATATGACAACATATTCACTAGTAACAGGTTAAAATCAATCTTGTATCAATTTTTGGATTTTTTAAAACTTAATTGCAGTGTCTAGCTTATTGTACTAATCTAGCATGTCTTCCAAACGCCAGTTTAGTTACCAGTTAAAATGAAGCTTAAATATATATACGAGGTTCCTGATATTTCAGCCAACGATTAACCTTCATATAGCTAATTGGATTTTAAGTTTTTGTAACCTTTTGATTCGTAAGTTATCTGTTCTATATATTGTCTTTGGTAACGTTCTCCTGTTAAAGTTCAATATCGTTATCCTGCTTCACGACATGTGACTGATTTAGCAATTCAAGTGACAAGAAACAAAGCAGGGATTTCCTAGTCAAAGTCTTTTTCATTCTAATGCCGTCTTATTTGATCATTTTATTATATATTTTTTTAAAATCTGCTACAGTATCAGTCTGATCATAAAGGACAAATAAAATTTAAAAAACAATAAACTTAACCGCAACCAGTGTTTAATCTGAATGGCAAAAATATGAGAAAATCGTTGGTCATCATCTTTAGGTTTCATTTTGATTGCTTTATTTGTTGACTTTTAATTTGGTTTACAAATGAAATATTTACATCTAAAATATATCCTTTCCTTATATCAAAATTGACCAAAATATAGACTTCTGCAATAATATTCAGTGATAAATAGCAGCTAAGTCCTCAGTTTGTAATATTCTTATATTGGCAGTCTGATTTGTAGGCATTTCAACCCAAAATATGTCCCCAACATTACTAGAATTAACAAGAATGCATCAGCCACTTCTCTTAAAAAAATGAATTCATATTTTATACTGCCATCACCACAATGTGCGATGTTCTACATCAACAATCCGATAAAGGCATCAAACACGACAAGTATGGCAAGTATCTGCATATGTTGCAAGCAAATTGCGTCGCCGTGACATCAAGGAACGTTATTTGACCTTTGTTGCTCTTGGCACAATAAACATCACTGTACATATTATATTTTTCCTCTTATATATGCATGGTTTTCTTTTTTTTTTTGTGTTACATTTACGATCACAAACACGCGGAGATGCCAAACTCCCCCGGAGAGGCACATGTGAGGGTGGGAGAGGGTGTGAAACCTCGGCGGGTTCGTTCTGTCCAGCGCTGTGAGTATTCCAGAGCGCTGTGAGTATTCCAGAGCGCTGTGAGTATTCCAGACCTCCGGAATGCAGTTTAGACAGTGATGGGGGGAATGCAACCAGAAGGGAAGCACCACACAGTGGAGGAGGAAGAGCGTTAAGCACTCATGGGGAAAAATGTACTATCGTTTGGAGTGACTATACTCTAAAGGACTATAAAGGAGGAGATCTTACTTTAAACAGTGGTGTTTACATAAATGGCAAGTTATATTGTCTTTTCTTAAGTTTTCATTGTGGACTGTCTTCTACGAAAGTCCTTCATTATCTTTGCACAGAAAAGTACTTGTAAAGATTTTCCTCTCAAATCAAATCCCCTACGCTGAACGCTGGTGCATCATGTCCTACGCAGTGTGCAGTGTGCGTCTTTAGGACAGGCTAACATGTGTGGCGCCATTAATGTAACCTTACCTACCTTTTTTACGTTCCTTGTGTAAATCGAGCTGGTAAGTTTGCAGTTTTTAAACTTTTTTTTTTTTGGTGAGTAAGCTTTGGTTATTCCACTGTTATAATCTGGGGGGTGGCCTGTGTGTGTAACGTGTCTGAGTTTCTTTACCTTTTGGGTAGCGGGAGCTTTGTGTAATTTTTTTTCCACTAAAAACTCTTTGATAGGCACATTTCATCACTGCGTTATTCGGCCTAAGCAACCTATTTTGGAGTAGGACCAGCGGTCTAGTGAACTTTTCAATCCAAGCAGCAAACACTGGTGTCCTCCACATATTTCCCCACTGCCTTGTCCATTTCTCCTGCCCCTCCCTTACTTGTAATCCCAGTGCTATCTTGTGCATTCGCTGTCGCTTTTCTAAAACGTGCCAGAAAATTAGAGCTCTCCTTGCGCCACATCTGCGTGCTATCATAATGGAAAAAGCAATATTGGCCAAAGAAGGAACTTTCCCACCATACTGCCAAGGTGAATATGCATTTGAGAGACCGAAACTACTCCTCGCTATTGGATTTGTTTTTTTTTCCCAGAGGTTGGACAGACAAATGTCTTTGGCTTGGCAACAAGCTCGTTTGATGTCACTCTACAAAGGCCGATGGACTGAAACACTTTCCGACTTTAAGATGTTGGTGCTCTTAGACATAGATTCCGGCTCTGGCTTGGAATGCCTTCGGCGGTGATTACAATGAGCATGTGACTTTGACACTGGTGAGCCACAGTAGGCGCTCTCATACCTCCGAGAGGCCTGCCTTCAGCTGTGAAGGCCTCAGTCTACGGGGTCCTGGCAATGGACACAGCGCTCCATGTCCTCCGTGTAGAGCTCCACTTGGATGGTCGTGCTGTAGAAGCCGAACTTGGTTTGGAGGATCTCCGTGGCTTCCTTCAAGACGCTCTGAGGGTCTGCGTTCTCTTCTGGAGGAGAAAACAAGAACAACATGGAAGAGGCTGACCTGATGGAAAGGGAGAGTCGTTTATCAGGTGGCAGGAAGTCGACGTGCTCAAGCTGATGGTCATGCCTCACCTACGGCCACGTGCACAGACAGCAGAGTCTGTCCCAAGGTCAGGGCCCAGAGGTGTAGGCTGTGCATGGCCTTTACCGCCCGCAGAGACAACAGCACCTCCTTCACAGAGTTAAACTCCACCCCCTTCGGTGCTCCTGTATGGGGAAAGAGAAGGAAGGGTGACTATGGACCCTGCATGCAAGTATATCTGCAGGTCTTCATTTTGCCTACTTTAGGTACAGGCTGAAATAATTCAGTCCGGTCTCGCAATGCTAAAGTTGTTTACGATTTAAAGAGCTGAGGAAACAGATTGGCCGATATTTACTGAAAGTCCTTAGAACTGTGAGTGGAGCCTGTAGTAAGAAGTTCTGAATAAAAAAAAAAATAGTTAACTTAAATAATTTTCGCAGATTTAGAGGGTCCAACTTGAACGGATATGTTATAAGAGATTACTCTAGATTATTATTAGTAGCATAAGTCAAAACAAGAGTGAAGACTCGGATTTGGGGTATTGTGTGTGTTCAGTGGGTCAGGAGGCTTGAGGCTGATTTGCTCCCTGCCAGTGTTGAAACAAAATTGACGCCATTGGCCAAAAAAGTATGATGAGGGTTCTTCTGAAGTGGCAGAAGAGGGGCATTACCTTCCATTAATATCCTGAAGACGTCCCTCAGTATCGTGATTGTGGTTCCCAGGACGAACACCGAGAACAGGAAGGTACAGATGGGATCTGCTATCTTGTATTCAGGCTGAAAGGATACAGAATTAACATAACGCATCAATTCACTGAAAAACAATCACAGATGCCGTACTGAATACTCCAGTTGCGGTGGCACACTACGGTTCTGAAATTAAAACCTTGGACTTTGGGTCGGCTTTTCAGACCAGGTTTGGCTACTTTGTTCAGGAATGGCCATCAGTAGAACAGAATAAACGTGCTGGGAGATAAGTTCCTGGATTTGTGTTGTTACACAAGAGCCGATCACTCGGGATCTTTCATCAGCAAGTGGGTACTGACCCGGAAGTAAATGATGGTGGCTGCTACCATAACGCCCACGCTCTGCAGCAGGTCGCCCACGACGTGGATGAATGCAGCCTGCACACTGGTGTTGCCGTGACCTCCCAGGAGGCCGTGGAGGTGGGAGTGGCCAACCGGGCTTGCAGCTCCCTCTTCGATCTTGTGGTAGCCTGAGCCGTGGTTGTGGAAGGTGGTAGAATGGTGGAGAATATAGGCCATTCTGAGGTAGATGGGAGAAGGAGGAAGGAGAGGACTGGGGGATTCGTACAGTTTCACACGAACATGGCAGACGGACATGGTGTGGACGGATACAGTACAGTCTCAGGCAAAGCAAATGATGTTTCAATGATGTTCATGTTGGTGTAAAACTATGAAATTATGTCCATTGATGTAATTATGTATGTCGTGTAACTATTTCTAAATGTCTCCTAAATTCACCACGGAATTTGCAGTAACCGTCCGGCACACCTATATATTTTTGACTCGACCACTAGCTCACCTCATATGGCTAATCAATGCCTCACTGGCTTTTTTTTTTTTTGGCAATTTAAATAATGGATTAAGTGAGTCGGATCTGAAATATAACACATGCATGGAACGGCGGGGGTGTCCCTGAGGAGAGGTTTGGGAACCTAAGTGGTGTTTGTTTAACCATCCAAAAAGGTATGAGTAACTGTCTGGGGAACAGAAGAAATTTTTGTTCTGTTTTTATTGGGTCGTTCTTAATTTGCGTATGTTCTAATGCTAGATCGTGATTTTGTTCTGAGCAGATGTACCCTTTCTGCCCAGATAGGCAGGTGAAGGAAGTGTTTAAAGCTGAGACTGTAGAATTGTACCGTATTTGTATTTGACCCTATCTATAAATGATAGAGGATATACACTGTTAATTGGCGGTTTGAGGTCGATGTCACCATGCCTATTCAATAGCCATTGCAATTAGCATTACAGCAAAGCCTCACAATAATGTAGGGGAAAATAAACAGGGGCTCACATGATGTTAACCAGGACTGCGCAGCCGGAGGTGATGAGCATCACGTGACCCTCAATCTCATAGTCGTTCCTGACGATCCGCTCGATGGCGAGGTACACCAGAACTCCTGTCACCACCCAGATGGACAGCACTGACATCAGGGCACCCAGGATCTCTGCAGAAAACGGGGAGTGACGTCCTCAGATCCTCTGGAGGGGGAGTCCAACACCTGGGGATTTGGGGCCTGGGGCAGAACCTCTCTGTACCCTCACATCATTCACTGATCTTCTCAGCTGGAGCCAGCAGTACCTACATTTCCATATTACACCTGGGGGGGGGCGGGTGAGTGAGCCATGGGGTTGCAGTGCAGGGAGCTTGCTGTGTACTGCAATTTGAAGACCATGAGGGTTCAGAGATGATATATAAGATTATGCACTAATACGAGATAATATTTCAGCTACAATCGTGATGTCCGGAGCAGGTTATCTCCTGCTTTAATGAGCAGGAACAGTGAATCCCCCTATGAGTGATCAGCATAAATAAATATTGCCTCCATGCACAGAATGAGCCATAAAAGATGTTTACTGTACAGAGGTTAATTATGTCTAAGCCGCTGATCACGTGCTTCAGGAAAAGAAGTTGTATATTTATGCTTTTCCAGTGTGTGTGCGGCAGGTTATTGACTACTAAAGTAATTAAGATTAATTAACCCACTTAGCAGCATGACAGCAAGACTGGGGCTCGGGGAACTGGGCCACGCCTGGGGGGGGGGGGGGGGGGGGTGGGCGTTGGAGGGGGGGGGGGGGGGGGGGGGGGGGAAGTCGGCTTTGTAGCGGGACTGGGGAGGGTGCGGCTTGGACCGAGCCGAGTTGCGCGGCTCACCGGACCGGTGCCACCCGAAATTCATGACCTTGGTGGGAGGCCTGGAGGAGATCCACAGGGAGAAGAGGCTGACCATCATGCTGCCGAAGTCGGTGAGGAGATGAGCCGCGTCCGTCATTATGGCCAAACTGTGGGCCAGGTAGCCACCTGTGATGGTGAGAGACACAACCGGGCTGGACCTCCAGGAACTACAGTATTACATTCTGAGAATTAGCATACTAATACACAGCATTGCGCAATAAGTTATACTAGATATGACAGAAAGCACAAAACGGGGTAACGATGTCCAGTACAACACAGGAGCAGACAGGATAGACAATATTCAGGACAGGTGGCTCGGCTAATGTGAGAGCTGGTTCAATAATTTCAGAGCTCTGTGGAAGGAGGTGTTTAGGTAGATTGGGATTCGAAATCGGCACCTGGACTTTTGCCCGGACAGGCCCACTACACATACATACCCACGATAAAATTTGTCCAATGGGGGATGGGGGGGGAGGGGCTTCCCAATAAAAAAAAAAATGTTAGCTAAGTGTTGCCATTTAGCTGCCCTAGTATTTCGAGTAGACCTGGTTCTGAGAACTGATGTAACATTTCCCGATAAGAGATTTTTAAAAGAGACCAGAATAACTTAGTTCACTTCACTTCATGCTGCTCAGACATCCCCAGCCCCCCCCCCCCCCAATCAGAGGGACACTGTGTTCCTCTATAATTTGTAAGCTGTTGTTTCTTCTTGGAATTGAATTGACATCATTAGTCATTTTTCCACTGCAAAACTTTTCCATTGCACTTTATGCTGAATAAGCATGGGAGACACAAAAAAAAGCTTGTGCATTAAACGTCATATAACGTCACAAAACTAAACCCCAACCCCAAAACGATGGAGGAATATGTTTTTTTTGTCCTTTGTTAGTTCCTGGGTGGGTTAGTCACATAGCTTGAAAATAAGGGGACAAATTGTGCCCTGTATTGGTTCAGAATGGGACACAGTGTTTTATTTATATGGCCCGAAACATGTATATAATTCATATTTCATCAGGCCAGCAGATCGATCTTCTGTTATCCAGAGAATAAAAATTATTGGCTCTGGCACGTTTCACTGGAGGCAACCGGCAACATTAGACAATGATATATTGGTTATCAGTTGAATTTTCTGATGCAGAAATATGGAAACGCAAGCAAAAAATTGTATTAATGCATTCAATCTAATTGGCACAAAAATTCCACCTGCTCAATTTTTGCTCCACTACTTCTATCTCTGTTTCACGCATTTCTACATAACTTTTAGATTAGCACTGGTGCTTGTGGTCAACCAATCAGCATAGCTTTTTATTATAAGCCCCACCCAGTAGTTGCTTGCAACAGAGTTGGGGCTAAAAAACTGTTCAGGAGTCCCTGTGGTGGGAACCCGACAAGGTTCCTGAAAAAGGTCCTGGTTCCTGAAGAAAGTTCCTGTAGTGGCAGTGTGCAAAGCACATTTTCTGAAGTGAATTATAAAATATATATGAAATTATGAAATATAGGGATCTGAGTACCTGCTCTAGTTTTACAAATCCTCGACCTGTCCCCTTTCTTATGATTACCAGAGAAATCTCCTCAATGCTGGAGACCAGGCAGAGCACACATCTGGCAGCGACACGGGGCCCCCATGTGATCCTTACCTATCACCTCCCCAATCATGAAGACCAGACAGACAAGAGAAGCGATGTACAGCTTCTTACGAGCCAGAAGCTTCTCTGGGGTTTCCCCCCCCGAGGCCCTATTGCCGTGGCAGTGGGTGCCGACGGGTTGTTTGAGCTCGATGGCCCCCGGTACATCCCCATTCTCAAACGGGAAGCTGGGGTATCCTTGCTTGGACCCTGGAAAGGAGCTGGAAACAGTGAAGTAGATTGAAACCCATTATTTCTACTAACAGTGAGAAGTGCAAAGTATCACACTTCATTCGTCTTGTAGAAGATTAAGTCACAGTGTCTGTAAGTGTATATTCTAACTATTATTTAGACTTTTTGAATATTTAAGCAAGGACATAGATTCAGTTCAGTTTGGCAAACAATGTCTCAGTGATCATCAATTCTGAGATCCATTACCCTGTGCTTTGGTTCCCCAACCCCCCGCCTCTACCTTGCCCTTACCAGATAGCAGCCAAGTCCCCAGAGATCAGGACTTCATTACAGCATTGTCCTCTTTTCACACCACATCCACTGATCCCAGATCGCATTTAAAAATTCAATCAGCACGGCAAACAAAGAGCTTGCTGACTGCCTTTCCCGCTTACCCCCCCCCCCCCCCCCCCCCCCCCCCCCCCCCCCCCCCCCCCGCCCCCTTGGCTGGGGGTCCGCGTTGAGCAACGACCGCCAAACTATCATAAAGCTGGCGCACGCCAAG
>JAABNY020000038.1:7004963-7019913 GCA_015164015.2 Brevimyrus niger
AAGACCTGCCTATAGACACTTACTACACACCGTTGAAGACCTGCCTATAGACACTTACTACATACCTTTAAATACCTGCCTATAGACACTTACTACACACCGTTGAAGACCTGCCTATAGACACTTTCTACATGCCTTTAAAGACCTGCCTATAGACACTTTCTACACGCCTTTAAAGACGTGTGTTATATATTATCTAATGTTCACTTTCATCTATTCAATAGCACTCAATTTTAAGCAATGTTTTTCTTGCTTTTCACAATATGCGAATGTCACGATCAGTGCCATTGTTAAAAACGACGCTTTAAGAAATTCTGTACAATTTAAATGATCAAACAATGGAGCTGATCTAGGCACAGAATCATTCTGGTCGCCTCCCCTGCACAGTCACCTGAGGTGCTCCCTGTATCTCCGGGCACTGCGGTGCACTGCTTACTCACTGAACAGCCTGGGAACCAGGCAGTGTGTGTAAAGGTGGAACTTTCCATACACTACAGTATAACCTACTTCTTGCTGCTTGTTTTCCACTAGAGTAACTTGTGATAAAGAAGCCACGTTTAGAAGTAGCACCTTGAAAATATCCTGCACAGCCTTCCAATTAATGCCTACAACAATGCGGATATGCCCTTGGGGATTGTCTGCCTCATTCTCAGCTGTAACAGTTATTTGCTAAACTGAGCAAATTAGCCTCTGTCTCATATTGATGGAGAAATGGGTGGAGCAAGAGAGGTCTGCGCACTAGAGGGAAAGAATCTGCTCACAAATGCTGAATAATGACAGGGTCAGACTATGAAAAATTCAATTATTAAAAACTCAGCACTTCACTGAAGTTATTTCAGTTGCTGTTGCTAGAAGCTTCCCCGTTCACCGTCAGTGGGTAGCGCCCGTGTTTTAGCTGAGTGTGTGGTCAAGTCATATTAAGCCTCCAACGGAGGCTCTCATCTCATAATCTGCAGCGGGCAAAGTAATTTCATATCTGTCAGTTCCCCCATGCTCTGCATCATATCAAGTAGGAACACTATGAAACAGTTATTAAAATTCAGTCAAAAGTAATTTTGGAACTTCTGGTAAAGAATTGAAACGTTCTGCTCTGCAGCTGGAAATATGTTTTAGGATATTTTTTATTACATATTTGTTATATATGGACCCTTGGAGGCTCATAGCTTCTGGCTGGGGGTGTGAAGCCCACCCCCTCTCCGTGAGTGGGTGTAGTTTGCAGTTTATCCATAAATAAAAATTCCTAATACTCCACTTTCCTCCCTCAGTCCAGAGACTTACCGGGAGGCTAACTGAGAGTTGCCCGTAAGAGCATATATTCCCTGTGATGGACCGGCACCATCTGTCTGACAGAGTAAGTGGTTGGAATATGGATGGGTTTTAGAGCACAGGCAGAGCGGTGTAAGTTACAGCACAGAGTGGACACAGCATTTTAGCGATTGTGTCGTGGTGTGAGATGAGTCGAACACAGCACATCAGCGGACATCCTGAATGCTGTCATGACAGGAATCAGACAGATACTTTGTAGATTTTCCTGCAGGACACCCCTGGAAGGCTGATTTGAGGCATTTCTGTCTTCCAGTAATTGTTCCTGGGTCTACAGCATCCAGCTACAGGCTCTGGAGATCATAGATGGAATATGGCCGATTTGACGCTTTTTGAATACCGATGTCCGATGATGGCGGAGGGTGACCTAAATCAGATTCAGCTGCAGGGGCGTCAGAAGCATTTTGAATGTGAGGGAGACACACTGGAAAACAGCGCTGGGTGAACTAATATTTTATGTTAAATGTGGGGGGGGGGTCCAAATGAATAATTATGAGATGTGAGGGAGTTCAGCTGAGACGTTTTGTTGGAATGTGCTGGTTATCTTACATTGATTACTGAAGTGCTTCTCATTCCAACCCTACCTTAATCAGGCTTATACAGTCCTCAATAGGCTAATAACGAATGTGGCAGGTTGAAAGCTGTATGGGTTGAATGAAAACAGGCAGGAACAGGTTTATCAACTATTGGATTAGTGAATCCAGTGCCTCTCATAAACTCGCTTTATAGCTATTACATGTCAATGGACAAAAAATGAGGTTGGTCAATACGTGTCCCCCACTAAAGAGGAAAGGGAACATGTATCCCAATAATTTAAAGATGCTTCCTCAACCTTAGCTAGCAGTCCAGGTGCTTCCTTTGATAGCATTAATGAGGTTCAGGAGCAATTGTTTCAAGAACAAGGCCCTGGACGTGTTTATTGTCTACTCTCTACATTTCACAGTGAGCAGCCTGTTTGTAAAGCTCTGCTTCCCATATGCGCAAAGCCCAAACTGGTCAACATTCAATGTCGTGGACTTGCTGAGGGCTTTTTAAGGGCTCTGCTCCATCAATAAGCCATCAAGTTAGCTGATGATAAGACCGTGACCCCAAAGAAATGGGTTCATGAAGGGAAGCCATGGAGACAGCAAGTAAAAGGGTGTCCACCGTCCCCTCGACGGCAAGGCACAGTCACACCATGGTGGTTCACAGCCCAAGCATCCTCAGACGGACCCCAAAATGTGTGTTCGATACTCTGGACTGGACTGGAGCTAGAATTTCCCAATTTGAATGGAGTGATGAAGTCTGCAAGGGGTAGCCAAGTTGCATGGGTCAGGACGTGTTCGTGAAATACAGCGGACATGAACTCCTGTCTCTTATAAATGGAATAATTTCACAATAATCAGACTGCCAGAAGGTTTTTCTAGCCGTAACATAAATTATAAATGAATTTTGGCTTTTGAAAATGGTGACTTTTATACATCATACAATGAAATCATGTTAGCGTGTTGGAGTCTAATACAGCTTTGTTTCTGAGAATGAGAGAAGTCTCGCATATCTTTCAGGATATAATGGTGCAATGAACATATAACATTAATATATTATATTAACAGTTATTACATGCATGCTGTCCCAGCACACACTTAGTTTATCAGACTAGACCCTTTTCTACAGGGTACAACATCACAGTTTATACTGTGTTGTCCGCTGACCCATTTTACTGTGGTTTTTTTATATTTTTATTACAATGGTTGCCAGACAGATTTACAACTGTATTCTGCTGAACTTGCAGTTGGCAGGTAACGGATGACCCCACTGGAAACCCTACCTTGGCATAAACTTATACCTGACAGATGGTTCACTGGTATATCGGTTCCGTCTGTCGTCAATCAGATTTTATGCGATTTCGCGAATTCTCGCAAGCAGGTTGTGGCAAAGCGTATGACTAATTTACGGGCATCTTCCGTGATTTACGGAAGTACTACTGGGCTCAAAATAAATTTCCCAAAAAAGGAGTTACGGCTACGGTTAAACGATTGGGCTGTTTTGATATACAATTTGCTACCTTTTAAGAGGGAAAATGGCATTGTTGTTAGGAGACTGGATTTGGACCCGTAGTGCTCGAGATAAAATTTACGGATAGATTCTAAATAATTATTGATAATAATAATAATAATGATAATGATAATGACGACCATTATTATTATCGTCACCGTTGTTATTATCATCATCACTATTAAATAAGTAAATAAAGAAATGATTCGTTATAGGTGCATGATGAGAAATTTATCAATAAATTATACGATACTGGTATCCGTTATAATGGCGCTGCGGACTGCTGGATATGTCTTATAACGCAAGTACGAGAGTCTGGTTTAATGCTTTAGGAGAGTCGTTCAGCATGTTGGTACATAAGTGGTCATTTAGCGAATTCTCTGGGTTTGAACATGAGATGATTGATTTTTACCTATTTTGTCAGTAGGCCTATATGGCCAGAATTAAACTGGCAGTCATCTAGAAAAGTGAACTTTTGTGTTAACGAAATATCCTGCATTACTGTGCATATACACAACAATACTGTAGTACTATTACTATAATACTGTAGTATTTTTTCTATTTTATGCCGTCAAAAATGTATTTTTTGTAATAGCTAAAACAGGGGTAACGTAATAACATTTCGGATTTCGTTGTGTAGAGCAATACGGCAATTCGCTGTAAGGACGTGCTATACGTTAAATTAAAAAATACATTGATCCCGACAGATCGGTAGCTTGAAAAATATACTGATTGAAATGTAGGTTAATATAGCTGTATGCAACTCCATGGTCTCCATGGTCTTGTGCGAAGTAGTATTTCATGTTTTTGGTGTATTGCTGGCCTGGGGTACTTGAATTGTCTAAACCCATTACAAACATTAAGATTCAGAAAATACCACAACACATTTTTAAAATGAAATGTTTCGAATTGTGCATAAATCAATGCCAGTGATTTAATCTGAAAATTGTTTGCTCAAAAAATCAAAAACAAACTCAAAACTCTTAGAGACAGAAACTTAAGCTTAGATTTTTCTGTATTATTTTCAGGGGTATAGCCTATATATAACTGCCACACGTGTAACGTACGGTTACTCAGCTACAGCGCAGGCCGCAGGAGAAATACATGGAAAAAAATCTATGAAGGATGTATTCATGAAATACGGGTAAAAACTTTTGTACAATAAAGGACATAAATAATAAAACAACACAGACTACTTTATGTAAATGATCAAATTCTTGTTTAACAAAAACGTGCGGTTGCTATTAATTTGCTACAACGTGTGGATGTATAGTATGTAATTTAGTTGTATTGTATAGGTATTTTATATTTTCCGTATTCTTCAATGTCATTGCTATCGTCGCTGCGGTGCTACAGAAGAGTTTTCATTACGCAAATTGAATTTGCGGTGCTGCTTGTATGTGGATTTCTTATATTTTTGCGAAAAAACATATGATGAACATAAAGAAAAAAATCTATTTTCAAACGCGTAGAAGTCTCACATTTCTCTTTTTATGCTTTCCCTTACTATTTAAATTGCAATGCGTAATGTTAAAACTGTTATGTATGGTTCCTGTAGGAGAAAAAATAATACTTATATTTCTTATATTTTATATGTCACTATATTGTAAGCTGACTACTGGCCACTTAGCTAACGCTTCATAAACAATACATTATTTTCTGTTTAAACGGGTTACTGAAATATTATACAATATATGCGTATTAAATGCATGTTTTCGAAAAAAAAAAGATTTCGAAAAAAACTTTGCATGTGCAACCCTTCTCTGTTGTGCAATCGTCACAAGATGCCGGGTAACGAGAGATGGTGGGTTTATTTAAACATATTAGCGTTTGGCAGACACCCGGGGCCATCCATCTAATGCTGTCCTAAATGAAGCCAGGCGTGGAAATGAATTTGCTCATTCACATAAAACATTTCACACACTGCCTAGTTATTGGCATCAGGCGCATAGTACGTCAGGGATTTCTAAGAATATGACGACCGGAATGAAAGCGGTATTCAGATATGCGATATAATGAAATCTTACATGAAATGGGCAATAATTAAATGGATTTCAGGAGAGAGCACGATATCCGCATTGAGGGCAAGACGGCTATTCCACTAGGCAAAAACATTACGATATCGGTTCAATATCTGACGGACAATTTAATTTTTATGACACCTTTAAAAACAATTATTATTATTATAATTATTATTATTGTTATTAGTAGTAGTAGTAGTAGTAATAATAATAATAATAATAATTTAGATTTCATAAAGCAGTGTGCATAGTCTGCGAGTAAAAATTTTACGTTCCCAAGCAATTTCTTGTGATTCATTAATTGATTTGTATAAAAAGCTCTTAAATCAAACACCTGCAATAAACACCAAACGCTGAATATGTTCATTTTCTACTTAAGTAATAAAAAGGCATACCTTTCATTAGTAATATAGCAGTCCTTGTTAAACTTGGACTATTTAATTGGGCAATAAATATAAATAATTGAGAATCTGGTTAAATTAATCAAAATTACCCCATTACATAAGCAGTGTGTCATGTGTTTTATTTTATTTTATTCAAAGCTCTTCTAAGTATTCCAGCATAGCTCTGTAGTGCAGACATGCAGTCGCATGAATAATCAAAATTCAACAGTTGAGTTCTAAATTCCAAATTTGTAGATTAGGTTAAACACAACAAGAAAACCAATTAAAAATAATGCATCGTGAAACCTACCTTTTCAGTTTCAGAGAATACATTTTCGCATTTTTCTCGTTAATAAGATGAGATTTCTCAGAATTCACAGTGCTGTCCATGACCACGCAGCCTGTTTATAGGAACTGATAGGTAAATAACTATTGATATGTACAAAACGTATTGTTTCACAAGAAGAGAAATGTATTTTTTATATTAGATAATACATAGTCGTACAAGCCATCCCAGTTCACGAAAAGATTATATCCTTTACAGAAGCATGCTTCAGGGTATAACGGATAAAAGAGACACCGTCTCAGCTACTCCCCTGCTGTATTTTGGAGAACGAAAGAACTTGAACGAGTGCACGGGTTTTGATGCAGCTGCAAATTACAGCAGTCGTTTTAAAGGAGGCATGTCTTAAAACGTCCTCCGACCAAAAAAGCGTTACATTTACCGTATGTCCCTTTAATGAAGTGCAAGGCACCCAAAAATTCTCGTCCTGAATGGCTTAAGTAGACTGCTCTCCACTTCTTACAGTTCCATGTAGGCTGGGCATCACACCTATGAATTTATATTAAGTGAATCACATAGTTAGGTAGGTATTCTGATTTTTTTTCTCCGTTGTACTCAACAAAACTACACTTATATACGTATACTGCCCTGCATAGTTGTAAAATATTCCGAAAAAAATATTTAAAAATTAATTTTCCTTCAGGAAAAAGCATCAATTCCTGCCTACACGGAAGAGTGAATATGTTAGATTTTAGCCACTAATCCGAGAGAAAACGTTTTACACAAGTCCCTGTATTTTCCAAATCCAATAGAGCAATATGTGATTCCGTTTTCATTGTTGTTTGGCTTCCAATAAAAGCCCATAATATTTCAGGTTGGCTAATAAATAGCGCCATTCCGTTGTGAACTATATTAACCAGAATGCACTGCGGTGCGCGGACCAGACGCACGCTTGTTGGTACGTGTTTTCGCGGTAAAGGACCAAGAGATTGAAAGATGGCAGTGAGTATAAGCGAAGTGGAAGCTGAGATGCAACAAAGGGAAGAAGGGGAGGAAGACAATCGTTCAATAACCAGGTCTTTTAGGTAATATACGACGGTGCATGTGAGTGCATCCCATAACGTCTGAGATGATTTTGCTGCCCAGTGATGCAGGACATTTTAATATCTTGGTGACGACGGACACGTAGCTATGCAGCTAGTTAGCCTGCCAGCCGGGCAATAAGCCGTTAAACATTATTAAAAGAAGGCTATGCATTTGGTTGTATTTTTCAATGTAGATTACATTTGTATAGTAATAAACGTTGGGTAAGGATACGCTCAGGGTATATGTTAGTGTAGTTTCTCAGTGGTGTGTGAGATCACTTAAGGCAAAACGTGTCGTGTTGGGGCACCGTTTCTGTCTTTAAATGAGGATTTATTCAGTTAGACGATTGTACTAAATGGGTAGATAGATATTTTGACAACACTGTCCAATACTCATGGAAAAAAGCGTGGTAGTTTTGATTTTGCTGTTGCTGACGCTCTGGCGACGTGGCTATTTGCAGTAGCTAAATGACCAAGATAGTATTTTATTTCTGTAGTTAATTATAGTTTAATTAGTACCTAAATGTGTCATGAATTCGGAATTGTATGTTATGCCTTGTAGTTTCCCGGTACAGTCCAATGCGACTGAGGATTTGTTAACCTTGTAATATTAATCTAATCTCTAAAAACTACATTTGCTAATGATGTTTCATTGTCTTTTTGTAAGATGTAGAGTGCTGGATTTGTGTAATTTGAGTGCTGGGTATTTTTTTTGAGTCTGGCTAGATTTCTATGTTTTTTTCTTTAGGTGAGATGTGGATAAAATGGAAATACACTGGTGCTTAACTTTGTGTCCGAAACCAAGTGATGATAGCCTTACTCACGTGAGTGGCAGCCCTGGTCTGGGTGGCCGTGTGTTTTCCTGGATGGAGCTGAGAGGTTTGCTCCCATCCCTCATACGCACGGACAGGCAACTCTGTGGGCCGCTACATTTGAGGGCCTTTCGAGCATGAGGGTCTCTCGCTGTCAGCTGGCCATAGGACAGACTTCATGATACTCTCCATCTCCCAGGGTTCCCCAGGGCAGCCGTGAGCTTAAAAGGCATTTCTGATGGCGTCTTGTGAGTGATGTCAGCAATTTGTGTGTGAAGGATTAATGTTGGGTGAAAATGCTGGCTTCCTGTTCCTGTTTTTCCGCTTCTTCGTTATACTCCAGTGGCAGTGGAGAGGATTCTTTGGATAGCCTCCTGAACCATCAATGTCCCCTCACTCCCTCGTTGTCGCCACGGAAACGCTCAACCAGCCAGAGCCAGACGGAGCCGCCGCTGTTGAGGACCAATAAGAGGACCATCTACACTGCAGGACGCCCCCCCTGGTACAATGTTACCGGAACCACCTTTAAGGAGGCCTTTGTCATTGGTACAACCCTGTTTTAACTTATTTTTTTATCATTGCTGAGAGGCCCTGGGGTGTTGACTCACAGGCCACGCTATGGATAGAATGCATAAAAGGGGCCTGATGCCTCTTTACGTTCCCTCAATGTTCTTACAACATTGTGTAGCTCCGGCTCCAGTACTGCCTATACTTTTTACCAGGGCATTCATTGGAAGCCTTGCTGCACTCATGCCTAGTCGGCTCCTTGACGGCGTGTATGTTTGTGATGTGCATTTGCCTCTCTTGTATGTCGCTTTGGACTAATGTGTGCTAAATATTAAAGATGTAAATAAAATCTTTGGGAAATTATGGGAGGGTAGGTTCATTATTTACCCTACATGACCTACAGAGCCATTTATGCAACTATATACAGATTTATTGAAGACATTGTAGGAGATCCTTCTTAAGAGCACAACAGTAGTACCCCTGGTCTTGACCCTACGTTATGCATGTCCTGCATTCCAGTATAAATGGACTTTCATTAGTGTTCATAATGCGGGTATTCCGTTCTATTGGCGCCATGTTAAAGTTGCTCCATGTCTCCCCCTTGTGGTGGAGCGAGGTACTTGCCGCTGACTGTAGAGGCAGGACAGTGGGGCTCTGTCCCGGCAAGCCTGTGAACACAGTTATGGGAGCCCAGTGATTACTCATTAGTATGCAACCAGTTATTTTTCGAAGGGCTTGCCTGGCGGGTCGCAGTTTCACACTTGGTGGTGCGGTGGTTTGATTATACCCGTAAAAAGACCCTCCCTCTGCAAGACTGAGGGAAATGGGCAACAAATCCACTGGAGTGGAATAATCGGCCTATATGAAAGGTCAGAAACAAGGAGAAGTGGGAAGTGTGTGTGGGGGGGGGGGGCTGACTTAGGAGGAGAATGCGGACGTCTCGTGTACGGGCGAATTGCGGTCGGCACTGACTGGTTCCCACTGGTTTGGGGAAGACCTATCCTGGCAGATGACATTTGGCATTGTTCCGAATATTGTTACGCTGCATGTTTTTTTTTACACAGTCGTCACGTTTTGATCTCCAAGTTTGTTGTATCACTTACATTCTGCACGTTTCGTGAAATGTGCCGTCCTGTTCGGCCCTGAGGCCGGGGGGGGGGCGTGTATCTTCTGCCTCATCTCCAGTCATTACTGCTAGCTTTCTTTTGTTTGCGGCGCTTGGTCTCTCGCTGTTTTCCGAGTCGTATTGAGTGGATGTCTGTCGGTTGGGCGGGTGGCGTGATGCGGAGGTGACACAGGGTCGCTGTGCGTCTGTCCTCGTCTTCCTCAGGACTGTGCGGTGGCAGCGCTTCTGGGAAGACCACGGTGGCCAACAAGATCATCGAGGCGCTGGACGTTCCCTGGGTGGTGCTGCTGTCCATGGAGTCCTTCTACAAGGTGAGCAGGCACGCGGCCACGATGCCCGCCAGGTGCCACTCCTCTGGTGGACGTGTGTAGGCAACGTCGGACGGTGTTAGTCGAGGAGAGTGACCAGGCAGTATCTGCAGCCCTTCTGAAGTTGCAGAACTACATCAGCAAAGATAGTGTCTCCATTCGTTTGCTTGATGTGGAGCCCGACGGCCGTTTCATCAGGCTCTCTCGACGGACGACGGCACGTTCAAAGGCCACCTCGGCTTTCCTCCCGCTGCCCCTCCTGCTCCTCTAGGTCCTGACCAAGGAGGAGCAGGAGCTGGCGGCCAGGAGCGAGTACAACTTCGACCACCCGGATGCCTTCGACTTCGAGCTGCTGGTGAGCGTGTTGAGGAAGCTCAAGAAGGGGAAGAGCGTGAAGGTGCCCATGTACGACTTCACCTCACACAGTCGGCGGAAGGAGTGGGTGAGATATCGCGCGGGGCCCAGAGCATGATGGGAAATGACCTCTGACCTCCCTGGAAAAAAAATCTACCCTCGCAGACTGCTACATCTCCTGCTTCAGCTCTTCATGCTCTTGGGCCTAATCTCCAGAGCAGAGTGCTGTGCCTCAAAGGACCCCGCGGTCCTGGAAGCTAGTTTTTGTTTTTGTTTTTTTTGCTTTCATTGGTCATTTATTTTTGGGGGTGGCTTTGTCTTCTTGCTTTGTAAATCCTTTGATGGCTGTAGGCTCTTTAGGCATTGGACTTGCCCTTCTGTCGGCAGTTGCAGCACAGGAAGGTTAATTTAGTTGATGAGCTAATGAGATGGATAAATGCAGACGGTGCCTTGAATGGAGACCTTGACAAACTGCGACGGGTGTCGGGCCTTTAAAAGCTGAGCACCGTGTGGCTTTTGGAGTGAGGGACGTGGACCCGAGACCTGGTGAATTCCGCGGTGACGGCGGCACGGGGGACACCGCCATCCGCGCCGATTCTTGGGGCCGCCCGTTCTCTCGGGACAGAAGGCAATTTCACGGCTGAGGGAAATGGAGCTTTTCGGCCTGAAACTCAATGTGCTTCTTACCCTTGGCACAGTAATTATGGTGGAGCTGAAACAAAAGCCCACTTGCCGTTCAGTTGTGTGTTTTCTATGTGCTGCATGTGCTGGGGTTGTGAGTTCCAGTCCTCGAAGAAGCCTCCATAAATATTTAGTTTTGTTGCTTATCTTTGTAGCTTCTTGGCTTTCCTACTGTTGTGTATGGGTTCTCATTAATGACCCCTGTCTTTCGCAGAAGACCGTCTATGGGGCCAATGTCGTCATCTTCGAAGGGATCTTGGCATTTGCCAACAAGGAGCTGCTAAAGGTATGTGTGTCTCTTGAAGTCTGGCATGCATTGGCTCCCTTGACCTGTAGGGGGTGCTTGTGAGTTTCAGCATTGTCATCCGTCACAATGATTGTCCTGTTTTGGAATGGTACTTATCGTTGGCCGGTAATCAGTGTCCTGTTGGGGTTTTGTGGAATGTTCTCCCCCCCCCCTCGTTGACATTAATCAGTAAATAAAAATGGCACATCATGATTGTATGGTGCATTCACAATAATCTCCAGGGCTTTAGATGACGGGTGTAAACTGTACGGACATTTACTTGCATCCACGATTTGCAAAGCAGATTAGTACTATGCCTAAGATATTAATGACTGGCATATTGTGATCCCTAAAAGTTAATCTGTAGAAATTGTGTGTCTGTGTCTGTATGTGTGTGTCTGTGTGTGTGCACGCGCGTGCGATTCATGGGGGCCTCTACCATTGTCTCTAGAACATTGTCTTCCGGGTTTTCGGATTTTTAAACTTCCATTCTCATCTTTCTGCTCTCTTCACGGTGAGCTCTGACTGGTCAGCGGCGCAGTGAGGCTGTTTTAATACTGCGCCATGGTTTCTGGTCCGGCGTCTTGCCGCCCGTCCTCTCACTCTCTGTAAATATTTGCCCTGGCTTCCCAAGGTTGTTATCTTGAAGTTGTGACGACATGTTTGCTGAAGGAGGCTGTTTGGACAGGATGCAGTCCAGGTGTTACGAGCCAGAGGCTTTGACTTGGACCTGATTAGTCCATTTTTATTTGCTTATATAACTTGTTTGTTGCATCATTTTCTGTACACCCCTTAGGGCCCAACAGGGAGGTATATTTTACAAAAGGTGAAAAGAGACATGAGACATCTAGTTAATGAACAATAAAATGTTTGGAAATGCGTGTACATGTACCTTGGACACGTAAGTTTTTTCATTTTTTTTTCTCTGACAAGGTATGCATTTGAAAGGTCACCCCCCCACACACACACCCCCCAATCTAGTCCACAACTGATCTGCCCAACTGTTACGAGCCCCAGTCTAGGCTTGGGGCATAACAGAATGGAAGGGAAAGAGGAATGGGACTGAGGCAAACACAGGGTGTGGTGCACAAGGGAACCGCATGTGGACGAAAGGGTATATATATATTTTTTCACGCGACAGACACAGAACAAATAAACCCGGTGCAAAAGGACTCAGGAGTGATTATATCCAAAATAACAAACAGAAAACCCAACTAGTGAATGCAACCCAAATCTAACTTAACTACTTGCATGAGAAATAAAAGAACAAAAACAGGTACTACTCCCTAACCAAACAACATGCACCAAAAACTTGCAAACAAAACTGGCAATCGCTCCCTACGCACCAAACACACACACAGAACATACACAAGCAAAGCATCAGAATCCGAGGGGCGTGCAAAGAAGTAAACCAAAAACCGGGCAAGAGGTCGAAAACCAAAAAGCAAACTAACCAGGACAGAAGTGCAGAAAAGGGCAAAGCAAATAATCGCAAACCAGTAAACCGAAAACTGTCATAAACAATAATCGAACCAATAAGCAAACCAAGGACGATCCAAAATAATGAGCAGAGCTCCAGAAGTTCCTTCTTTTCTGGCTTTTCACGTTCGCTGGAGGGAAGTGGCGGCCGGTCTTGCGGGGAATCGTGGGCGGGGTCCGGATGGGGAGGCGGAGCAAGGGGGAAACTGAGTGGACCTGGCCATGGGCGGGGCTTAGCAAACGGCAGCGTGTAACACCAACTGCAGAACTACATCACCCGAGATAATGTCTCCATTCGCTGTCTGCCTATCCGACTGACGCACCGTGAGATGCAGCCTTCCCTGGGAGGGCCCAGGGGTGGAAAGTTCGGGTTCATAAAGTAAAAATCCAGGTCTTGTGGTTTTGTTTCAACCAGCCAGTTGAGTACTCTGTGACTGTGACTCTTCATACTCAATTGGTTGGTTGAAACAAAACCTTGGTCTGGATTTGTCTTTTCTGCAACTTTTCACCTCTGGAAGGGCCTGGCTTGTTCTGTAAGTCCCTCTCTCAGGAGCAGAGCGGTGGGGGTTGTATGTAGTACTGGTGCTGGAATTCGGTGTTAGACCTTGCCAACCGGTGCCAGCTTCTTAATGAAAGTGGTGGGTATTGTAAAGTTTCTCGGACGGGTTTTGCACATTTGGTAAGCTGCAGCATCCGCTCCCATCATTGATCTGGACCCCAGCTCCGTCCTGTGACCGGCCTGCCTTCCTGGATCAGTACAGATCGCTCACCTACCCTTCACTAACAGATGATGGATTCTGGGTCCAGCTACCTTTGACCACCGAGCAGCATGTGTGGTTGGCATCCCTCAGTGCCAGCTCAGGCGAAATTTAGTGTCCTCCTGAACTCCGCCCTGAGGTGGGGGTGGATAAGTGACCTTTGACCTGTGATGTCATCCCCTCTGCCTACCTCAAGCTACTGGACATGAAGGTGTTCGTGGACACGGACTCGGACATCCGGCTGGTCCGTCGCCTGAAGAGGAACATCACGGAGCGAGGGCGCGACATCGCCGGGGTCATCAAGCAGTACAACAAGTTCGTGAAGCCAGCCTTCGAGCAATACATCGAGCCCACGGTGCAGGTGGCCGACATTGTGGTCCCCAGGGGTGAGTGGCCCGGGGAGGGACAGACCCGCGGGGTCCGGGGTCGTGGCGGCTGCGTTACACCTCAGTGACAAAGGCAAATTCTGCAGCTTGGGCATCATTATCGAGTGTGTTGATAGCTGGTCATAAGTCCTCACCTCTGCAGGTGACACACTGTGATACACTGTAATTACATTTAGGAGCATTAATCTAGTCCAGGCACCAGTCTAAGATGTAATACACGCGGCGCTAAACCTGCAGTGCGTCTTCACAGGAGGGGAGAACTTTGTGGCCCTGGACCTGATCGTGCAGCACGTGCACAGCCAGCTGGAGAAGGTGCGTAGGGGGCGGAGTCTCGTTCCCAGTGTGGGTAAGGCAGGGTGCTTGTGTGTCACAGCTTGGTTTCCTGGTCCTTGTGCTGGAGCCCCCCCACCCCCTCCCTCCCTCCCAACACCACCATGCAAAAATCAGTCTTGAGTAATTGGCTTTACTTGCGCTAATGACTGAACGCTTGCCTGAAAATGTACATCGACTGGCTTAGCCATTCATCATGTTCTGCGAGTTGAAATATCAGTGTGATCTGAGCTGCTTTGGCAGAGCTCGTTTACAGACGGGTTCGCTGGAACTAATTTGTTTTTCTGTTAATGAGTTTGTTTTGGGTTGGATTCCTGACAGTATAATCAGCTGAGTTCCGTACGAATTTTGGTGCTGCAGTTAAAAATGAGGTTCTTGAGCAATTGTGGGGTTTTTTTGCCTCGACGCATCTGCAAAACTGAAATGCAAGGAATTGAGTTAACCGATGGGTAGCATATTGAATAAAAACCTGCATGTTCCGCCTCTAAGACCAGGACTGTGGGACTGTTTTTTTCACAGATGCCTTTATCGCAAGCGACCTTGATATCCGCAGAAAAATGTTCCATTGCGTGTCTGCCGCCTTCATATCCATAAACCTCTCGGGTCGCTTTGGATAAATGCATCAGTCAAATTAGATGAGGGGGCAGAAATGTTTCTTAGCACTGTTGGTGGTGTGAAGAAAGCACTGAATTCTAGTGTTAGAAGTGCCCGTTGCTAGTAATGAAGCACTGCATCATAGTACCCCATGACGGTAATGAAGCACTGCATCATAGTACCCCATGACGGTAATGAAG
>JAABNY020000038.1:7020013-7037061 GCA_015164015.2 Brevimyrus niger
TAGTACCCCATGACGGTAATGAAGCACTGCATCATAGTACCCCATGACGGTAATGAAGCACTGCATCATAGTACCCCTTGATGGCAATTAAGCACTGCATTGTAGTACCCAATCTACCCGTTGACAGTAATGAAGCATGCCTGGTCGCTGCAGAGGGCGTGATGGTGGTGTGGGAGGTAGTGCTACCGTATGGAAACCGGAGGGTTGCAGGTTCGAGCCCCGGGTCCTCCTAACCCCATCAAAGTGTTCTTGAGCAAAACACTGAACCGGTGAGCTGGTTGGCACCTTGCATGGCAGCCTCCACCATCGGGGTATGAATGAGAGTGTGGATGGGTGAATGTGAGGCAGGGATTGTAAAGCTCTTTGGAAAAAAGCGCTACATAAATGCATTCCATTTATATATATATATTATATATTCCATAGTACCCTTTGGTAGTAATGAAGCACTGCATCATGGTACCCCATGACAGTAATTAAGCACTGCATTGTAGTACCCGATCTACCCGTTGACAGTAACGAAGCACTGCTTGGTAGTACCCGTAGACAGTAATGAAGCACGCCCGGTCACTGCAGAGGGCTAGGCTGCTGTGGTTGTTCACCCCCAGCTTCACTGATGCCAAGAAATGTGAGATCGACTGATGGCTCTCAGTCCATGTGGGTACATCTTCCTGGCACCGGGCTCATGTTCTGGAAAATGTGCTTTAGCTGAGAGAGAAATAACATCTCAAAATTCTTTTTCTGTTCCCCCAAAATTCATGTTTATTTCATTGCGGCTTATGTCGCTGTTTAGTTACCGGATCACGTAGCAAAACCGATGCATGAAATTGGCTGCAGTTTTCAAACTGAATATCTGCCAAATGGTGCGTATATACACATGCGATTATAGAGAAGCTGTCGCCGTGTAACCTTATGAAAACATGACCTTTCCGCTGTGATCCATGGCAAAAAGCTAAAGGTGCTGCCACAGCCTAACATCACCCGCCCTCCAGGGGGCGCTGGTCTGGCTTGCCATTTGGAACTGCGCATTCCAGCAGTCACATGTTTTTTTTTTTTCTCTCTCTCTCTCATTTCTCTCCCCCCTTGTCTGTCTAACGGCACGTTTGCTAAACCCTGACCTGAATGCACTCTTAACCGCATCAGCGCGAGATCACCGTGAGGTACGACTGCCCGTGTATTGTCGTTCCCTTCCGTGTGTAAGCAGGAGAGAGCGGGCAGGAGGACACGGGGACAGGGTGAGCAGGCTGGCCTGTTGGGGCGATTTTTTTTTTTGTTTGTTTTTGTTTGTTTTTTTGGCCGCCGTTTTGCCAGCGAGGCCCAAAACGCCTTTAATTTGGCCACGCAGGCTGCTGTTCCTTGCGTCCCTGTGTCTGTGCTCGAGCGCGGAGAGGCTGGCCAACACTGCGATGGTGGGTGTCAGTATGGATCCGCAGCCAGGCTGCCTTCCTGTGGTCCTCATTTCGAAGTACATTTAGTTTGTCTTTCAGCTGACAGCTAGCTGTCCTTTATATTCATATTTTTAGTGTCTCTTTCTCTATTGGGGTGGGATTAAGGCTGTGGTCGGCGTCTGGTTGCAGTTCAGCCAGCTTCTTTGGCCACAGGAAGGTGTTCATCAGGCTTCGACACCCCCCCCAGTCGTCGGCGTGGGCCCATCTCTCACACGCCCTGCTCTCCGTGGCCTATCGGTGCTGCCGTCTAATTCCCGATGTCTCTTCTTTCCCTCTCTGTCCCCTCTCGTCGTCACTTGTCAAATGAATATGTGTCACCTTCTCCAGAGGAAACTCCGCTGGGATATGTGAGGATAAACCCCTGCATCCTTGTGGTTTCTGTGCGCCTCTAACGTTTGCCCGGGACCCCTTTCCTTTCATTTTAGTCACTTACCTTTTGCATTTTTTTTTTTTCCCTCTAAGTACTAGCTTTCTTAGAGGCGAATGAGCGATTAGCATTTCCCAAACCACGTCCTTGTTGGCAACAAGAATGCGGCCAGTAGCCGCTGGCTTCCTGACTGTCTACGGTGCTGAATACCGCCGCGGTGTGGCGGTAAAGTACGAAAACAGTTTTTGGCCCAAATATTCGATCCGTGTGATTAGCGTCACGCCCCAAGTTTGTGGTCCATTTTTCTGTGGGATCTCCGGGCTTCTCAATCTGGTGCCCTTTTTGGCACCTTGACTCCTAGCTCCGAAGACGCTTGATCATTGTTGTTGCCAGCCTGCCTGCACTAACCCCAGATGTCTCACCCCCCCCCCCCCCCATGTATTTCTGTGTGCATCAATAACCCCCCTCCCCTTTCTCACTGCCTTCAAGTGCTTTCTTTGCTGCCTATGTGCTGTGTGTCTCATGATTTAACTTGAAGAGGTCTTGCTCTGACTCTCCACCATCCCCTCCATTCCCCCCCCCCACCCAGATCCGCCCTGGCTTCCGCCCACCAAGGGCAGCCTTTGCCTGCCACCCTAAGCGTCCTGCAGAGCACAACGCAGGTGCGAGGAATGCACACCATCATCAGGTACCATGCCCCACCGCCATCAAATTAAACCATCATCTCTTCAGGTCGTGCATTTTAAGGGGCGTGATTCCAGTTGGGCCATTCGGACCCAACAGCCCGTCGGATGGCCCTGGTGTGCGGCGTTATTTTAGCGCCCTCTTCTGGTGTTCTTAGGAATAAGGACACGAATCGGGACGAGTTCATTTTCTACTCCAAGAGATTAATGCGGCTCCTGATCGAACACGCCCTGTCCTTCTTGCCCCTGGAGGTGAGTGTGTAATTAAGCCGGAATGCCGTCTCCCCCAGTCCGGTGCCACCCAGGTGACGGGCAAAGACGACACCATCGTTCCAGTGAAACTCCCCCTTTATCTGCATGTGACTTCAGCAGAGGCTGGACGTCTTTTGTTGTGCCCAGGAAGTCAACGCGGGTGTGTGACTCACACTTTCTCTGCTCTGATCCGCCAGACGGTGTCCGTGGAAACCCCCCAAGGCAGTATTTACGAGGGGAAGAGACTCTGTGGTAAACGGGTAGGTCCCCCCCTCCCCCCCACAGGTGCTTAGAGGGGGAGGTCAAGGGGTTAAGGGGAGGGGGACTCGGGGCCGTCGCCGTTTGGCCTGACGACGCCGCGCGCTTGTCTGCAGATCGCAGGCGTGTCCATCCTCAGGGCGGGCGAGACCATGGAGCAGGCCCTGACCGCAGTGTGCAAGGACATCCGGCTGGGGAAGATCCTCATCCAGACCAACCACGACACGGGCGAGCCTGAGGTGCCGTGTGACCTGTGACATCACCCACGCGGCCTACCAACCCCCCCCCCCCATGTGCCGCTGGCCCAGGGGGCAGGTCACCCACACAGAGCACAGATAAACTCCTGCTTCCGGGGGGTCTCTCAGTGGCCACGTTGCGGCGTGTGTCCCCCCCCCCTCGGGAATGCCGAGTGAGGCTGTTCGGCGGGAAGCGGGTGCCCTCCCTCCTGGGGGGTGGGGGGGGTAGTCTGAGGAAGGAGCTCTGCACCTCAATTAATTAATAGCCAAACACTCTGCTGTACAAATGAGTAAGGCAGGGATTCACTTGCTTTACTTCAAATAACTCCCTTAATATTTTACACCTTATTTAGCTACTTATCTTCTTTGTTCTTTCTTTAATTATTTTAATTAAATGTAGTGGATAATAAACTGGAATGGCATTATTTTTGGGTCCCTATAGGATGCGTATTTGGCAGCTTATGTAGGTTATGCTCGTTTGCCCATGGGGGGGCGGCGTTCGGGCTGCTCGGTGATGGCGAGTGTGGATCCTTTACCGCTGCGCCCCCTGCTGCACTCCTCCGGTTAATGCCGCTGTCTGTTGTCCAGCTTCACTACCTGCGTCTCCCGAAAGACATCAGCGAGGACTACGTCATCCTGATGGACAGCACGGTGTCTACAGGGGCGGCGGCCCTCATGGCTGTCCGGGTCCTGCTGGTACGTGTCATCGGGGGGGCGGGGGGGACACACTGACAGGCTCAGCCATCTTCCCATTAGCTACTTTCAGTTCTTATTAGGATGAACCTGCCAGTGACTGACGGCGTAATCAAAGCCTTGTGTATCCTGTCGGTACTGGGACATTATGGGGGGGGGGGGGCTTGCTGTACCCCCAGTGAAATAACTGAGGAGATAGGCTGGATGATTCATGCTTCCTGATAGAAATCGAACAAACCTTTTACTGAAACGAGAAAGGAAGTGAAGTTCTGTCAGGGGAAGCTCAGGCCTCGCGGAGGGGTGTGAGACACGCACTCTCATCCTCTGGGAGGAACCAATTCTCCACCTTATTGTTATCCAGAAGTAACTACTGGCGTCTTCCAGCCAGTTCTGTGATGCTCGGTGGCCAGAAACTGTCTGCGCCCAGTAGGACGTCCGTCATCGACGACTGGGATTGAGGGGTCGAGGAGACCTCGTCCAGGAAGCACTACCTGCCCGGTGACGCACGTTTCCTTCCCTCCTCCGCAGGACCACGACGTGCAGGAGGACAAGATCTTCCTGCTGTCGCTGCTGATGGCGGAGATGGGCGTCCACTCCGTGGCCTACGCCTTCCCCAGGGTGCGCATCATCACCACCGCTGTGGACAAGAAGGTCAGCGACGAGTTCCACATCATCCCAGGGATAGGTGAGAGCGCCAGCTTCCCCCACAGATATTAGCGTTACCTATAGCCAAATCGGACAGATTAAAGGTACAGTACTGTGCGCAAGTCTTGGGCAGTCAAAGGAAATTCCTGGAACTGTTTATCTGGGTAGCGAGCATATATTTGCTCAGAACAAAAAATACAATTTAACATACCACCTTGCAAATTAAGAGTGACACAACAAAAAATTAACGGGACAATTTTTTTGATCGCCGAGAAGTTTCTGATGTCTTGTTGGATGGTTAGATGAACACCACCTCAGTTCCCAAACCTCTTCTGGGGGGCACCTCGGCCATTTTTAATTCATTATTTAAATTAGTGAGTCGGTCAGGTATTGATCGGCCGAGGAGGTGCACCGATGCTCAGGTAAAGACGTGCTTGGGTGTGTCGAACGGCGGCTGCGGGTCCTGGGGGGGCTTCAGGAGACGTTTAGAAATGACTAAGCTGTGACACTGATGCATCATAGTTTTACACCACCATGAAGATCACTTTAACATCATTTTCTTTGACTGCCTGAGACTTTCGCACGGTACCACGGTATATAGCAAACTCCTGTGTTGCCTGTTTTCTGTAGGAAACTTCGGAGATCGTTACTTTGGGACAGATGCTCCTTCTGACTGGTATGAGACAGGCGAGGGCATGGACCACTGAGGATACAGCCGTCCCCTGACCCGTTTGTGCCCCGCGACGCATCTCCACCCCCTGGCATTTGCTGCCCTGGCCGCCCTGCCCCTCCCCCCTCCACAACCCGGACGGCTTGTTGCAACCCTTCGCTTTTACGAGGGGTTTAGCTTCTCGCTCAACCGTAGGTTTCTGGTGAACTGACCTCTGCATGACTGACTGACTTTAGTTTTTTTGGCCTCAGCCTAGTTGCAGGCAGCCAACCCCCTGCTGCGCTCTCAGAAGGAAACGCTCGGGTTTCAAAGGTCCTTGGTCTGCCTGCCACTAGAGGTCTTCCATGTGTGGCCCCTGATTTTGAGTTCAGCAGCTCCACTAATTCCCAGCGGCTCTGTGCATATGGATGTGCTGGGAGTGGGGTCTTCTTGGACGTTACTTTTTATTTTTTTTCCCCCACTGCAAAATATTATATAGACTTTGCTAGAAAGCATATAGGAGAGATGTTACAATGGTTTTATGAGGTTTCAGGTTAGGTTTGGAAAACGGAGCCCGGCTGTGATTTTGCAGGAGCCGTGACAAGACCGTCCTGCAGGTGGCGCTGTGTAAATACTTGGGGATGACTTGGCAAAAAAAAACAAAAAACGACCACTGGATGCCATGATACAGGGATCTTTGATGAGAGAAGCGGGTGTACTGTAAAATAAATTAACTAGCCATTTAAAATGTCTCTACCCAGCTGAAGACTGCCCATTCGAACCTGGTTTCATTTCAGAATTATACCTCTGGTTTAAAGAGGGCATCATGGGTAATCCCTTTGTGAAAGGGACTGCTGTGGTTTGGGGGGGGGGATAACTGGATGTGCAGTGAAAATGGTATGGAGAGCCTGGTGCCCTGTGGCTTAGGATTCTACCTGTCTTTGTGTTCCGACTGAAGCTGATGTTTACATGTATTAACTTCCACCTTACACCCAGTTTCTTGGGTTATACCTGAATGACACTTCCACTCAAGTTATTTCCCCTGTTCATTTAATGGTCAGGGATGTCTGTACTCTCACTGCATTCTGGCTGTTGCCGTGTCTCGGCGTAAACAGTCCTCGAAGAGGGCGGAGTCTCTTTATAGACGGAAACCTGAATCCCGGGTTGGTAAGAGCGCGCAGCAATAGTGCGGTGCGGCGGGTCCTGACCCGGGGCTGAGACAACCATGTGTTCTGCTGCTGGATGGAGCGGCAGCTGGCTTCGTATCAGGTTGTGCTTCATACCATCTGACCCAGAAAGCGTGACCCGGCGTTCGGTGCCAGTGTTTGGCGTTAACAAGCTCCTGCACTAAACATTTTTTTTTTCTTTTTGCATTATGTCCAGAGGTCAGACATGATCCAGCACACAGTCTATCTTTGGACTGCTGGTGAATGTTTCTCTGTAAGTGTGCTATTGTGTTTTAATCAAGTCTGGGCCTTATGAGTCGTATTCGGAGGAGAACCTGTCCATTATAACTGGGTCCCAGTGAAAAGCAGCTTGTTGAGCCCAGTTTGAGGTGTTTGGATTGGTTGTCACATCTTCTTGTGAATGAGACGGTCACCGTGGTAAACCGGAGTGCAGATGGTACCGCTGACCAATTACTCTGCATCCTGCCTTTAATTTGAACTACTTGATATTGTGAGCATACTAGTTTGTTTTAACCACTTAAAAATACGGCACAAACACTAATTTTGTGGATAGTTACTACCGTTATATAAATCATTGCCATGAATCGTTTTTAAACTGCGTTAATATTTGTAGAGTAGTGTTAAAGGGTTTTCAGCCCCCCAGTCCGCGAATGTGACGAAATTACATTTTAAAAGTTAAAAATGCCTCATTCATTTTAAAACAGGTTAACAGCTGCTTTGAGCAAAAGCTAAGCTGCAAGTGAACTTGAAGACAAACATCACGACATTTCCGTTATAAGACGTTTTGTTTACTCTCTGCTTAAAGCGATTTTTATTAGTGATAGTTTGATCGTTTTGCGTCTACATGAGTAAAATAAAGGTCATAGAAATACACATTTGGTGTCCTTGATTTAATGTGAGACTTTGGGTTCTCTGCGTCTTTTGTTAGAACTTTACATATAGTCAACAGTGTAAAAAATTAAATACTTAATGGCTCGTAGGTGACTTGTTTAACGAGCCTGAGAGAGATACATTATTTCTACCTGTCTGAAAGCACAGCATATTACACGGATTTATTAGCATTATTGTGTGTGTTTTATGATCCTCTGTGATCGAATACCATAATTAGCCATTATTCAGCCTGGTTTGTTTGCTGGAATTAAATATATGCAGTCACACGTAGACTATACGTTTGGCAACAACGCTACAAGAAATGGTTAAAAAAAAACAACAGGTATTTTGGAATGCAGGTGCCTTTTTATTTTTTAGCTTCCTGTTGTAACTGGCCCTCCAGATCCTGTAGATGCTCTGTAGGGAAAGATCGGGGGACCTGGCTGTCCACAGGAGGGTCTCATCATGGCACAGGCACGCGTGCCGTGTGTGGACGGGCGTTGTCTTGTTGAAAGACTGCGCCAGGGTGCTGTCTCAGGAGGCTTTTGGACGAAGGATGTCACTGACGTATCGCTGTGCTGTCAGAGTCCCCCGAATCACTATCAGAGATGACCTAAAGTCACACTCTGTCTCTTCACGCCGTGATGCCAGGAGTAACGCCGGTGAGTCTTTCCACAAAATTGGCAGGATTGGTTCTCGCCACTGCCGTACGCGCACAAGACAGTCATCTGTGGTAATGTAGAACAGAGATTCATCGCTGAACATGGTAGGACGCCACTCGTCATCAGTCTATGCCTCCCTGTTACGGCACCCCTCCAAACGCTGCCATCTCTGCGCTGGTGTTAACGGCAGCCTACGCATGAGACGGTGAAACCATAGTCCGGCTGATGCCAGTCGTCGAGTGCAGGATGACACGGGGTATTGTAGAGAGTCCAATGCCTGAGTCCGGAAGGCAGGCGCAGATGTCATGGGGTTCTGTAATGCTTGGCACACAATATTACGATCCTCCCTTGGTATGGTCTGTATTGGGCGACCAGCACCTTCACGACGTGTGTGGGTGCCCTCACGCGCCCACTGGTTCTAACGCCTAGCGACTTCTGCATGCCTCACACGCCGAGCAATTCCATGGTATGACCACTCGGCTTCATGAAAACCCACAATGCAACCACTATCAAACTCCGTGTGCTATCTACTATCAAACTCAAGTGCTGATAATGCTCTCTGATGCGTCTACGAGGCATCCTCTGTGTCTGGTCACTAGACATGCCAGCTCCTTGCAAATCGAATCATTTACATACCCATTTCTGGTCTGCCCTTACACCATGGGTGTCGCCGCCATTAAATCTCACATCACATTTCATAATTATTCGTTTGGACGATATTAGTTTAATGTCAGTGTTCAAAATGCTTCTGATGCCCTTGCCTTGTACCAAATTACATCCAAATCGGACCATTACTTCTGGGTGCTAACTTTGTTTTGTCACTGAGTGAGAATATGGAGGGAAAAAATAATATATATATATATATATATTATTTTATTATTATTTTATTATTTTTATTTTTTCCAGCCTTCAAACTTATCAGATTTGCCTCAATCACAAATGATATTACTTCTGTCGGTGTTTTTATTGCAAACTCGGTTTCTAACGGTAACTTTAAAACTCAAAATGGATTATTTGTTTTATTGTAAATCCTATAGAAAATCCAAAACTGAACCCACATTTTTTTTTAATCTGAAGCACAAGCCTCGATCATTTAAGTCCCCGCAGCGCCCTCTCTGACCGCCGGAGGGCGCTATTAGCTGTTCGGAAGCTTCATCTGCTGTGGAAGTGACGTCACCGACCTCCATGAGGATCGTCGCTCGCAGGGCTCAGGCACGTTGCAGTTTCATGTTAATATGAAATGTTATGCACACGCGGGGGTGCTGAACTTAAGCTTGCATACTTAATGCCTCTTTTTATAGATGATGGTCAAATGGCCGATTTGAACTACTGACTAGCTAAGAGGCACATGAGTATAACATGGAACTCAAATTTAGGAAGATGTCTAAAAGTTGAGCTGTTTTTTCCAGGCTAAATCGTTTGTGATTGTATAACCATTTCTAGTGCATGTGTCACATTTTAATTCCAAATGTCAGGATATTATTTTTCCTTGACGCCGCGTTTTTGCAATTTGTTTGATTTTAATTTGAGTTCTACACAAACTGTAAGTGGCATTAAGTTACGTTACCCCTGCTGACATGTTGGTCAGCTGAGGTTCAGGACCGCGGGATAGGCACGTGTGCCCGTAATGCCCGGGGATTAAAGTGCTGCTCAGCCAAGTCTGTTTGGGCTTCTGCTTTCCCCATGCTAAACACATAAAATAACGTTAGAAAAACAAGAATGTGCTGACCGATATCAGCAAAAAACCGACCTTATCAAGCCTTTACATAACATTGTTTGCTTGGTGTTCATCCTCCGTTTGTAAATAAACGATGTTACCACTTATTTCCCATGACAGGTTGTCTTGTTTTAGATTATAAAGTATGAAATGTCGACTTTTTTTTAACATAGCACATTTTTGTCCTTAACCTGTGATTTGGCTTGCAACCTTCCAGCTGCGGATCGTTATGTGAGTTGCAGTAATTAGTCGGTTAAATATTCTTTCAGATTTTTTTTTTCTTCCATAATTTATTTTTTCTAGCCTACACAATCCTACTAAATAGCCCAAGAGACAATGGGCGAAACACGAAAGTGTTTATTCTCATTTTTTTTTTTTAATCTAACAAAGAATTTAGGTAGAAAGTATGTGTTTGTCGTCACATTTTATCAGATTAATCGGAGTTAATATCCCAAACCATGCCTTAATATTTTTTACACACTTTGCATAATAGTGTAAAGATTTTTTTTTTTTTCTTGATTTTGTCGGTTCACCCGGCTCTATCCAGTTTGTGTTTGTATTTTCCAGGGTACAGCATGGCAGGCCTGTGGAGAACCTATCAGGCACTGATGTCTAAGAATCCATGGACTGTGCAGATAGTCACTGCTGGTGAGCACAACCCACACTCATCTTGGACCTTGTCCACACATACATGGGTATTTCTAAAAAGTGTTTTTCCTGCGTAATTGCGAAAAAAAAAAATCTGTTTTACAAAAGCTCCGTTTTCACTGTAAAACACCGTTTGTATGTGGATGAAAGGCCAAAATTCATAGAAAAGCTATTAAAAAAAAATACCCACGTATGTGTGGACAAGGTCTTAGGTACCCCAGGAATTCATATAGCCCCGTGTGTCCTGGATAAAATCAAGAGCCCCACCAGAAAGATTTTTTTCTGACCTACGATATCTCTGTTTCTGGGGGTAGGCTCAGTGGATGCTCTGAGAGGCAGGTTGGCACCTCCCTAATTAGATTACCAATCAGAGGACTGATTGGCTGTAGAGTCCTCACACCATGGATTGAACAGCTGACCTAAAGGTTATACCAAAAACCTACGCACACACTGGCCCTTTGCTGATAAGATCGCCTTCCGCTGCTCTAAGACCAACCCAGACATAATTTCTGGTTTTTCTGACTTAAATGGTCAACCAGGCAGTTGATTTTGACAATTTTCTGAAGCACAGTGGCTATAGTCTTCAAAAAAATTGAAAAGGGATTAAGTCTCGTACCTCGTATAAGCTGTTTACCCCGACTCAAAATGTTTGACTGCTAAATATGTTGACTTGCGAGGTCAGAACAAGGGGTCACTGTCTCGCGTCTCAGTGTGTCACAGTGAGAGGTCAGAAGCCTGAAAGGTGAATCCGAAAGTCGTCCTCGCTAATCAGTGCGTGCTGATACTTCGGAGAGGGTTGTTTTGATTCAGACCTTAAGGAGCATGAGATGCTTCAGCCCAAAGATCGATAGTGTTCCAGTGAAGAAGGATCTTGCCTTTTTATATACTTGGGGGGGGGGGGGAGGTAGAAAAAAATACATAGATGTAGAGTATAACACGGGACTCAATGTCAGTGAATTGAATTGATTTTGCCAACTGAAGTACAGAAACACTTCAGGTTAATATAGCCATTGTTACTATGTACAAGGAGCTGTTTAAAAACAAAGGCAATAATGGAAAATGTAATGTTCAGCGGTGTATTTCCCGATGACAGTAACTCTTAGCATTCCACGAAGACTCTAAAGATATAGCTGACGAAAGGTATTTAATTTCCTTCATCTATTTCCCGAACAATCTCTAAAGAGATTGTGGTGGGGAGAGCTTCTTAAGTGCGACCTTAATAGGCGCCGAAAGTCGATGGCGCGAGAATTGATTATTCCCTCCATGCAGCAACTGCTAGGCTGCCTCATGAGGGAATGCAGCGTTCTTTTTAAACACGACGCCGCGGGAATCCTTCAAAATTCTGCATTAATCAGAGCTGGGGAGAAGCTAAAAAATAAAAATTAAATTATTTAACGGTAAATATAATTTTCGCCGATTGGTTTCCCGGACCCACCTCACCAGCATCACCATTTTACCTTTATTTGGTCTATAAAACACCAGCGTGCGCCAATAAGTGTGTCTGTCAGTGATAATGGGACAAGCAATGGGTCAATAGCCGAAAGAAAAGTTGCGTTACTATGAAGCACCTTGGATGTCTTGAAAACGCTATATAAATATAACTATTTATTCACATAGGATAATGTCCATTGCGCTTCATTATTGACGACTAATGATTATTTCAGGGTGCTTTTTTTTGGGGAAAAAATATTGTGCTTATATATGTAAATGAACATGTAGTTCCAACTCTAATCAACCTCACGGACTAATGTTTTGATATACTGTGATTTTGGCACATTTAGAGAGTGTGTGCATTCCAGGGGTGTCTATTGGGGGGGTATGTTCCCCTTGTTTCTGACAGCACCCCCCCTACCTTCCCAATAATGAAATAAACTGCACATTCTTTATCTATTCCTTATGAATCCACGCATTACTTGGCCTGTTCACTGACCATGGTCGAAACCTAATGAAGACTGTAGTCATGTATCAGACCAAATCATATTTATCATGTGGATCAATAATTTTTTTAGTTAAGTGATGTTTGGATATGAATCTGTACCCATAACAAAGTTTGTTGTATTTTAAATGAGCAGTATGCGCCGATGACGGCAATAGGAGACCAACTTCACGAATGAATATCTTACGGAAGATATACTTAACTAAGAATGGAGACGTGCCAGAACGTACCAACCACATAGTGTTAAGAAGTTTTCGGGAAACGCGCCCCCGGTCAGGAAATGAGACTCTTTTTTTTTTTTTTTTTTTGACTGTTGCCTGGGGCTCAGTGCGTTAGGGCGTCTTAATTTAGGGATTCATGTCCAGTAGATCATGGGTTCAAATCTCATGGCCAGCAGAGTAATCATATCATTAGGCCTTTGATCAAGGCCCTTAAATCCACCTGTTCCAAGGTTGCTGTATGCTGGCTGACCTGCTCTTTCACCGTAAGCCCACCTCTCATATCTGGTCGTTGGGACAAAAGCACCTGTAAAATAAATGTGAGTGCAATGCTATTTAAGAGATTTAATGTCTTCTGTGCTGACGATGCATTTTCCACACCACTAGATGGCAGCACGCCACCTAGACTCATTGTGTGTTTGCCTGCCGAAGTCCTGCTTGGTTTGTTGTGCTGGCGACAGGAGTCATGTGTTGCATCTTGACATTCAAAGATCTTGAAAATGAATCTGTGTAACACTAAACTGCAGTGTATCTGTATAACTAACCATATTGCTTACAGTACAACTGTGAAATGGATAAGTGAATACTCAGGAGTGATTGGTTACTGATTTGTGCAATTTATATATATATATATTAAATATATATATTTATTATATATATATTAATCTAACCCCAGTGATTGGTGACACCGATTTGTTGCCATTTTGGATCTTTTAGCGGTAGGACAAATGACCTAATTGATTTTTACATTCTGAATAGCGCGGCGGCTAATGTAGCGATTAAGGACCTGTAACTGTTGCCGTCCCTGGAGGCCCGTCGCTCTCAGTGCCCTACGCCAGTTAGAGAGATGCAGCTGGGTAAGTGGCTGTAGACCAGGACCAATTTCATCAAAGCGGTTCCGATAAGTGACTAGACGTAAACATAGCCCTTTCTATGTAAAAAAAAAAACAAAAAAAACATGCTCATTAGAGAGATTCTGTGTCTGGCTCCATTTCAAGTGTTGCTAGTGAACAGGAGGGATAGATCAGCAGTCAGTCGGCGTGTGTTGGGGTGAGGAGGGTTCTGCGGACGAGGTGCGCGTCCCTCGCCGGTGGCAGATGTATGGAGTGACACGGGCTGCCGCTTTTAAATTCGCATTTTATTCAGAGCCCTTGGCTGCGTTCTCCTCATCTGGATTTGCTCTGGCGTTTCAGCATCTGTCTCTCGGCAAGGAATAATCCGTCCCTTTTGACAGAAAAATCCATGTCCTTTGTCATCCGGTCGTCGGATGGACAGGAAGCGCCGTCAAGGCGGGCTTAACAGATGACGGTTTGAGAGCGACTCCGCGCCTGTAACCAGAATGCCTATTCCGGGATGGGCCACAGGGTACCAGAACCCCCTCCCCTCCCCTCCTCTGCTCCTGCTCCTCAATGCTGAATGGGGGGGGGCACGTTTGCGTAACCAAGGTCACAGTGCTCAGCGGTGATACGCAGCCTTTGTTTCCACGCGGCGGGGGGTGGAGCGGCCATCAGGACGGTTCCTTGTGCACCAAAGATGGAGGGATGACTCAAAACTACAGCAGAGGGTCACCCAAGCAGCGAGTCATCAGTCCGTGTTTGGTTGGCACTGCCTGGATGCCCTGTGTTCCTGACAGTTCTCACAGAATTGCTCACATCATACATAGCCAACCCCCCCCCCCCCCCCAACTTTGTTTCGAACTTAAGGGTCTTTTATACGCCGGTAGCATCTGTGGCTGATCTCAGGTCTGATCAGATGTCTGTTCTCCATCCATATAATGAAGAGAATTCTTTTAGCTGCAAATTCGACTCCTTTATCAGGATGCTGTTTATGGTGTGATTAAATGGTTAAAGTTCCACACGAAACACTCCAGGCAGCGTCTGGGTATGAGGTGTTTTCATCTTTTTGAGCCCCCGGTCATTTTTCTGGTTTCAGCATTCCCTCCTCTTACCGCACAGTCGGGCGCGCGTCTCGCGAACGCTCGCGGTGACGTTAGCTAAAGGAAGGGGACCGACGGCATGGGGCGTTTTGCGGACGCCCCCGTCCGGCCGGCGTGCCTCGGAAGCTGTTAGAGGTGGAGAAAACTCACCGAAAAGTAGAACTATAATTGAAAACTGCAAATTAAAAACGCCGTACCGAGCAAGCACGGCCTTCTGGGCCTTGGGCTCTGCCTCGCGGTCAGGGTGCGATGGGGAGGCGTGTCTGCATCCGCGCTGGCCGCGGGCCAGAGGCACTCCTGGCCCCTCTGTGTGTATGTTCCCATAATGCTTTGCTTCACTTTCAGCTCATTGGGGGGTGAGAACGTCAATGACGTCAATCAACATAAGGGATCCCTGAAAAAAAAAAAAAGCTCTGCGGCGTGTAAACGTCAGACGGGCCTTTCTGCTCTCGTGCGCCGTGTTATGCCGCGTGGGGGTTTGGCTTGGCGGCTCTCAGTCGTGTCACAGATCATTCTCGCGCATCTCCTATCAGTCTGTTAGCAGGGCATGCCCCCCCCCCCTCCTCCCGGGGGCCACCATACTGGCGTCAGCGGTTTTCTGCCGGCGCTGGGTCACGTCCGACTGGAGGTCCCGCCTGCTTTGTCTCTGCCTGACTTAGCGATTAGTTAGTTGCCACGAAGGGGGGGGAAGGCCTCGATCAGACGGAAGCCGACCTGTAGCTGGTAGTTGCTCATCTCTTATCGCTCGTCATGGAATGCGCGACTAGGGTGTCCGTGCTCCCTGCTGATCCTGGTGGGGGGAATAATGATCAGGTTAGCTGTGGGGGGGAAAAGTCGGCGCTGTCGCTTTGGCTGGACATGGTGTACCTTGAGAGGCGTCCACCACTACAAAGTTTTTCTACTCAAAGTTTCTTTTCCCACCCATTTCATCTAGTTTAAAAGCTCATCACGTCACTTAGTTCAGCAACGCAGACACCCCCCCCTACGGTAAATCTCTGAGGTGTCCCTAAGGAAGAGTCCGCCGTTCGGCCCTGCAGACCAGGGGTCACCTTGGACCCCTCATGACCTGAATTCCTCGGGTAACTCGCTTCAGCATTAGTTGCTTTAGCTCTCAGTCCCGCTGTACTTCTTACCTTTTTTCTATTTGATAAGCAACGAAAGGGGCTGTTTTTAAACTCGGTGTGAGCCGGATGTAATCTTCCCTGTACCACCTACCTATTATGCATTGAGGGCCCTGCTAGGTGGGAGTCCCGGTTTGTAAACCACCCAGAAGCAGGCTGCCTGAGCCTTCTGTTCCTTCTCCAGCCTCTTTTTCTGAATACCGTGATCCACCACCTATCAGCGATAGGCGAAAATTCGCGATATAGAAAGACCATATAAACAAACATTTTTTTTTTTTTATAGTTTAAGCCTTAAAATACCCCTCCTACGTGCCTGTGGTGCTGTGTAGAGTGTGGAGAATTAGGTGAAAAACACACGGTTGGTATCAATAATGGTGAAAATGAGTATCTAATCAGATACTAATTTTCCATATTGATTAGTATCTGAGAATTGATTTTTGACAGCCTCCAGTGTCAGCTATATCTTCCGTTTCTGATCGTTTCGCGGTACATTTTCAGCGGTGTGGCAGTGAAAAAGGTCCCCCCCTTAAACAGTTTCCAGCTGCGCAACTTTCCGAACGTTGTGTAGGCTATTTAAACCGGTATTGTGGCATAAGAAAAAATCATATCATAGCAATAATAAAAATCGGTTTTCGGTATGAACCGGTATACCGCCCAGCACAATTGTGTGTGTGTGTATATGTACAGACACACGTCGCAGAGAACTGTGATGCGTTGGGATAAAAGTCACGATATAGCAGGGGCACGATAGCTGAACCACGATATAGTGGGGATCACTGTATTACTCTTAATTTGTTTATTTTGTTGTTTGTTTAATTTGCTTGCTCGTTCTTTTGTTCATTAATCTATTGTTCCATTGTATTTGTTTTTTAGTTACCCCTTTGCTGCGAATTTAAGATGAGATGAACTTTATTGATCCTTGGGGGAAATTCGATCGCCGGTAACGGCGAGGTGGAGAAAGTGCGGACAAACAAATATGTAACACAAACAACTGGGGGTTTCGCCTGCGAAATAGGTATCTCATTGTGGCCAGTTTGGGGACGCGGCGGATGGGTACAGCTCTGTGTTGCAGGGCAAGCGGTGACGTGTCCGCTGTGACCTGTCTGCCAGTGGCAGATAGCGGCCGCGCCCTCTTGCGCCTGCAGACTGCGCTAGCCGTCGCTCCTTCCAGACTCTCCCGTTTCGTTTCCATCTGGCTCTGCTCTCCATCTTCGGACCCCTCCACGGATGGCCGATCGACCGGCCGAAGATCTGCCACCCGGACGCCCGGCGTCGGAGCGACGCAAAGCGGGACGTTAAATGCGGAATCCTGCGGCCGCTTACTCACACTCCCGGTGCCGGCAGCGGAGTGCAGGGACCGTCAGTGTTGTGGGTCGTCATTCGCACTTTACTCACTCCCCTCGGCGGCGAATCATCTCTCGGTGTCGTCTCTGACCTTTCGCGCGTACGACGCGGTTACTCTGTTCGCTGCCTCCGAAAGACTTTACGCCACTGAACGGTGGTGTTTGGGGGGGGCGGGGGGGGG
>JAABNY020000038.1:7043015-7061453 GCA_015164015.2 Brevimyrus niger
GACGCATTCCCCGAACCGCGTGAAAACCCCGGCCAATAAAAGCCCCCCTTCTCCCTCCCCCCCCCGGGCCCCCACCCCCCTTTTCCCCCCCGCACCTGCTGCCCCACCCCCCCCCCCCCCCCCCACTCAAGAAGGGAAGTATCGAAGCCTGGCTGCCCGTCTCACCTTCCCTGAAGGTCATGGAAGCCGCGCCACTGGTGCAGAAATCGGTGGTGGCCTTACGGACAGCGCCTCGTGCCGGGAGGGCAGGGAGGGCATGGAAACGGAAAACTGGGGCACGGGAGGAAAGTGAACGTTCGAACACGGTGACGTAAATCCAGCCATTTTCCGTGCCGTTTTATCGCGCAGGTTCGCGGCAGTCGCTCGAGCAAGGCGGAGTGTCAGAATCTAAGCATCAATTGGCAGCCTTTGTTATTATAACAGGGGATCTGTTTTGGTGCTCATTCAGATGGTCTAGAAGAAGGCCATCAATGGCAGGCTGAACGACAGCACTGTTCCCTGGGTCCGGCGGAAACCAATTCTTGCAGAAGTGTGTGTGGGGGGGGGAGAAGGGGGGCAGTTCACAGGCCTTGTGGTGGCTTGTCTGAATATTTAAGAGTGTGAAGGTTGCCCACTTCATTTTAACCGGCAAACATCACTGGCCGAAAGCACATCTTGTAACAGAGGAAATGTGAGGGGCTTGCATTATTGATTCGCTCATCACGCGGCCATCGCTCATCATGTGACGCCCCCCACCCCCTGTCACCTGCATGCTGAACTGGGAGAATTCCCCCGAGAGCTAGCCAATCACAGTTCTCGTTTAGAGCTTTTCAGAGCCTCCGGGGTTTTTTTTCTGGGCAAATTGGAGTGAAACATTAATAAGCGCTGTTTAGGGACATGAGTGAGTCAAAGAAGGAACAACAACAGTTTAAAATAATAGCCCTCCAACTTTGTTTTTAAGAATCACGTAATTACGACCATCATCCGATTAACTCATTTTCTCATAGGAGGTAAAGGCAGCCGTTTTTCGCTGGTGGGGGGGGGGGGGCAGCGTGAACGGCGAGAGCGTCATAGCCATGCAGCGTCCGTCAGAGCTGCATACGGCGCATTAACGTGATGGATGTTTCCAGGAAGCTTGTGTCAGGGTGATTCACTGTGATGTGTGTGCAGGTGGCCTTCGCTCCTTGCTTCCTGGGCTCCTTCCTGGGCATCTCTGGAGTTCTGAACGGCCTGACGGTGGAGGAGAACATCGCCAAGCTCAGGAGGGTAAGACCGACCTCCAGCCGTGGACATCGAGGCCCCAATTATCAGGCCACTCTACAGTCTGCCAGACAGTCGGTACCATACGTTCGTGTTCGCTGGTTTGGTCGTTTCTAGGGTGATTATAATAATTCCGCCACGGTTAAGAACAGAGGCTGTGTCATGTTGTTCCTGAGTTGCCCATAAGGTGCTGGGCCAGGAATCCACTTTATGTTTACAGTAAACACAGAGGGATTGTGACCCACGTTCAGCTGTCACTTTCATTATCGTCTGTAAATGGCTGAGCTCTCGGACGCCGCCGCACTGTGTTAGCTTTTGGGGGGAGGTGACTTGAGAGTGGCCCCATGTTGCGGTCCGTTGCTGGCGACGTCCCAGCAAACGCCCCGGACTTGCGTATGCGATGTTCCTGAAGTACTATAGTGGGTCCAAATTTTTGCCTCAACCCGTTTGCTCCAGGCAAAATATTAAAGTTGTGGTGTGGGTGAGTGTTTTATATTGGGGGAGGGACACAGCATAATAATTTAAGTGCAGAGTTCTGCTTTTAGTTTTTTATTTTGGGGGGGGGGGCACAAATGAAGACAAATTAAATACTGGCGGGGTTCACCTCCTCCCCCATCCACCCTGTCCCTATGGCCCTGGTTGTAGCTACACCTTCTAATCTGCATCCTTGAAATGTCCAGTCCTATCTGTCCATCCTCCCAACTTCTAAGTGATTTTTCCAATCAAGATCGGGGGGACGCCAGGCTGGGGAACACCCTAGATAGGATGCAAGTCCACTATAATGCCCTTACACGTGAACCAGCCTGACGCCAAACTGGAAGGCGACGTAGCTCCGGTTGGATGGGGGCTAATGAGAAGCTGAATGATGCGGTTAAGCGGGACCCTTCGGCACGGATCATCGAGAGGGCTGTGCGCCATCGGGCGCCTCTCAGCGACGTCGTCTCGTTGATGACGTCGTCTCCCCGAGTGACAGACCGAGAGCAGGCCGGGCGTCCCCCTGGACCCTCAACCGCCCCGCCATTCCTGCCTGAGCCTGACGCCTCACGTATGTCGCGCTTACAAGCACCACTGGGCTACATCTGAGAACAGAAGCCCCTGGTTTGAGTGTCGGCCTTCTGCAGGCCTGCCGAGCGTCCAGGTGGCTCGCCTGCTCGCCAGGTTTTCGGAGAAATAAAAGCGGAGTATTTAAAATCGGTGTATTTAAAAGCAAAAAAAAAAAAAATTAAGAGATCTGCTTTAATAAAAATAGTAAACATATTTGATGCAATTGCGATGAATCAGCATTTTGATTACATAATTGTTCTGGGGCTATAAATTGTTGTGCAGCCAATAATTTTTAGAAATGCTTTTTTTTTTTTGTAATTATGGCTGTGGATGAAGCATAAAAATCGTATGCAATTGACGTGGAAAGAATCACCCGCCATGGCCCCGGGCGCCACATTCGGAGCTCGCAGCCGCAGAAGGTGGACAAGCTCAAAGCGAAATGGACCGGCCCGGTAGCGGCCCTGTATGGGTCCGGTGCTGCCCAACTATAATTAGTGGTGACTCATGACTCAAAGGAGCGGGACCGCGAACGCGGAATGGACCCTCAATGAGCCACCCGTCGATTATTTATGTCGGGATGCGGTTGGGTTCAAAAACCAGACAAAAAGGTCAATCGTTTTAACGTCAGAAGGGACAGGAGGCGGATGACAGATGCAGCCATTCGCTCGGGCCTGTGATGTAAAAAGGCAAGGCAGGCAGTCTCCAGGGGCCAAATGGACCTTTTACGGAAGCGAGAGCGTTGCCATTGCAGGGCACTGAGCCTTCAGATTATACCAGTCGTCCCAGTGAGTGTGCGTGATTTTTATGGGTGGCTGCACGTTTTAGAGGTGGTGAGAGGTGAACTCTGTACTGGCATTTGAATCGGAGAGTTTCTACTAGGTCTGTGGGCGTTGCACGTCGTACTGACTGATCGTGTGACCGTTGCGTGGGTGAAATACTATTTGATGGTATTTTTTGTATTGTATTTGTATTTTTTGTATTGTATTGTGAACCTTTGTGCTGCTTGGTTTTCTCCCCACGGAAATGCTGTAGTTTCCTGGGTTCAGTATTCTGGCCAGCAGAGAGCAGATCAGTTACATGGTGGCACTTTTGGTCTCAAAAACATTCACTGTAAATTGAAAGACCAATTGTGACGAAATTCTACAGAGCTACGGTATATGAAATCCCCTCACGCATTGGGGGAAGGACTCAAACGGTGCAAGAGGACTCTGCACACTTCTCCGCTCATCTAAAGCAGGATTCAGTCCAAAGAGCCATTCAGAGTTTATTGAATCTGGAGGTCAAGCACACCAGAGCCTTTAGAATAAACGGGATTAGTGGTAATGAACCCAGATTTCCATTATGGTTTTCATAAAGGCTCAGCTTGGCGGCTCGTTCCCCGTCTGGAGCTTCGATGACTGGGAGGACCAGAAAAATGCTGAGCTCAACCTCCCTTCCCACCTCCACCCCAGGGCTGAGGGGGGGAGAGCTTTTCTCCATACCCAGATGAACTTCCCAGCAGATACTTTACAGATGTTGCCCGACGTGACGTCAACGTGCGGGGCAATACATGGCCAGCACACTAAATGACACTATAAATAGCTGCTTATCGCGCTGCCATGTAAGGGGCTCATGGTGTGGGCATCGATCTGCCCGCTGTGGCTTTTCTGCTCAGCTAATAACCTCTCTCCATCTCCTCCAGGATTATACAGACGCCTTGATCTCCAATTATACCGTAAGTCCTTCCGTTGTAAGAAGAGCCTGAAATGGAGAGGGCCACCAGTTCTCATATACGCTGCAGGTTCTGTAGTGTGTGGTGCTTTTGGGTTTGACTTCTCCTAAAGGGTCCCTCCTTTTTCCAGCTGTGGCCTGCAGTCCAGGTGGCCAATTTTTACTTTGTCCCGTTGAACCACAGGTGAGTGTCTCCTGGTCCTCTGTCAACGGTAACCAATCCCACCAAAATCAGGTATTACTTGCTGTCCAAAGTCAGAGCTTTAATCACAAATACACATCTCAAATACAACTTTCCCACGTTTAGCTGTGATTTAGTGTGTTCAGACGCAATTTTAGTTCTCAAATATTATCTTTGGCTTTCCACAATCCAATGGACAATCGTGCGGCAAACAGCAGTGGAAGGCACATGGAAGATTGGAAGAAGGAAGAACTTTCACATAAGTATTAACCCCAAGTTACATTAGGAAACATGAAATGCTTACTGTACAAATGACACCCAAGTCAAGACCTCAGCGACACCTGAACGCAGCTTCTGCTGTTCAGAGGCAAAACGATGTACTTACATATTTTTTCAAAACTGAGTTATTGCTGAAATTTATTCTCTTAGACTCTGTTTTATCTCATAACAAAATATGGTAGTTAAGCTATGGTAGTTAAACATAATGTACCTACGTTCTGCACATGTGTCAGCATAGATACTGTGTTTTTCCTTTTGTAGGCCAGTACGGTTTAACCCATTTGGTCCTGCAGAGCATTTGCTGAAACTGCACCCATTGGTTCTTCTGCTCCAGGGTCCATTTGTAGGATCTGAACATGAACGTTGAGCTTCATGTAAAAAAAGGCAGGTTTGGCTGTGTCTAACTCCCCTGTGGAACTTTGTCCTGCAGGCTTGCTGTGGTGCAGATCGTTGCCATTGCATGGAATTCCTACCTGTCCTGGAAAGCCAATAAGATGTGATGATCGGGGTCGAAGGTCAAGGACTATCTACTTTTGCACTGGCTGGAGAACCATCTACACTATTGGGGGGGGGAACTGCATGATATTGTTGCTAACTGACAGTTTTTCATCCCATACAAAGACGACAACTGTAAATGAGAAGACAACTCTACCTGAAGCTGAATTCAAAATTTTCATGGTCAATTAAAATATTCCACATTCTTCATTTAGGTATAGCATTGGTGCTATGAGTGTACACGTAAACCACACGTCGGAAAGAGGCCCCTTTCCTATAAATGAAACTGTCCAATGACAGCGGCTCCTGTATGATGCATGTGACTGCATCATCTTGGCAGCGGCGTGTCATTGGTCACCTGATTGTGGGAGATGCTGTGGTTCGATATTGACAGGGGGTAGGTGGTGCCAACTCCCTGCAGCCTGAGCCCTGGAGCTTTCACAGTAGCTTTAAGTAAGTTGCTGATTTTAATCCGTCATGTGACATCCGAGAGTTTACTAGACGAATAACGACTGAAATCACTTGTTTGAAGCAAATAATGGCACAAACAGCAACACATCCACTTGGATTTTAATTATGCACCCCTGCTGAATTCTGATTACTTATAGCACATATCAAATCCTAGTCCCAGTCCTAAACGGCCACAGTCTGTGCTGATTTTGGAGACTTGACATACATCCCAACAACTTAAATTAAGAGGGTGTGAAATGAACAGAAGTGTTAAATGTCCAGTTTGGTGAAATCAGGGGATAGAGAGGTTGAGGGAGAATTGGGCAGTCGTCTGTAAGAGGTGCTGAAACTCATTTTACCTGAAGAAGCAGCGAATGATGAGTCTCTGGGACCAAAGTGCTTTCTGTGCATTCTAGGACGTTCCTGTGGACTAATACTAGGCAGAATAATGCTCAATGATACAGTACTGTGTGTGAAAATTAATAAAATGTAGCTTACATTATAATGGTATAGTGGTTGCATATGTTGTTAGAAGAAAACCAAATACAATGTTATTACTGCAGTCATGTGGATTCAAACTGATGTCATTTATAAAAATATTGTGTGTGTGTGTGTGTGTGTATGTAAAAGAATGCTTGGGTATGTGTGAATAAGTGATCCTATATAAAATTTTCAAATGAAACTGAACTGTATAACTCTCACCGTTTTGAATTAATTCCCCCGTTTCTTTATACATTAAAAAACCAACCCTGGAAGCGCCTGTGGTGACGGATGACGTCATGCGCTATTCAGGATTTGGCTCGAACTGTATGCTTGTTTAATGATCTTATTTTAAGTAATTCAATTAGTCTGCTTTCAGAATCTCTATATAGTATAACCTTAAAAGCCCGATTAATTAAACTTAATGCGTTAGTTACGTTTCGATGATTGTTTGCTAATAGATCCACATTTATGGTGGATCTAGCATTTACATGCGCTTGAGTTATATTTTAATCTGAGTATGATTAATGCTTTTATGATGCTAACTGGATACGGAGGTATATCGACTGAAGTAAAAGAAAATCTTCCGGAAGCTACTGGGGAGCATCGGGACCAGTGCAAAAATTCACATTGATTCAGCCGAATACATTTGGTGGTTCAGGATGAAAATGCTATATTGCATATCGGACCTACTACTGTTGCTGAAAACTTTATATTTTTTAGGCCTGATTTATGTTGATGGCGCCCCCGCATGGGACGATCCGATGAATTCATCCATTGATAAATACCGAAACTGCGGATTCAGGACCAAGGACAGATCTCGCATACCGTTGTGCACCAATCGTCCCCTTTTACATTTATTCAAAGTCACTCAACATAAAGTACTTCTGAAATGTTAAACACTTCAAGAAAAATGCCGTAATTTAAGGTTTTAACGAGTTTTAATAAAGCGGTGTAAATGTTTCTGTAGCCCGTGTTTACGGAAGCGTATGTCCCACGTTGGTTGTTTTGGATGTAAATACGTTTTAAATTGGAAAGCGGGTTTAGCTAGTTATGTTTACAACGGAAGTGATCAGAATTAATCGAGATGGTTGTGTAAGATGACAAGGACACCTGCCACCGTTTGGTGCTGCCTGCCTTATTGTTGTCTTAAAACTTTTTTAAAAATCACGGTAATATAACTTATTCCACTAGGTTACTCTATATTCAGTCCTGTTTCTGTAGAAACAAGACAACTTCTAATAAAAAATGTTAAACCACTACTATAACATCTACACATCGGTTGTCGTATTTCTGCAGACAAACTAACCTAGTTTAACATCTTAATCTGTTCCTGTTTTCTGCACACAACCTTCGTCCCAATGTACTGCCTCTAACACCCGGATCACCTTTTCCCCGAAACTCAGTAACTCTCAGCTGTGTTTAACAGACTGCCATTTGTAGCTGACAAATGTGCTCTGCGATTTACACGTTTATAGATAAATTATTTTTCGGCAGTTGCCTATTACTCCATCGCCCTCCTTGCAAGAGGGGTCAGGGAATCATTTTCCGTTTATATTGGCTTTTTCGGTGAACTGCCTTTTATTGCCTCTGGAAAATCACTATAAAAAGTGTTTTGCGGTAACTTGCTTCTGCAAATCTGTTATACTAAAAATTTCATTGATATTTTACCAGATATTGTATTGCCCAGCCTTAAAGACACGCAGCGGAAAGACAATATGGTATTTCAGCGTTCAAAATGTTACAAAATAAAAAGCAGTTCTTTAATTCTCTCTATGCTGGATTTTATAATAGCAGCCGCCGAGTCGTTCAAAACATTGGCGTTTAGTTCAAACGCAGCTGATTTACAGGCAGTTTATGAACTTGCATTGACGTCAGTGGAGCTGCCGCCGATGTATATAAACATGGAGCAAGTGGCGCACCACCCGCATCCCGTCAAGCTGCGCTTTGCGGACTCTGCCTTCGAGTCACACTTTTCCCACCTGCGAGAAACTTACAGCGCTTCGGAAGATTAAAGTAAGTCCAAGATTTTCTTCTGTCCTTCTGTTCTGTTGCTTGACACCACCGTCTAAAAGCTGCTGAAACTAAAAGAAAAGCCTTTAACTACTGATAATGAAAATGGTCGACTTTTAAAAATGACTATTGAAAACTTTACAATATTTAGCTTAGTTCCAGAACTGAACAAGGCAACATGTGATTATAGTATATGCTATACCAACCATACTTGCATGCTCATTAAATACGTTTTCGCTATTTTATAATATTTTAATTACATTTGTTTTACATTTTCGAAGCCTAATCAACCTTTCATTTACGTTTTCAGAAGTGTTGCTCCATTTTGCTTACCCAATTTGATTACAGAATGTCTCCAATAAAAATGTCTTACATTTCTGACACACACACTGTGCTATGTGTTATATATGTTCAAAATTCCTACCTTGGACGCTTATATAAATAATACTCGTATATATCTCCTGCTTGGTTCATTTTCTCACGCCGGGTACCAAGACCGTCAATTAGAAAACGATTCAATTTTTTTCCTCAATAGTTTTATTTATTAATGTATTTTTTGCTAACAGGGTACCTGTCTATCCACCATGAAACCTATTCCCCTGGTCCTGCTGGTGGCCACGGTATTCATGACCACCAACATCCGCATCAGTGCCGGTCGACCAAGGGACTTGAGCATCTTTGACGGTCACGGTTACAAGACGCAACTGGACCAGGTTTTGTTAAAGGCCGGCGATAATGCCATCTCCTACCTCATAGGTGCAAAAATACTTAGGTATCTGCAAAGGAACCCGAAGGGTCTTTCACGATCTCCTATAGAAAGCCTCCAGGTTATGACGGCACCGTCCAGCAAGAGCTTCGGTCACCTGGCCCGCGACTTGTCGCTAGTGGATGGAGAGCAGTCACTGGACGTCGGCGACAGCATGGAGGAGCCCGTGGACTTGTCCAAGAGGAATGACGACCCGCCCATCTCCATTGATCTCACTTTCCACCTGCTCCGAAACATGATCGAAATGGCGAGGATTGAAAGTCAGAAAGAACAAGCGGAACTAAACCGCAAGTATTTAGATGAAGTCGGCAAATAATATTTCACTTCGTTGTAATTTAAAAACCATTCTCAAAGCGAAACGAATGCCCCGGCACTTCCACAGTTTTGCTTTTCTTTTACCCAAACTGCTGTTCATCGTGCCATTCGAAGTCACAATGTATATTTCTGTACGTAAAACAGTAAAACTAAACACGTTATGGTCAAGGCGAAGCCCTGTACTGTTTGTTGCGGTGAGATTGGTATGAAAACACATGCGCTATATAGAAACATATTCAACATCTTCAGTCTTCGTTTCTCTGGTATTCATTTTGTCCTGTATTGTTCGGATTTTTGTGTGGGTGTTCACTGTACTAATAGACGAGCAGTGACTTTGACATGAAGATTCAAACAGTAATTCCCCTTCACACATATTAGCCTGACCCGTTTGTGGGATACTGTCAAGGGGGACCTACTTTTTCATGCCTTTGGCCAATGTAAAAAAAAAAGATCACTTTTTTGTTGTATATATACATATGTACAGGTCCTTAATTCCTTAGTGACCTTATGAAATATGTGTTTCCAACACAGCTATTGTGCAAACGAGGAGCATTGAATGAGCTTCACTCTTTCAGTAGACTATGATGTTCTCAGGCTCTGTCCATGAAGCAGGAGTGTCGTGAAACTTTGAACTTATAAAGTTTATTTTTGGTTATATCGGTAAATATCTGGTCGGATTTTTTCAATTTTTTGCGCTGCTGGAATGTTTATAATAAATGCAAAAATCTGGAAATAATTCGAGTAGGCTATTCAATTCCTCAAAGTATGTGATTCTGTAACGTTTCTGAAAGTACAAACTTTTTTGTTTCTTTTTTTTTTCAGTTAGGCATTGTGTTAACTGGGACGTTTCATGCAACTTCAGCAACGTGTTATTTAATCCGGTATACCTGAGATTTTAACACGATAACTGCTGATCTTGCATCAGTGCTGAATACTTGAATAAATCCATGTTATAAATGACACTGAACAGGTGACATAGAGTAAAACGTTTACATACTCACTGGTTGCAGAGGTAGTGGTTCAATGTGATGCAGTCACAAAAAAAAACCTTCAATAACATAAATATACCATATTAGGGGTAGCAGGGGGTTCGAGACCGCATGCAGCTCAAATCCCTACATCTCCGATTTAGACAAAACAACATACTATACATTTCATCTTCAGTAGTATTTAATCACGGTTCAAATAGTGACATAAGTCATTGGTGTAGCAGTAATGAAAGATTTTTTCCAGCTGTATTTTGTAATAAAAAAAATCTTAACATGTCTGCTGATTCTGTCAAAATCTTTTAAGTTGGGGCACTGTAATAAAGGAAAGAATTATGCTTGCTAAATATAGGATATATTCATGTCATGTGCTTGTTTTCTTTCTGGGGGGTGTTCAAAAAAAAAAAAACCAACAGCATGTTCAACTCTGACACATTGGCTTATATGATGTAAAAGATTATACAACAGTGCTTGCAGATGTCCACACAGTGGCCTGTACAACCCACTAACACATCTTATTGATGGAGTCCCATTAAAGAGTAAGTAGTTCATTACAATGCACAGCCATAACAACATTGATTAAGTATTAGTGTTCTGTACAAAGAGGATATTAGGAAAATAATCAGCTTTTTAAAGTCTACAAATCTATTCATACTTCAAGTCAAACCTTGCAAAGTAGGCAAGCAATCACCAAGTAAATGTTTCTAGATTATATAAAAGTCTTTATCCCGTGACTGTAAAATGAGAAATACCAAACTCAAAGAAAGTCATCCCTTGTTAGCGTAACAGTCATTTGAGGATAATGATGAGTGTATTTCACTGGAAGTACATCTGACTGACCCCCCCTGTTCAGTGTTGTGACATTCCGGAAGGCCTTTGCCCTAAAATCTATGCAGCCTTTCAAGAAAATGAAAGCGGATTTTTCAAATAAGTACCTTTTCACCTGACCACCTGCTGGTTAAGGAGGGACTCACACCCTAATTACCAATGACCTACATGAATCCTACATGCCTTATCAATGGTCTGTGAGACAAATGTAGATCTACCTTCACTGTCCCTTTAGAAAGGAAATCTGTTTCTCCAAGATACTGACATGCAAAGTTACATGAATGTAATATCAAGATGAACTAAAACAGGAAGTCAGAATAAAAAGAGTCATAACAGATTTTCCGTTTTCCATTCTGGTCTACATGTTATTGTACATTTGACACTATACCTCCATAGTCAAGATCATTCTTCCAGGAGAAAGACTTGAGTGATCAGTCTTGCTTGAGTGGGCAAGATGGAGCTGATAAGGGGCTTCAAATAATCAGTGGTGCCTCAGCACATTTTTGCCCTCGTTTGGGTATGGTATATAACTGGTGCTACAATACTGATGTGCAGAGAGAAAAGGCCCACTCAGTTCTTCAATGTGCGTAGGGGACCAGGCCAAACCTTCTTTAAAGTCCCCTTTGAAGCTCTCCTGGGAAAAAAAAAAAAAAACCTGCGGGGGAACAATAAATATAAATTAAGCCCAGAAATATGAAAAGACCCACAACAATTCCAGTTCCCACTGGACCGAATCTATTTATAAAGTTAAACAAAAAAAAAGTGATGACCAGGTTTGTGTTTGGCGACAAATAGGGGCCTTGACTCTCCACTTGCGAAGAGAGAAAAAGAATGGTTTGTTCTTGAGCTGGTTACGTAAATCCCCCCCCCCCTTTTCACACACAGCAATAACTGCAGCAAAATGCAGCAGTGAAAGGATTCCCAGCGATTGTGACTAAACGCAAAGTAACGGGCGATGTGTGACGTCATCATCGGCGCGTGCGATCTGAGACCTCCGTTCCCTGGGCCACCACACCGGCTCATAGCGGAGATGTTACGCATCCAGCCGTCACACCAACCCCACCCCCGATTCCGTTTGAAACAGAAGTTATCGATGGGCAGCCCGTATTCGAGAGCGCCGTGCGTCAAACCGTCATGCTCACACCCAGCGGTGATCCATCTCCATCTGCAGTTGGGCGAGGCTTGCGTCTGTCCGCGCGGCTTTTGGCATTCTGATAGAGGCCTCCTATCAATAACGGAGGAGCCGTATTTCGTTACTGCGCTCCCTTCCTGTTGCCCATCAGTCAGCGGATCTCGGCCAGAGTGACAAGGTCAGTGCCCAGGGCGACTGTGGTGACTCAGAAGATGATATATCCCAACGGCTACATCGCTTGGTAGCGGTTTGAGGTGCTGTAACAAGCTAATGAGAAGTTAGAGGCATTGCCCTACAGACCACTCCCCCATCAACTATCATGTCCTGGTTCCTTGGAAGTCGTGACAAATGAGTTCCCAGGATGCAATGCGGCAGCGGCGAGCAAGTGGTGGCAGAACGGGCACATGGGGCTCTGCCAGTCCGACATACATCATCCCGGAATGTCAGTTTGCGGTTGGCCGCCTCACTTTTGGAAAGGAGACTGAGCGGAGAGCCTCTCTCACACTCAAACACACGGGTCTCCATCCCGGAATGAAAATTGCCCTCATTTTCTGACTCTGAAAGTGAATACTGGAAAGATGACAATTGCATCTTGCGTCTCTGTTTTTTAAAAATATGGGGTATTATTATATGAGCCTTTCAGTTTAAGTGGATTCCATACGGTATATGATATGACACAGCTTCCCCCTTCTTCAGTTCACTTCACATTTTTTTTCTCTTTACTAATGTAATTCTACTGACTAAAGGAAATTACTTGTTCCAAGTTGATCTAGAACCAAATCCTGGATTTTTTTTTTTTTAAACAAATGGTATCTATGACGCAAGTTGTAGCCCTTCTGTAACCATCATCCGAGCTCTGACAAGTACCATTTGCAAAAATGTAGCCGTCTCAGAATTACTATCCAGATAAGGGCAAAGGCTGAATAGGAGAGCGGTACAGTTTGACTAAATAAGCGACGTGAGATGGCATCTTTGGGGCTCAGTGGGATATATATGGGGAGGAACCACGTGAGAAGGGAGCCATGAGGATCCACGGCAGGATGGAGACGGCTGCCTGAAAATCGGAGAAGGTTAAGTGCAGCGGAGGGCACTGCGAGATGGACACTGCGAGATGGACAGTGCCTTCAACAGCCAGGCTGAATGGAGGACATGTGAACAGAAATCACCGGATGAGTCCATTTATTGGAAGTTTCCACTTCCACCTGAACTGAGAGTGGGGGGGGGGGAGAGAGAGAGAGAGAGAAATGGGGGACATGCTCAGAAAAACAAAAATGTCAGAATGAAATTTCTGCAGCTTAATCATCGTATTTGCTCCCATTGGGGATCCTGAGTTCCCGCTGAATTCTGTCAGTGTATCGAGCTTTGGAGAGACGCACGTCCGTAAGAGGAAGAAAAAAAAAAAGAAAAAAAAACAACAGACAGGCTTCCCTAAGCACCGGTAAGCGGCTGACGGATCGGAGGGCCGCCCGCGTCGGTGTGCGGCAGCGGATGCAGCTGTCTCCCCCCAGCGCTCCCCGCGGTAGCCATTAGCTTCAGGACTGAGGAGCTCATTACAGAGGCCTGGAGGGGCAGGAGCGGCAAGGCCAGCAAAACAGCTCAATCACGCCAAAGGGAGACTCTCCGGAAGACAATGCTAATGCGGGGAGCAGGGTGTAAGGCATGCATCACATCACAGGAAGCTACAGGGAATAGCGACAGGGGATGCTGAATACAGCAGGCTGTAGAAAGGACTAGAAAAGGTGAAGTGAAAGGGATTATGGGAATATACTGACCCATTGATCGGAGTCGGGCCCTACTGGCTCCTAGGCTCCTTCTCTCGGCCAGTCAGATCTTCCAAGCTTTCCTCCCCTTCCTCATCCACAGGGGCTAAAAGAGACAGAGTCGGCGTTTCGAAAGACTGATGGGTTCACTTCCAGGTCAAGATCGGGTCGGGACCAGGGTGGCAGCCAAGTCACCTACCTGTTTGGAAGTTAATGGCCCGCAGAGCACTGACAACGGGGCCGGCGTCAATGACAAAATGCGCCATGCTCTCGTAGCCGGGTTCGGTCCGCTCGACGTCAGCGGCCAAGGCAGCATCCGTGATCCTACCCAGGGCACAGTGTTGCGGTCAGGTCTCCATCCCGGCCAGGAGGGGGCACTGTCCACAAGGCTCACTACAGAACGCTCACTCACTTCCAGCGTTAGGTCCTTCCAAACTCGTCGTCTTTCACATGCATTTCACATCTTTACTAAATGAATCCAGTAGTAAGACCACTGTGCCAAAATAAGTGGAAGTACGGCTTTAGTAAAGAAAGCAAAGTAAAGTGAGGAGTCTTTCATGCAGATGCCACTAAAGGAATGCTTGCAGGGCTGTGTGTGATTAATACAGGGTAATAGAGGGAAAATATCTTACTTCTTAAAAACTTCCTTGGCGTTCTGTCAGACAAAGGAAAGCAAAAAGCAGCCAATCAGGTTGCGTTTTTTTCTGCAGTTGCCCGTGTTACACTCTGACCCCCAAAATCACCCCCATTGACAGAAAATCATCCTGATACAGTATTCTGTGTGTTGGGGGGGGGGGGTAGACCAAATAAAAGGGTGTGACCACCTCCTGTGTCGCAGGGAGAAGCTTCATGTGGACTGGCTCCCAGCCCAGGGAGGGTTCGAGTTAGCGCTGCTTTCGTTCTACAGAAGGCGTGGTAACTCACCCAGGAATGGGCTGTGTGGAGGGACCTGGCCTGGGCAGGAAGGGCGACCTGAATGGGCGGCTGGTGATAACTCCACCCTGCGATCTGGTGTTGTTTTTAGTCTGGGTCCGTCTTTCCCAGTATCACTCTGTCCAGATCCGTGGCAGTTCTGACCTTACTACACCCACTTGGACCACTAAAGGGTCAAACAGCACTTTCCATCCTAGGGTTTAACAGCACGGTGCTAAATAACTTTGTGATTTCTTAATCCCGCTCTGGTCATTCCACCTGCTGCAGTTGCTCCAGCTGAGCTCTCAATTAGCCTTGATTGAATTGTTGTTCAAATTATTATTCAGACCATGTTGACCTAAGTGTCTGTATTTCAGCTGTCTGTACACTGATTTAGGTCTATAAAGGTTGAAGTCTAATAAATATACAAATACGTTCTGTTCTAAGTAATTCTTAGACCATCGGAATATCAAACTATTTCCCAAGAGCAAGTGATTTTATAGTTTTTTGCCGGTAAGACATCCCCTGAGTTTGAGTTCAAATTTAGGTTAAAAATCCAGATAAACAGAACTTTACCACCTAGTTCATGAACACTAACTAATAAAAAATAGACAAATAACTAACTACTATTTAAAGGTTTGTAAAGATGAGCAGCCTGTAGGACAGGTGGAACTTAAACTCATAAAACAACCTCATCAAGACAGTACACTTGGTAGCAGACTTCTATAGACATCTTCCTGCCTGCCTTCCCTAGCAAACCAAAGAGTCTGCGTCTGTATTCAGGTCGATGAAATCTCTGGAGATCACCATTAACAATAGCTTGAGGTAAAACATTAACGTCACTGGCCATCATCAGGAAAGCCCAGCAGAGATCGTTCTTCTTTACCAGCCCAGGAAACTCCCTGTATCCCATTCTCTGTTACCGGCTGGTTCTCCTCCATCTCCTCCCTCTCCAAGACTAGGTCACAGCAGGTGGCCCCGCTCCGCTGAGAAGATCTTTGGCTCTCAGCTACTATCTACATAAAACGTCTTCACTGCCAGGGTGAAGTAGAGATCTGGCAAGACCACGCACTCACTGCAGCAGTCACCTCTCCTCCAAACTTCCATCACCACTGCTAGCCATCACCTAAGCTTCTTCTTGAAAGTTATCCAGCTCCTCAGTAACCCCCCCCCAGCTGGGAACTACCAAAACCAATCATAAGTCAGTTCAGTGTTGCCCCGCGTTTTTGCACATCAGTTGTTGCCCTTACTGTTCGTTGCACCTATTTTTGTTAGTGATGTTGTCATGTGATCCTGACTGTTTTCGTCTGCACTCTGCTGCATTAATGATTTTGTTTGCATTTTGTCGTGTTATCGTATTTTGTTTGTACAGTCCACTCTCCATATCCACAGGTTCCGCATCTGCAGATTCAACCAACCGCACATGAAAAATCTTTGGGGGAGAAAAAGTTCCAAAAAGCAAAACTTGAATTTGCTGCCCGTTGAGCACTACAGTGAATCCACGCGAATGAAGTGATGTGTAATTTTAGGTGTTGAGTGTTAACACAGAGTGTGTGTGTGTATTATGTTTATATTTCATTGTTACATTACATTATTTTGACGTTGTGGGGACCATATTTAAGTCCTCTGTAAAAGCAATCAAAAAACTAAAAATGCCAAAAGTCTAATGATTTGTTTGATTACTTGTGGTTGAGGTTTGGGCTGTGTAAGGGTTAAGGCTGTAATGTTGGGATTACAATTTAATCCACAGAAATTAATTGAGAGTCCACACAAAGATATAATTAAAAACGTGAATGTGCGTGTGAGACTTTTTCTTGTATTTTTTCCTAAAAAATTACACATTTACATTGTATTCGGTATTGTAAGTAATCTAGAATAATTTTAAGAATATGGGAGGCTGTACGTAGGTTATAGGTTGAAGGTGCAAATACAACTCCATTTTATATAAGGGATTGGAGCATGCACAGGGAGCCTGGAACCAATCCCCTACAGATACAGAGGGACGGCTGTACTTATTGTTTTTGTGGGAGTAACAGGAAAATTATAAAAACCCAATAGGCGCTTTGGCGCCCTCTGGGGGACAATAGAGTGGCCAGTGCACAGTACACTGAGGACTGTCTGTGCAGAAACACACCTGCAGGAAGACAGCCATCTGCGGCTCCTCCATGGACTGGATAGCGGCCTCCACCAGCTTGACAGTGCTCTCCAGCTGGTCGCCGTGGTGCCGGATGAGAGTGCGTACGCGACCCAGCTTGCCGTCCTGCTCACGGCCGACACACTCGACCAGCTCCTTCTTGCGCTGCTCCAGCACGTCATAGAGCGCGTCGAACCTGGCGCACAGTTGCTCCTTCTGCCGTCGGCCATTCTCCTGTGCTAGCGAGAAGCAGACCGGGGTCAAAGATTTCCCAGAAAATGACACTCGCCCTGAAGCAGTTGCCTCTCTTAAGGAGGAACCTTACTCAGAAGATCACCCGTGTAATGTATGGTGTTTTAGCGCAATGCTCTGAAAATTATTAGAGGTCTTGTACCACAAAAAATTACACTGTACTACACTGCAGAAGCAATTCCTTGTATCCACAATCATGTCTTTAATGTGGAGCTTGTCAATTAGCAACCCAGTTGATTGTGACTGACCTTTTGGTTGATCCTTGCCAACTAATTAACATAATTTTAGATTATCAGGCCTGTATAACATGTCAATTATTCTTATTTGTCCCACCCAAAATGTGTAAACAGCCAATTACAGTCACCCAAAACATAACAACAACCAATTACAGTCACACAAAACATTACAACAGACTCTGATCTGCCACAAGCTTTTCCAGGCTCTCTTCTTGGCTAATTCTACCCACATCTTGATTGGCTGGCTTAGGTACTCAGTTCTTGTGCCAAAATGTCACTTTCCACAGTAAAAAAGAGAACCGTCAATGCAGCAATTTAATAGTAATTGGATCCAAAGATATTTGTTCCAGTTGGAATAAAGCCTGTGTGTTTACTGCATAATGAGAAATTATCTAAAATTCAGGAATGACCCAGCCTAACTTTGGCACAAACTCTTCACTTGGCGTGTTCCTTGTTTGAAAACTTTACAGATATGAGATAGTAAATAATAAATTACTTTGGAACCCAAATCTATTTATGTAATGACAATTTCAACCTCTCTGCACTTATGAAGGTAACTAAAACTGAACAGGACAGGTTGTGCTTTTTAAGCTACTTCAGAAGAGTTTTTTGCGGCCCTATGATTGACATAATTTTTCAAATCTGGGCCCAAGTCTGAACTAATTCAGTAGCCATGCAGACTGTATGAAACATTAGACTACATAAAAAAGTCATTGATGTCTTACTGAAGTTTGTCCCATTATCTAATTGCTTAATTACCAAATTGCTGCATGTTTTATGGATGTACCATGCTCGGGACCGAACCAATAACCTTCAGGTTACTGCAAGTTAATTTCTTTAAGCACCATGTCCCTTTAATTCATAGCAGGTTAACGCTAATAAATTTGATTCTTATTACCATTAAAATGATACATTTTTTAGCAGACATTTTAATACAAATTGATCCATACTACTCAGGTCCAACAGTTTAACGGCGGGATATTTTACTGAACCATTTCCGAGTTAACAATGATTTTCTCTTTTTCCTCCTGGGATGTGAACCTGCAAACTTTTGGTGGCAATTCTGGTTCTCTAATTGCTAGGGTTCCTGAGTCACTGTGGTGCCGCTCACCTCGATGGCCCTGCCAGTGCCCTCCAGCTGTGTGATGACGGCCTGGATTCTGTCATTCCCAGCCACCAGCATGGCAATCCTGTCACTCAGCTCGGTCTGCAGCACAGCGACATGC
>JAABNY020000038.1:7072932-7094230 GCA_015164015.2 Brevimyrus niger
GAGATCCAATCAGGATGTTTGTTTCATTTTGCCAGGCAGCCGACAGTATCCACCCGGGACAATGAGCATTATAGCTGCGTATTAAAACAAGGCTGCAAGCTATGCTGTACAGAGCTGACTGGACAGATCAAGTTATGGAAACACCACAGGAGGAAACGCAAGAGAACTTTTTGTGTTCCGAGTCACGGAAAAGATCAATGGAAGGGATTTGCTTGGAGGTCTCGCGCCCACTTTCAAGCAGGCCCAGTTACACCTGAGCACTTCACTGTAATTGACTAGATCATAATTAAATAGCGTTTCCTCAATTCTGTGGGAGAAACACGCAAGGGTGTAGCCTACTGCTAATAATGTTAGACCAAGACGGGCTGAATGAGAAATAGCCCAAGCCCAGGGGGGAGCGGCCCAAGCCCAGAAATCGACACATCTCATTCGATTGGGAACCGCAAGTGGCTCGGGCCGTGCCGTCCGTTCCCTTCCTCTAAGAACACCTGATGGTTCTGACTCATGAGGAAGGAGAAAAAGAAGGCAGCCCTGCACAGACTAGCTGTGTACAGACCTGTATGATTTACCGTCTACGGTCAGTTACATCGAAGGCACTTTCCCTCTGGAGGTCAGACGAAGCCCCATGAGGCACTGGGGCTGACTGTTCTACCCGCCCGCAACCGGCTTCCATGTTGACATGCCTAGACTCGGGGGGGTGACTCACTGGCGGGCGCAGTTTTGTTTGCTGGCTGCGCCCTCGAGTGAGACTGGACACTGACAATGACTCCAAGCCACAGGGAGAGTGACAGTGACCCAGCCTCACTGCTAATATTGTAACATGCGAGTGCCGTTATACATTTCATATTCATTACAATTTACTTTATACCTAAATATATAATTTATATGTCATACAATTTATATCATATGTCATACTTTGCTTCATATTTTTGTGCATACATATTTTATATATTATGGTCTGCTCTTTTCTTTGGAAGCATGACTTTGATGGTTGCACACAGCATTTAATTTTACCTGTTGTGTATGACGTCAAGTCAGTTAACATCAAGAAACCGACGTCGTTCTGATCTGTGGATCTTGGCCGATATTTAAACGTTACCAATATTCAAAGTGGGAAGCGCCACTGTACCACGGCTAGACATTACTGAAATAGACATGCTCAGATTCACAGAACTAAAAACGATGCAATATCGTTCAAGCTTCAATTCAGGCAACCCCCCCCCTCCCCAAAAAGTGCCTCCCCGGTCAGCTGGTTGTTTGTATCATTGTCATTAAATAAAAATGTTATTGGTATTGGTCAAAGTTTCCACATAGGTGCAAATACTACAATAAAAGGCTTTCCATTGTGTTCTAGTGCATTCCATTCTATTTTATTGCATTGCATTATATTCCACTGCATTGCCTTGCTGGCAAGTAACACATGCAGTGGAGTCTAACTTTTTAGGTGGCTTAGAGGTTGGCTGGTTGGCTGTATCTCCGATATTAGACCAAAATATGTTAATCATATCAGTCACATTTTCATCAATGGTATACCACTACAATAAAGTACTATTCCAACACATTCTGTTTTATTGAAACATATTCCGGTCTTTACCATAGAATGCCAATCAGCACAGCCTTATCAGCAATCCCATAACAATGTAATCCTCTTGGAAGCATGACAGGTTAGCAGCAAGATATACATCTCCTGGTAGTACATTTCCTTAATAAACAAATTAAACATTAAACCCAGATGAGCCGGGAGCTCAGGGCAGATACATAAACTCCCAGCCCTACCTGTGTCAAACACGCACCCTTTGCGAGAGTCTTTAAGAATCACTCCTGACCTCGCCTGCCCTGTTCAGGCATGCAGATTCCCAAACCTGATTTCCGCCCCCAGATCCCCACACGAAGACTCCGCTCTGACAAGTCGCGTTTCACAGACACGGCCAGGGCGTGCACCGGGGCGGCCCACTCCCGAGGGGCGCGGCCCTCACCCCGGCCCGCGAAACTCACCCCCGTCCTGCTCGGCCCGGATCTGCGCCTCCAGGTCCTCGGGGTCCACGTACTGGTAGCTCTCCTCGTCCTCTGGGGGCTTGCAGCGGCCGCAGCAGAAGCAGCAGCAACAGCAGCAGCAGCAGCAGGTGACGAAACTGCAGCACACTGCCAGGGTCTGCGACGGGAGAGACGAGGAAATCAGCCGGCATGTCTGCCTGGGCGCAGGGGTCAGCCAGACCACCGGAGGCAGTACAGGGCCCGGCCACACACATGTTGGGCTTGGGGAAATGAATCTGAACCGTGCTGCAAGAGATCAGAGCAACCCCCAACCCCCCCCACACATACACACTGTGCTCCTCCTCATACAAGAAGCTAAAGCTCATTTCCTCAGTCCCTGCGCTGACCAAGTAGGGACGCTCCAGGCGTCTAGGGGGGGGCGGGGGAGGTTGTTACTCAGCCCACAGCAGGGCTCAGAGATCAGAGCTGCTCATAAACACAGAACTTTGAACTGAACTGTTTGTAACTCAAGCCACACTGTAAACCCTCACTGCTTGCTGGACCCAACTCTGTTTTGGGACGACCTGCCTGTTAATATGCACCATGGTGAAATTATCAGAGTGATTCAGTCTCGGCTGCAGTGTGCCAGCTTTTCCATTAACGAACCATGGTTCAGGCTCCAGAAGTCTGTAGAGCCCGATCTCTGTGCTGGTTCTGTAACCATTTCCACAATAATCCTCCTTCGAATACAGCCGATTTAGAGGACTTTTAAAAAAAAAAACATCCCCCCCCTACACACAACGGCGGGGAAGCACACTCAACCCACAACTCGACACGAAAGGATGAGAGGATCAACATCCAAAATGAGAAGGAACTGTGAAAGCACCACCCAGCTCTGTACGATGACCAATCGGACGGCAACCCTTCCTGACATGGAGCCCTAACTGGCTGCGTTAAATCCCCGTCCCCATTCCCGCCATTCCTCCTGCATTAGCAAAGACAGTGTATCCTGCAGCGAGCACCCAGGACCTCCCAAACCAGGTGAATGCTTTTCGGTAACATGCTGGGCTGCCAGCCTGGTGACGACCAGTAGATGTATCCCACACTCGGGGCTTAATCCGCCTGAGGTATGCAGCCAGCTGCATCAGACTGGTACAGTGAGGTGAAGCCTACAGCCAGGGGGGGGGGGGGCGCTAGGCTTTGAGTTTGCTCCATACTGGGAGAATCACCAATTCCAGTAAAAATATCACCAGGAGCTAGTCCACCTCTAAATACAAAGAAGAAGCTTAACTCACACAGGCCAGGCCTTCGAAAAATGGCAAAAACCAAAATACACCTCAGATTTAACGCCTACATACGTCTCCACAGCTGGCCAATTAACAACTTGGAGGCTTCAGAACGGAAGGTGACAGTCCATGATAATCCCCACCCACGGAATGGTTTAATCCACTTCACACTGATTATCTCATGGGCTCCTATTGGGGTAAACCAGGTTAAGACTGACAGCATGATAATCCCGCCCACAGCAGTTCTTGGAGCCTGTAGTTACTCCCAGCGCTGATGTCCTGCCCCCCCCCCCCACTCACCTTAAACCACCACTTGGACATGAGGAAGTAGTACTTGACGCTCTCCTCGCCGAACTGCTCCGACACGTACAGCCCCATGGAGCCATACTCATCGTAGATCTTGCGCTTGGTCTCGTCGGTCAGGATGGAGTTGGCGTTGTTGATTTCCTTGAACTTCTCCGCCGCTTCTGGGTTGTCCGGGTTCTTGTCAGGGTGATATTTCAGTGCTAGTTTCCTGAAATGGGTGGGAGGGGAACGGAGAGATCGAGGCCACAATCAGCACAGCGTCACCACAACCAGGACAAGTACAAATAGCTTGCAGACTGGCAACGAACACAGAATAAGCGAAGCATACAATAACGTGATTAACTTCTTTACGCAGGTACAAAAAAAAAAAAAAGAGAGAGATATTAATACACACCTGTAAGCCCTTTTGATGTCCTCTGCGGACGCTCCCTTCTCCAGGCCTAGAGTCTTGTACAAGCTGTCCCCCATAGTAGACATCTTTCTCTGGGGTCTGCTTGGTTCTGCCATGGCTGGACTCTGTTGAGAGTGGAGACGTGTTCAGACAGGCTCACCGCATGGCCTCGTGCTGGTATGAAATCAGACATTATACCTCAAGCATAAAAGCAGCCTGACATCCCGGCCTGTTTCTGCCATGTTGACAGGCAAAATATTTGACTGATGAAAATAAACACTTTAACGGTAACTGGAGCAGCATGGAACCTCGACCCAGATCGTTTCAAATCCAGGCGTCACGGGAGCTACATGGATGAAAACCTTCAAAAAGGCACAAAAAGGAACAACAATGAGACAAAGCGACTCCCCGACAAACTCCACCTCTAAATCGTCACCGGGATTTACTACAACATTCATCTTCAGGCTTGGAGGTAAAAGAAAACAATATCTGACGGACCGACAAAAGCGCAAGCCAATGTCAGACATAGCATTTTTTGCTGCGTTGCGGAGTCCAACGTTAGTCCCTCACAATCACACGAAGACAGTCAATGCCACTCAACTTCTATGAGGCAGGTCAGTTCTGACAGGAGAGGTAGATGCTGGTAGCTTGAGATGGACAACGGCAGAGCAGGAACAGAGTATCACAGACACCGCTAATATGCTAAAGGCGATTACGTCGTGCTGAGCTTCACAGATTACACCACCACCACCACCCCCACGTCTACTCCATCCTGTGACTGAAGGGACATGCCTGATGCATATGTTGGGGGGGGGGGGGAACACACCAGGCCCCCTTCCCCCAATAGAAAGAGGGTTAAATGTGTCAGCTTCTAGCAAGTGTCAAAGCCTATGATGACCCATCATTATTTGAAACCAAAAACTTTGTAGGTTCAAGTCCAATAAAACATATGAACAAAACAAAGAACCAGCCAGTCAGCCAACCAAAGAAACAACCAACCAACAAAACAAGCAAGCAACCAGCCAGCCAAAGAAAACCAAACTAATCAACGAAACAAAAAAAAACAGTTAAAAGAAACAACCAACCAACCAAACAAGTAATAAATCAAGTCAATCTACCTAACAAAGAAAAAGAAAAACAAACAACCAACCAAGCAAACTTCAGTACCCAAGATGAACAAATAAACAAGGTGTATGATACACTTAGGTGCTGACAGTGTGGAAAACCACAAAAACCACATTCAAAACCACAAAGATAAAAATTAATTATTTGTAGACGTTAAAATTGGTAACATTCCTTCACATGCTTTACATATGAAAAAGAAATGTGGAAAAAGTATCAGAACAATACGATAATATTACATACCTCAACGGGGATCACTTGCAGAAAATAAATAAATCTTCCCATCTCACCTACTACATCCCACCATGTTGATGAGTTGGTGTGTGTGTGTGTGTGTATATATATATATATATATATATATATATATCCCATAATCACGTTATAGCTACCATAAAACATGAAGTAGTTTTGCAACATCAACACGTCTCCTATATGTGGTATTTAGAAATCCCAAAGGTATTATTTTTAATAGTCAGAATACAGATTGTAGGTGCACAGCATTATCGGTGATTAGACCCTCACTTAAGTTTTAAATAAGTTAATAAACAAACAAGTAAATGGGAAATGTGTCATAAATATTCTAATCTCTTCCAGCATGCGCAGCATATGTGAAACTTAGAGCGCAATGCAGCCGCAGAACGGGCAGGTGGCGCAGATCGGGGAGTAACAGTGGTGTAAAACTATGGGTGATCTTTTTAACTCTTCAACAAGAAGTTGGATCCTCATTTCTATGGTGTGCAACTAACACAGTGACAAGCCCGTGCAAACTCTCTCTCCGGAGTTTACAGTACCCCACATGACTTATGTCGTTTTGTTTTAATTCCGTCATATAACAGGGTCAATTATATAAATGGTATGACTGCATAAAAACATAGATACCGCCCAAACACACTGCCTGCGTTACTAAGTTTGTCGATTAATTCGAATTTACAGTTCAGGACAATGTGTTTTTATGAAAATCGATTTTGTTACTCATTTTACACGCAAACGCCAAAAGCGGAACTAATGCGACGCACCGGTCTTCACGGGTAAATTAGCGCCACGCACCCAAACACTCTAGCGTATTCAGAAACAAGGCAATGGTTCGGTTTTGCGCCGTCAGACACAGATCAAATAAGTCCTCGTTGCAAAGTCTGTTGCAACCAAAGGAAGCAGCACGACAAACTTATTCCAGCACCTAAAGCAGAAGCACGCAGCGGAGTGGGAGAAATGCAGCTCCCAGCGAAATGAAATTACCCACAGCACCAGCACAACATCTAAAGTTAAGCAAGCAACTGTCCCTGACACGTTTTCGAACTGTGTGCCATATGATGAGAATGGGGCACGGTGGAAGGCGATAACAAACGCTGTCGCGATGTATATTGCATAAGACATGGTGCCCATACATACTGTGGAAAAGCCGGGACTAAAAGTTTCTAAAAGTGTTTACAATGGCGTGGTCTTCCATCTCACTTACAAGCACCTTTTTTGGCTTGTAAGATTATTTTTTACTTTAGAGTTAAATTGCAAAGTTAAAACTTGTTTTGAACCATTTATTTGTCATCTGTAGTTTGATTTTGAGTAGGGGAGGAGAAAATCGATTAAAATTGAAAAACGCGGATTTATTGCGGAGATTTTATTTTTAGGACATATCGCCCAGCTCTACTTGGACCAAAATAGTATTGAACAGAGTGTCCCCAACACCGGGGTAATGAATCATCCCTTCTCAATCTCAATTACATATGTCATTGTTCCCCCATGACAGTGAATTTCTCTTCAACAGAAACTCTTCAACTCTCATGGTATCAAGACCATTAAAAAGTGCTGCCCAGCGAGCCATCAATCTGAGCACAGCTTCTATAGGCTGACGCAGTATATTAATGTTAAGAGGCACCCTTCAGGGCATGGCTCCTTGCAAACATCCATCACGTTCAGATAAAATTCTTCTAAACTCAGTAATCAACTAGAACGCCAAAGATATCTTCAACAGTCTCCAAACCAGCACAGCCGAACAAGACGCGCTACACAAGGGAACAGGTTTGCCCATTCCGACAGGTACGTAGAGACGCACACCACCATCATGTAGATTTGACAATGAGATTTCAGATCCAGAGATTGAAACAGCCTGGACTCCCAACAATAAGCTAAATTAAGGCCAATGCTGAACACCTTCATTAGGGCAGAGTTGCTTTCAGTTTTACACTGAAGAATGCTATTATTAACACACAATCGATGTAAACGCAGAGCACTTCGTCTGTAAATATTACGACATCACTGCCTCAAATTTTCAAATATTGCCATTAAACTGCCCCCGGTAAAATTTAAAGCAGATTCTTGTAACTCAGGCACAGACAACCAGCAGAGCCGGTATTCTTCCCCTCCGTCTGCGTGAAGGACATGGTGCCGCAGCACGGCAGCCTCCACCAGCAGGGCGGCGCATAGATTTCAGCAGGGCAAAGTCACTACAGCACACTAAAATCCTAAAGCTGGGTATTAAATGAAAATAGAGTGCAGAAGGTGGACCGGAGGCCCAGATCATAGTTTATAAACTTTGCATTAAGCACGTGTCAGTGCGCAAATGGCATTCACAACTGAGACGAAAGAACTAATTAGTCTATGCTCAAGAAATAATCCTGCTCTTTCAGTGTCAGACACATTTACGTCAACTTGCATTGGAACTCATGAATCAGACCTTGCCGCTATCATTAAAAAGCACACAAACCACCCTGACTCATGAGATGAGCCTTGGAGACCAGCAGTTGCTGGGATTTTCACAGGCCGTCATGCTGCTCTGCTGGTCCCCACTGTGTTAAAACGGCAACAAATGACGGCAAACAGTAACCCCACCCCCAGTGGGTTTTAAAACCCCCTTCCTCCTCTCGCTAATAAATAGCACTTGCCTGAATTGAGATGGATGCACGCAGCACACAGCATCTTTCTTCTGCACAGAGAAGCTTCACGTTACATTCACTCTCAAAGGAGTCACAGATAATTAACTCACTTAGGATTGAGTACTTAAACCAACTGGACCTCCTGGCCCAATTAAACTTATAGGCTGGGAGGGCCACATGCTTTTCGAAACACACATGTGGCCTTCGATCAGCTCCCAAACACACAGGGCGGAGACTACAGCAAGATGAGATATTCTCCAAAGCAGATAGGGCGGACTGGCATAATGGGCCAATGGTCAAAGGTACAGGGGGCAAAGCCCCTCTTTCAATCTGGCAACATTCCCGTCATATGTTCACATCTTCAAACATTAAAGGCTGCCCTTGATAAACTTTCCCACAATTCACTTGTGACAAAGATGACATCCATTTGGAGATGAAGCCTGCATGCCAATCAACAGCAAAGGTGCAAAAATGGGGTGAAAGGTTATCACCTCTTATTGGTCTTTGGACAGTGGTGTAGTACTTAAAAAAGAAATCAAAGAGAAATTCCAAAACTGTATTCGGGCAAACTCATAATTTCAATACAACAAAAAAGTACATCTATAATGTCGGTTTGTCGTAAGAGATAACTGGCATTTCTGACCATATTCAAGGAGTTCCAGTGTTGAGCAATAACCGGGACAAAATTAAAATGTTCAAACTGTTAATTATTGCTTTGCTGTTCCCTTATAACCAAATGCCGTCGCGATCTGTGTCTTCCACCCGCATGAATAAGCCGCCACATGCGGGCTGTCGCCTGCAAAGCCACCACTTATTTTTAACCCCGTGATCCGGACCTAACCACGTTCCACGCGCCAGACTCGCGTGTACTTTGCGCTGCGGAGCCTACTAAAAACGCCCTTTTCACTTTTAAAACGCCGCCGTAAAGTTTTACTTTGGCGACAGTTTCAAGTCCAATCGTTATAAAAGATTTAAAACAAATCCACGTTTAACAGATATGCAAGTCCTTGACCATTTAAAAAGCTTATCAAATGACGCACAGTGTAAGAAAATCGCATACAAGTATCTTCTGATCTGCTTATACCGACACGGAATATAACCGTTCCACTATCCCCGTTCGGTGGGGCCGGTGCCGTGGATAGCCCAACATTTCATTTTGAGCTGCTTCCCTCGTCTAATAGCTCAGTGCAATTGGTGTTATTTTCTCCCAGTGTCAGGCCAGACTGTCGGGGGTATAAGTATGAAATCCGACATAAGACACAGCAGACCCCTCCCACCCGTACAGAGACAAATCCTACATGATCTTCACGTACATAGCGTTCCTGCTGGACCGACACTGGCCGATCAGACCGCCGAGAGCACCTGACCACTACAGTGCTGTACCGGTGGCGGCGGGCACCCAGCTGTGTCAAATTATTTGCCAGTGTCCTAGTGCAGCAATAAGCCCATGACGCTTTCCAGCCTGCGTCAAATAAATCTACATTTTCTCGTCTAAGGTAATTTTCGTTGCACTACGAAGGCACGTAAACGACAAAAATGAATCAGAATTTGATTCTGGCGCCCCGTTTGTTCAGCCTGCCCTCGCCGGAGAAGCCCGACAGGCATCGACCGAGTCGCCATCTGCGGTTTTAACGAGAATCGAGCCTTAAATAATAAAATTAGACATTATTACATATTAATCAATGTAGCCAATATTTGTGTGATCACACCCAGTTGCATGTCTACTTAAAATAAGTTTTTTAAACAGTAATATGGTTCAGCATGTATATCAATAATACATTAAAATAACATGGTAGCTGATATTGATACCTAACTATTAAACAGAAGCTCTGTCAGGTTTCAGCAAGTTAAAGACAAAAATCCTGCTTAGAATCGCACACACCCACCCAGCTATCTGCGGCACGCCACCTTCTCAGTTCCCTTAGGTAGCCAGTAAACTGGCGTCTAGAATCATTTCCACAATTCACTTTACCGTACCTATAGTAAATATGATGTAGTATGGTCTGCCCTGGCAGGATCATAGAGGCACAAAATTTATGTCGGCGATTTCCACGTTCCTCCCGGGGTTTTCCGGCGTAGCCTCCTTGGGAAGTGTCACACAAGTAGGAGAAAATAGCAAAGCTTCCGGACTCGGCGGAGGCGTAAGAGGCCGCACTTCCGGATCCGGTACACGCGAGAACGGAAGTCGTCACGCGTCTCTGGCCGGAAACTTTAGTCTGCCGAAACAACGTCGTCTCCGTTTTTAAAATAAAATACGCAAGAACTTTAGCTACCCATTAAAGACACATTTAGGTAGATAAGCTTAAATATATTTATTAAAACCTAAGTTATGTAATAGGAAATCTTACACAAAAGTTAAGTGGAGATACGGTAGTAGTATATTTTACGCTGTCAGGGATTTCAACTCACATCTAGCGTGACCGTCATGCATTCAGACTTTTCCCGCGAGAAATTTAGCGCGAATCTGTATTAATCCAGTATAAACCTAAATATAGCTACAACAAAAGCATTCAGATAGTTTGTGAATGGTCTGTATGGTTTGCAAAGTAATAACTGTAAACACACATTAACATGTATGACACTTGTCTCTAATTGAAAATCTCACGCTAGCCAGCTGACCAAAGTTAGCCTTGCCCAATAGATGTAAAACGAGTAAATAGTACAAGTATAGCTATTACTTATCAGCAAATAGCTTAGTTGCATCTCCAAATCCTAGCTGATCAGTAAATTGATATTACCAAAGTTCTTGTTAGAATTATTGCACGCCCTATGATATATTTATATGTTATATTTAAGAATAAGCTTAAACCTATAAGTGCACAGTTTTGTGAGCGTTGAGCATAATGCAAGCCTGGAAGTAAAATCCTGGTGATCATCAAGAAACTCAAAATTAAGTGTTTCTGTTGTGAGAAAACATCCAGACACCTCATGTGCATGTAGGCATTTATAAACATTTCTCCCTCCTTCCAACAGTTCAGGAATTACATCATACAGATACTTGAAGTGCAAGTGAAACTATCACTGCCAAAAATAATAAGAAATTAAACAATTTTAAAATGAGTTCAGTTTCTTTCCAATGATCATTCAAATCTTCACTGCCAGTTCTCACAGAAAGCATCAAGAATCCAACTTACGAGTACAAAAACAGTTGATACTGAAAAACAGTCATGTTGTGCAGCTATCTATGGATTCACATTGTTTTTCCATTGGAGACAGGCATAGCCGTTTAACTTTAAGTGGGATCTGCTGGAATCTACTGTACAAAGTACAGTACCCAGTAAAAGAAAACAGGTTTCCCAGTCGACTTCATTAACAACTGTGTTGCCATCAGCAGCAATTCTTTTCACTTGGATGGTGGATGGTCTTCCCCTTACTTTACCGTCCTAGAACGGTGGCAAGGAGGGCCATACGGATGTACATGCCGTTCTCAGCCTGCCTAAAGTATGCAGCCCGAGGATCTGTGTCCACTTCAGCACTATAAGGAAGAAGGAAGTAGGTAAGTAAAAACAGAATCTGGCCGCCATGGTAAACATCAAACGGTGAACACTACTTGTTAAGAATTATCAGGACTGAGATAGCTTGAAATTGATATGCATACTATATACAGACGTTCCCCCGGTTAAGCTATTGCAATTAAAAATCCATTTTAATACAGTATATCTAACCTTAGAAGCATCATAGCCTCCCCTACCTTAAACATGCTTAGAACACTTACAATAGCCTTACAGATGGGCAAAATCATTAACGTAAAGCCTATAAGGGGCAGCGTGTGGTCTTGAGCAAGACCCTGAACCCCCAGCTACCTGGGCGCCCCAATAGGCGGCTGCCCTTCATGGACAGCTTGCTGAGCTTGCTGTACAAAGAGCAAGTTAAGGGATAAAGAAAATTTCCCCAAGGGGATCAATAAAGTATCGATTATTGTTATACTATAATTAAGTGCTGAATATCATGCAATTTATTGAATAATCATACCCACGGTCGAAATATTGTATCATGGACCATTGTAACCTGGGGAGCAGCTGTATACAAGCCATGTATAAGAACTTTAAGCTGAGAAAACAAAACACTGTGAAGATACCTGATCTCATTGACTCTAGGAAGAGGGTGCATGACGACCATCTTGCGTTTAGCTCCCGTCATGATGTGTGGGGTCAAGATGAACTGACCGAAGCACTGTGAAGAGCAGGGCGGATTGTGGGAATATAGCTCTCTCTCTCTCACACACACACACACACTCACTCTCCCAGGCACAGGGTGACGGATTCTTACTGCATTGTACTCCTCCTCAGAAGCAAACCTCTCTTTCTGGATTCGGGTCATGTACAGGACATCGGAGTCCGCAAGCGCCTCTTCGATGCTGTCAAACTCCTCCTGATGAACATAAATCATACAGCTGTGAGAGATGGAACCTGGGTAAACTCCAGGTATATGCCACACACCAGGCTGCTGTAGCACGACCGCTTGGTAAAAACGGAGCATTTCATGAACCTTCGGCCTGTTAGCCACAACTGCAGCCCAGGTCTCTGGTGTGAGCAACTGCATCCACATTCGAGCCGGGGAGGGGGGCGCTTACTTGTTTGATCCCCTTGGACGCCACATACTCGATGATTTCCGGCGGCATGAGTAGGTTCTTTGGGGCCACGTAACGGATGGTGACCCTATACTGGGTGAGTAACCTGGCCAGGGAGTGGACCGTGCGCCCATGCTTCAGGTCTCCGACCATGGTGATCTGCACGGGCCGACAGCGATTGGTCATTGACGACGTCGACTCTGACCGCACCTCATCTTTCAGTCTTTGCGCGTTTGTCCGAGTTACGCAAGCACAAACTTGGAGCCTGGGACACAACACGGGTAACATTTCCCAAACTATCTGGAGGTAACCTTAGGAGGGGATTGGAAGGACTCACGGTCATGCCGTTCACCGTGCCGAGCTCCTCCCGAATGGTGAAGATATCCAGAAGTGCCTGAGTGGGGTGTTCGCCGACCCCATCGCCGGCGTTGATCACCGGCTTGCGGCAATGCTTTGCCGCCATCTGCACAACAGGATCAGGATCAGTCATTCACTCCATGGACAGCAGGTGGCACAGTAGCAGAAAACCTGGATGTGTGACCGGGAGTTGTCAGGTGGAGTTTCGGGAACCTCCCTGCAGTTGTGGCCCCGAAGTGGGTACCCGGCGTCCCGCCCCGCCTTACCTCCACGGCCCCCGGCTGCGGGTGCCGCAACACCAGCACGTCGGCATAGCAGCTCATGGTCTGCACCGAGTCGGCCAGAGACTCGCCCTTCTGGGTGGAGGAGGTCGACTCGGAGAAATGGACGACAGAGCCACCGAGGCGTTGCATGGCCGCCGCGAAGGAGCTGCTGGTACGTGTGCTGACCTCATAGAACATCGAGGCCATCACCTTACCCTGGGGACACGACGGCCGTCAGTGCCGGCCAACTCGCACAAGGCCTTCACAAAAGGAGCTCTACCATCCTGGGTGAGCAGCCTATAACTATGTACCAGGAGCTGGTCGTTCCAGAGGTTCTCCCCCCATCCCCACAATCACCGATACTTCCTCTCTATTGGGAAACTGGGTAAACATGACTTTAATGCCATTCCATCACAGAAACCTCAGCCCGATCATGTGACAGAGATAACTTCCAAGTGCACAAACACTTCAAACTGAGGGACATTGTGATTTTATCACTTCCTCTCACTAAACATAGCACCCAGTGTCAGTAACTTATTTGCACATAACTGGTATGTATTCACTTTTAAAAGCGATGCATGTGGTAATATATTGTTCTAATAGCACAAATGCGTACGTAATTTATGTGCATTTGCACTATGACAAGAAATTATGCATTTCGCCCTTTATTTGCTAACTTGTACATCATTTGGCATATCGAGGTTACAATGCACGGCAATTTCATAAAATGCTTACGCATTCATGCCGTCACAACAATCTATTGCTGCGCGAATCACTTTTAAATGCGTACTAGCATACCAGTTATTTGCATCCCTGTTAATCTGAATGAACCGAGTAGGAACAGACATGGAATTCCTACCTTTAAAATATCAAGACTCCTCTCCTTCTGTACCATCAAGCGGAGCGTATGAGCCACATTGAAGAGGTGCGACATCTGGAATATCAAGAGGGAGGGATCCATGAAGCTTGTGTGGATGAGGCAAGGACCTTTCTCAAAAGGTGAAGGATGAGCGCATCCACTGGCAGCTATTAGACATGGGATACAGGGACGGCCTGGGCTCCCGTGATGTGTGAATGACTCACCTGGTCCTTGCTGAACTGCCTGACGGACAGGATGTGCTGGCCCACGAGGGGGTGCAGCAGGGGGGACATGTGAGTGTGGGTCACAGCTAAGGGAACCGTGTGCTGGGGGGACAGGATCCGGGCCACCGCCGGGGGGGGTGCAGCAGTCTCCGGTGGTATCGCCACATCTGGGAAAGCAGTAAGCAAATAAACCCAGGGCCATGCAGAGCCTGAGCGGCCGCTTCTTAGTACTCAACAGCCAGACGTTTTGCATAACGACTTCTCATGGAATGTGATGGACAAACACTTAGGGATTAAGCAAAACTCTGTTTTAAAAACAAACATTGCAAAAATTAACACGAGAGAAAAATCATATCACATTCTCTGCCATCCAGTGTTGATTAAAGGTAGTGGTTCAGTATTCTAGCCAAGATATGCATGGATTTAACAAAGGGGGGAGGGGGGGGGGCGGTCACCCTGGCCAATACCCAATTTAATTCACTTAATTATGAGAACCCTGGCAGAAGCCCAGCTATTCACTTCCCCTGAAACTGCAATCAGACATGAACTGCAGCCCTTTAAGGATAAGGGAGCTCAGTTGCGCAGAGTACAGCTCTTACAAATATAGGGTGTCTGCAGAAACAGGCAACCTTTCCTCCAAAAAAAAAAAAAAACTGCTATAGAGGGGATTAGAGCGAATGGCTTAACGAGGCCTCAGTTCATCTTAACGGGCTGCAGCACCGATTACATTTTTCATTTGGGAAAATTAAACTTAATTAGCTTGATTTCAGAAAAAGATCCACAGAAATGCACAGGTACAGGATCATAATTACTGATCTTTCCACTTGAAAGTTACCACCAAAGCCTTTAATGAGTCTCAAGACCCGAGAGGCGGGATTCCTAAAACCTGCGAACGGCAAAGAACCTGTATTACGGACAAACCATTTAAAACTGGGAGTGACCAGGCTACAAAGGGCCCACGCTTAATACGCCTTGGCCTGACGAGGTCGGTTAGCAAGAGCAGAAAAGGTCGGCAACCAAGCAAAACATGTCAGTTATTAGCAATAAAGGGTGTGTGTGTGTGTGTGTGTGTGTGTGTGTGTGTGAGACAGAGTGACGGGGCTGGTACCTGGGGGCAGGCCGGGGTCAGAGGCCCGGTGGACACGGGGTGGAAGTGCGAACCGGCATTCGGCAGACCGCCTGGGGCTGGGGGCACGTGCGCGCATGATCTCGCACTGAGAAGCCTGACGGTGGCGCTCTGGAGTCTGTCAAAGGCACGGACACGTCATCACTGCTGCCACCATCTGAGTGCGAGTCCACCTCAATATACTGATAGAGCGCCTAGGTTATAGGACCCTACCTTTGGGATGTCCTTCACCAGATCTGAGGCTGGCACTGGAGGTACTGCTTTGGCCCAGGTCTTCACATCCTTTCCATACCCAGGGGGCACCAACACCTAAGCAACAGTAAGCATACCTCAAGCGTTAGCGTGGACCCAGTACAGGAGAATGCAGCCATGGATTCAAAGCCAGTGAAGCCAACAGTGGTCAGCAATCAACTCTGACCAGTGAGAAGAACGGAGCTCACCTGTCCATCAATGTAGGCAACCTCCCCTCTCAGCACGACCCTCCTCACTTTACCCTTCACACTCATGCCCTCGAAGGGGGTCCATTTAGACTTTGTGAATTGCATGTGACTAGTAATGGTCCACTCCTGCTCCAGGTCCACCTGAAAAAAAAAAAGTGGTTCTTCAATATATAGAAACATCAAGCAGTATTTTTGGATTTTTCTTTTGTAGCAGAAGCAGGGAGAAGAATGCAAATCTTTTTTATAAGGTCTGTGGAAGTTTAGAGGATTTTGGAAACTCCACCAGCAGACCACTAGAAGAATGTAGTCGCGGAGAAGGTCCAAACCTCCACGTATGTGTTCTCCTGGGGTGGCAGGGAGAAGATCCGGCGCGGGTTCTCGTACAGACGCTTGACGATGTCGTCGATGGTGAGGCGGCCCTTGCTCACTGCTGTGAGCAGCAGGGGCAACATCGTCTCCAAGCCAGGGTACCCTGGGGGCGGGTCCTCAGAGTCCTTCTCCTTCACTGTGTGGGGGGCTACACACATGGAGGGTCAGAATCAGCCGGAGGGACCAGGGGCATCTAAAACCTCGCGTCACGCTGGGCCACGCTGCTCACCGTGGTCTGTGGCGAAGCAGTCGATGATATCCAGATTCTCCCACAGAGCCTCCATGTCTTCCCTCGTGCCCAACATGGGGCGCACCTGCGCCCGGCCCTCTCCGATGGCCGCCACGTTGTCCTCGCACAGGAAGAGGTGGTGGGGCGCCACCTCGCACGTCACCCGGATGCCCCTCTGCTTGGCCGCTCGGATGATGAAGATCTGCGCAGGGGGGGAAGGGCTGGGTTACAGACAGCCTGATGGGCCTCTAGCATTGAAAAAAAAAATCCATATTTTCAAAATTTAAACCACCTGGTGAACCAACTTGCTTTAAATCCATTACGTCCCGGCGTAAAATGACTGAGCTCACCCATATCACTCCTTGCATTCAGCCTCTTCATCCAGACAGAAGTAACTAATGAACTCGTGAATATAACTAATGAGCAAGAAATGTTTATTCGTGGCTGAACCGAGAGAACAAGCGGGAATAAAAATCGTGTCTCTCAACCTGGTCCGTGTTTTTGCTCCCTCCCAACTCCCAGCACACCTGTACCAGGTATTTGGAGTTCTTGATTGGTTAGGAGTTGGGGGGGGGGGGGGTCACTAAGGAGCGGGATGAGAAACATTGATCCAGATCATTCTGTTGCTGTTACATTTTATCCATTTATAATCTATTTATGAGGTATCAGAGGTAATAGCTTCTAGGCGACCATTCCATGCCCTAAACTGGCCCGAAGACACCCACCTCTTCCTTCTTGGCAACGTGACAGATGTGCACAGGTCTCTGGTACAGCTGTGCTACCATGAGGATGGCAGCCACGGTCTGTTTCTCCGCATGTGCCACGATGGGAAGGTGCGCTGGCCACTTCTCGAAGTGCTGCAGGTACGGGGGCAGGTTCGGTGGGTCAGAGGCGCCCGGCAGACCACACTACATGAAATCCCCTCTTGGGCATACGACAGAATACCTCCATCCAGAGAGACACATTGTCCATCTTCAGCGTAGAGTAAGTATCATTCAGGTACATCTTCAGACCGGCCGACGAACTGGCGATGGCGGGCAGGAGAGTGGCGTTGTCCGAAGCAGCCCCCAGGAACAAGGCATAGTCGCAGCGGCAGCCAGCCTTGGCCAGCTGAAGATGTGCAGGAAAGAGATGGAGTTCAGGCGGACAGCCAAGCTCGCAAGGAAATGTTTAATTGCACGTCCATCATCTAAAAGTCGCACAGGCGTCACTACAGTTACCTTCTGGACTGTGGCAAGCGAGTTGGCATCGATGACCGCGGGCGTGGTGTTGGGCATGGCGCACACCATGGTGATGCCACCCGCGAGGGCGGCAGCCGTGCCAGATGAGAAGTCTTCCTTGTGGGTGGCGCCCGGCTCACGCAGGTGGACGTGCACGTCTATGAGTCCTGGTGACACGGGAAAAGGGGGGGGCCCGTGAGTACGGAGGCGGAGCCCAGGTCACCGTACCGTGACGTCGGATCGGGCTTACCCGGCAAGCGAATCAGCTTCTGTGATGTCATGCAGTCTATGTGGGTCTTGACCGGCGGCGCGTGGCCGATCTGTCGAAGAGCCTGCAAGGAGAAACACAGAGCACCAGCTCAAGACTTACATCGTCCTTTGACACCGAAGTCCGTCCAATTCAGGTTAAGAATCTAGCTTAAACACGTCAATGACTAGAGCTGAAAGCTGATCTTTACTCATCTACTGCCACGCAGTGTGCAGCAAGGACGCCTCTGAGCATCAGAGAACAGCGGGTAGGGTCCCCTGCTCACCTGGACAAACAGCTTGGTGCACTTGATGTCAATGATGAGGGGCACAGAGTAATCGATGGCCATGCGCCGTGTGCGGTATCCCTTGGTGACAAAGGAGGAGAGGCGGCGGCCCCCGGAGTTCCTCATGGACAGGTTGATGACCATGTCGAAGTGGTTCTCCTCCAAGTAATCCATGATGTTCCTCTGCTTCTCTTTGGTGGGACAGTCCGACTCCTCGTCGAAGGGCCAGTCCACTGCCATCACCTTCAGGGGGGGGAAAAAAAAGGCGACGTCGCCGGCAGGGTTAACAACTTGCGGCCTCCTTTCGCGGGTCTGAGCCGTGCATGTTGTGCCGCGAGGGTAAAATACTTTCACTCCGTGCTCCGTGTAATAGTCCGCCGTGCCCAGGCTGGCATAGAGGTTGTACCCGAGGCTCTCCAAAGCCCGGACCGTGGGCAACAATTCACTCTTGTTCTATATATATATATTAAAAAAAAAAAAAGAAATAAAAAAAAAAACAAGAGAAACATTGCTCATTATGTTACTCATTTAACTAGTCAATAACATCCAATCAGATAAGGGTAAACATGGGAGTGAGGAGTAGCCCATACCTTATAGCTGCCAATGGAGAGGAGGATGTTCTGCTTGGGGATCTTGAAGCCAGTACTAAGCATGGCCTTCAGGTAGGCCTCATAGCGGTCTTCTCCGAAGCAGGCCACCTCGCCAGTGCTGGTCATCTCCACCCCCAGGACCACATCAGCCCCCGCAAGGCGTGAAAACGAGAACTGCGGGACCTGAGGCACACAGAAGTTCACCAGTTTTGCAACGGATACTTTTTAGGGCGCCATTTAAACACACGTTTACATAATTGATTTCCCTCAGGCACTTTTTACTCTGAAACACATATGTAAATGGGACTGATTTTGTGCAAGGGCTCCCAAATGATCAGGTTTCTGCCACACTGGAATATCACACCCATTTAGATGACATATTCCTAAATACTCTTGGTGACCAATACCCACACATAGCTATAATGATTGCAAAGTTAAAATGCACTTCTGTCCAGTCCTGTAGAGACCCTGAGGTAGTTTCCACTCACCCTTTATGCTTGTTTATCTTCTGATAAGCAAACAGTTTTATTTTCTACCCATCCATCTGTTGTAAAAGCGTTAGCCAAGCTTCCTTCCCCTTACCTTGACACCCACAATCCCCGTTCCTTTCATCAGCCCTACAGGCTCCACCTCTTCTCCCATGATGACCTGGGTTGCCAAGGCCACAAGATCAACGCCGAGTGTCTTTGAGACGAAGGGGAAGGAGCGCGACACCCTGACATTACACTCGATCACCTTCAGCTGGTCGTCCTGCCAATGAAATACAAAGAAACTTATCAGGACTAAATATTAAACAAGTGAGGATCAAGTCAACTCAAAATTCCTGTGGCCTGCTTGGTTAATATTTGTTCAGCGAGAAAAAGCCCTTCACATTTCCATACCTTAGCAATGAGCTGCAAGTTAAAGGGACCAGTCACTTGCAACTCCTGGCCAATGGCATGCACGATTATCTTGATGCGCTCCATGGTCTTCTGGTTGATGTCTTGGGGTGGGGTGACCAATGTGGCATCACCCGAGTGAACACCCGCATTCTCCACGTGTTCCGAGATCGCCATGGCAATGACTACACCATCGCACGCCACTACATCGACGTCAATTTCCTGCAAGACAAGCTAACGTGTTAGGACTTGAAATTCTGTAGAACAAAATATTTAACCATAAGGATGGTAAGAAGATTACCAATAAGCACTGTCAAGTAGGTTCACCTGTAGGGCCTTTAACCCATGAACCGAACAACAAATTCCATTTTCAAAATTCAACACTAACACGGGAGTCAGGGAACTCTACAACTATTACATAAGGGGAATAATTCATGCAAATTCATGTTTTTATGTTGCACATTTGGACTTCCTACCTTGGCCTCCTGGATGAACTTGGAGATCACTACAGGATGCTCCTTGGACACAGCAACTGCATTGCTGAGGTATTTCTCCAGGTCGCTGTCAGAGTACGCCACGTTCATGGCAGCCCCGCTCAGCACATAGGAGGGCCGCACTAGGCAAGGGTAGCCGACGGTCTCGCAAAAGCGCATAGCCGACTGTCATTGGGAACAATGAAGACAAGACGTCTCGATCTACTACAGACAACAGCATATGGGCTACAAAATACAACCTAGTTGCCGAGTACTTCCACAAATTTCATTCCATTGTATTTGTCTCAAATTATAACAATGCCCATTTAAATTCAGCTACGATTCCCTGGCTAATATTGTAGTGGGCTATAAAATCTACTTGGCAGCAAATACCCAAAACAAGATTCAATAACAGGATGTTATAAAAAGTAGGACTGCATGGTACCATGTCACGTTTATGTGACACGCGCACAATAATCAGAATTTATACAGATTAACTTTTTGGCGTCACAGTACACCTCATGTTTGGAATGCTACTGATCTGCTTACCAAATTGCGGGAGTGAGTAAACGTCCCAATAGTACCAAAAAGCCGGCATCCAGACAAATGTCTACGCCCATCATCTAAAGCCTTGCTGATCACTGCACATGTGCCATAAAATTACGATGCGATAGTGTGCAGCCCTAAAAAAAAAAAGCATCTTTTCATGGTGCTTGGTGTGGTGGTTTTACCTCCGTCTCAGCAAGCTCCTTCCACTGTGGCTGGCTGATGCCAATGGTGTCCAGCATCCTGGAGAATTTGAAGCGATTCTCCGCAGAGTCGATGAACTCGGGCGAGGTGCCCAGGATGCGGCACTGCTGTCGGTGGAGGGCCATCGCGATGTTGTTGGGCAGCTGACCGCCCATTGACAGAATGATCCCTTCGGGGTTCTCCATCTCATAGATGTCCATCACTACCTATCGGTCGGAAGCTTGGGGTCAACCATGCTGGTGACTGGACAAAAACAAAACCTCACAAAAAAATAAAATAAAAATACATACCTCAAATGATATTTCATCAAAGTAGAGCCGGTTGCACATGTCGTAATCTGTGCTAACAGTTTCTGGGTTGTAGTTCACCATGATGGTTTTGTAACCCATCTAGAAGACATGGGGCACATCAGTGTTTCACCTACCCTTATAGTGGGGGAGGTACTCCCCCCCCCCCCCCCCCCAACAG
>JAABNY020000038.1:7102388-7112979 GCA_015164015.2 Brevimyrus niger
GTAACTCAAATAAAATTCACACATTGTACACATGACTGATGCGCAGTTAGAATTACTCGCAATACGCAAATTAGGTCATACAGCCTGTACCTTGCTGACCTCCACTCAGGTCAATAGTGAGGAGCTATCTATGGCTGTTACCACATTAATTAAACAGTGAACAGGAGACGCGTTGTTAGGAGCAGCCGAAGAACGTTAAATTTTCATGGTGAGAAAGAGATACTGAGAAAGCAGTTCTGCTAATCCAGTCATGTTTGGACGCATAGGACACTAACAGCAACTACGCAGAAAAACCCACAGCCGACTAGTTAACGGAATCGGCACTAACCAAAAATTTTGTATTCACAACCCATTTAAAGCGAACGGGAAAATTCAACGTCACCTGCATGAAACATGCTACTTACCGACTTCACCAGACACTGACGTGACAGCCCCGAATAGTCGGCCTTCGAATTTAGTTCCATCTTCTAAAATAAGAGATCCCACTTGAACAGTCATTTTACCTACCTGTGTAGTTATATCCCCTCTAAAAGTAATACGGTGACTTTCCTACACAAAACAAAAACTTCGTCGCCCGGGAAATTTGAGCTACTTTATCTGTCTTTATCCCCTCCGCTCTTATTGCCTCAAATCCACGTGAAAACCACGCCGCCGAAATTATTTTATACTCCGCCTAACCAACTCACAATCCGCGTGAATGAAATAAATAATTTAAAAGGTCTATTTCATATGTCTCGGTACACTAGCTCTTCCTGCTCCGATGGATGCAAAAACTACCAGTCCCGAATTTTTACCGTATGTTCCAACACGTTTAACCCACCCTACAAACTGCCGCCACAGTGTGCAAGTTGTCACAGTGACTGAATGGCGCGTAGAACGGCGTCAGCACGCAGAGGAAGACGTGAACACATGAAATGCGCAGTCTTTTCAAAAGCAATTTTTATTGTTGTCAGGCATCTATGGTTATAGCAACCGTCACGCGATTCTTTAAAACCTGTTTGTATTAATAATAATATGATGTATGGATTGTAAATAGTTCGTATTCTGATTTTTATCATGCCATTCCATTATTCCAGCCGCTTAGTTTCATGCCTGTAAAGGACTACAAAGAGGGCATCCTTTTCCGGAAATCAAGTCCCTGCTCCGATGGATGCCGCGGTCCGCCCGCTACTACAATATGCGAAATTGCAGGTTCCAGGACAATGAGTCGCTCCTTCATATGTAGATTCATATTAAAATTCCTATATTTTTAATTTCAAATAAGTACACTATAGATTATGACTTATTGTTTCACTTTACTGAAAAAAGTTAATGATCTTTATTATTTGGCATTTTTTTTTACATTTCAGTACATCTGCCTCACACCAGCAAGCAGTTAAATTGCACTTCAAAAAGATCGTTTCTTACCTCATAATATACGCGTTTACTTTAATATCCTTTAAATTATATATTAGTAACACAAAATGGTACTGACAATAACCCCAAACCCTTAAATGATTTGCAGTTTAGCTGTGATCACAGCATTTTATGTCTCCCCAAGCACGCTGTTTTCCCTCTGCCGCTGCGGCCTCTTGTACGACGCCGTGGGCACCGGGATGCCTCTGAACCGGTCCATCAGGTCCAGCCCACCAAAGAAGTTGACAAAGATGATGCCCAGCTTGGCTGGCATGAAACTGAAAGCACAAAAATAACACCACAAAAGTACGCATCAGCAAAAGCCTGTCTATACCTACCGCAAATGATATTACTTTCTTGCTGTTCGCTGATTTACTGGCTGCAGCAGACAGATGCTTCAGCCAGATCTGACAAAATGTGCTTGCTAAAATATCATGGTCTTTGACTGAGTAGCTGCTGACTAATAAATCATAGTTAAGTATTAAAGATCTTTCTTAATTATTATTAATAATTATTGCAGAAGTGCTGCATATTCTTTTTGAGGATGAATTACGGTTGTGTCATTGACTGATGGGTACTGAGTTCAACTATTCATTTATAAAAGTGAAAATTAATTTCCTGCAAAGTCCTACACTGAAGAACTTGGGCTGCATTTCTCTCACCATGATGCCATTTTCAAAGACCTGCTCACATTGAAATGCACGTCTTGATTAAAATTAAAGTTTCAGCAATACAATGGATTGTAAATACATTTCTGACCTTGCATTTATTATTTTGTTTATAAATGTTTTGTGGAATCCCTAAAAAAACAATTTTAACCCTGCAAGCAGTTATAATGTTATATTGAGAATAAGCCAAGGGCTACTGGTCTACTTTTGGTGTGCTCATGAGACAATATCAGGAACATTTTTTAACTTAAGTCAATGTACCATTACCTTTGCTGTGTAAAGCATCCATAGCCAATCTGTGATTTCCCATCAGAGCATACACAATAAGTCCGGTTCAACCAGTAATCAGACCTTCCCAATGAACCACAAGAAACACAAAAGTCCAGCGCAGGAGACTTTGGTTCTGAACCAAAAAGTGGAGTCACACAACAGTCCCAAAACACACATGAGTAGTAATGCATTTGCCACCTTTTCAGCGCCATCAGAAGATGCAGACTGGAGGGTAGCAGTAAGTACATCTGCTCACACCGAACAGCGTCCACAATCCTCTTTGCAGCATCCTTCTGGTCTATTATTGGCAAGAAGGATGGCCATCTAAGCATGGGGGGGGATAAAGGAACAATTGTCCTTCAATGATTTTGTGCTCTCTTAATTATACATTCATCTAGTTATATGTAGTACTTTGCGACTTACTTTGTCTGGCATCCTCCAAACATGGTTGTGTTGATCAAGTAAGGACAGACAATTGTGGTTTTGATTCCTTCCCTTTTAAGGACAAGAAGCTCCAGAGCAATGGATTCAGCAAAGCCAATGGCAGCAAACTTGCTAGCACAGTAATCTGTGAAAAAAAATGTGTGGGGCGACACCACCAAGAGGTACTGTCTAATCAGAATATAAACAATATGTTATTAATGCAAAGGCAAACCGCACAGTGCTACATTTAACATCCTCACGTATTCTGGCACGTTTGAGTAGTCCCCATAAAGTATTGTAAATATGGATCGTGTCCATAAAATGGAAGTGTAAGTTACAGAAATATCAAATTAAGATAAGACGTACTCATGCGGGCATGCTCCTTTCACAGTCCAAAGACATTCATTTAGATGGGGTGGTGCTTCTGAATTGCCCATGACTGTGCGTGCATGTGCTCTGTTATGGGTCGCCCCCTGCACTTATGCCCAGCGCTGCCTGGAATAGGCATGGGGAAAGATGAATGGATGGATATTCCAGGGAAAAATACGATACACTTCTGGAAGATTTGATCCTGTAACCCTTTAAGAGTATCTAAAGAGATATAAAGCCCTCAACCCTCATCCTGGGTCAGGCTGCTAAGAATGCTGGCGCCAGTAGCACATCAGAATCTTTGTTGCCACAAGACCGAGGCTGGAGGGAAATTCTGCTGACACAGTTGGAGACATATTGTCAATGTCACCGGTCAAATTTGGAGTACCACAGGGATCAGTGCTTGGTCCTATATTGATCTCTACATGCTGCCATTAGGTAATATAATCAGAAAACATAATGTTTATCAGTCCCATACTGACGACACTGACATATACATTTCAGCTACATCTAATGACACCTCATCCCTTGTGACTTTAACTGCTTCAAGGAAGTTAACACTTGGATATAAGTGAAAATGCTTTGTCACTCAAAGCAGAGAAAGCCAAGGTTCTGCTGTTCAGAGGTAAACGCGAGCATGGACAGGCATGCTGTAACCTCTGCACTCCTCTCTGAGGGTCTGAGCTTCTGCGGCTCAGCTCGTAACCTTGGCGCCACCTTGTAGCACTTTTCCACTAACATACAGTGAACTAGGCCATATGCAATCCATACCAAACCACACTAGTTACAGCACAGTTACAACTTTGATGCCTTGATTATCTACTCCTGAAGGGTCAGCTCAGTGAAGGCATCGCTAGGTTTGGTGAGCAACGGGGATGTAAAACCAAGGAGACGCTTGTTTACTATTCACACGGTGAGCATTGCGATTCACTATGTGCTAATTTTCAGTAGCACGTCTTTGAAAATCACCATGCTATGTTAGCATCGAGTGATAGTGGAATTAGAATTAACTTGTGCTTTTCAAGCAGGATGTCGGAAATTTTCAAGTTCCAGGTTATTAGGAATGCATCAATGTATCACGATGTGTGATACTACTAATCCATGCATGTCGACACCAATCACCTGCTCTTTCTTGTCACTATATATTTCGGCCAATTAAAAGGTTGGTGACTAAACCAGCTCAGCTGTGTCACCACAGATAAAGGTTTGCTAATGCTCACATAATTTACATTGGAAAACCATCTCTTTGTGGTTTTGCTTGGGTTTGGCTCTGTTCTCGGTGGTAGTGGAAAAGCGCCGTTAGATGCAAGTCTCTTGTTCAAATCACATATGGATGCAGTATCAAGGCATCATGGATACGGTTACTGAACTGTGACATCATAGGTGTGACCACAATCTGCTGACTCAGACAGACCTGCACAGAGTGCTGGCATTAACCATGACCGCACTTTGCTTTTATAAAATCAGGCCCATTCTTTTCTGTTTTCTACAATGTTTGCATGCCAGGGGAGTTGGGCAGCCAGTTGACTTTGGACTCCCAGAGGTTGTTTTTCTCCTGGTTTGTTGTCTTCCGTTTTCCCTGTTTCAAGTACCATTCTGGGTAAATGATATAGTAATGGATGGCCACACACCCTTGTCAAGCACTTCGGGGTGATTCTGTTGTGAAAGGCGCTATATGAAAATAAAATTAATTGAAGAGTGAATTGGTACCCTGACAATAAACGCGTAAAAAAATAGGGTATACCAGAGACAGGTAATACAAGATGCAAGATTCGCAAAGGAGAGGAGTAAATGCAGGGTATTTGAATATATGGTAAATAATGCTAATTCAAGCAGTGCAATGCTGAAAGTTTACATAGACAAGATACAGACAGTAAATATCTATACATATAGCACATAACATATATCAGGCCTAATCTGTAATTATAAAGTGCAAATAAAGTGTCATTGGTGATGCAAAAAAAAAAATTTAATCAGTGCAGATGTTGCATGGTTGTTTGTGTAACAAGGATACCCCTGGGACTGGGAGTTGAAATGCAGAGCAAACAAGAAACCAAAACACAAGCCAAGAGTTATAATCAGGAAATGAAGCAGAGATTAAGAAGCTGGAAGGTGTATCCTGGGGGTGAAGGGTGGGGCAGGCATACAGGAAAACTGGTACACCCACTGATATGGGTATCTGGGCACAAAGTCACCAGGCAGGGGAACTAGTAGAGAATAAACCACACAGTGGAAAGCAGGGATTTGAGGTGCCCAGTGGTCAGACATAGAGTAAGCCAAACAAATCCTTGCACTGGGGAAACCTACTAGACCAGTTAAGTAGCCTAGAATAATCAGGTACAGCTGTCGATACTTCAAGGAAGGTGAGCAACGACGGACCTTGGCTTTGGAGGAGACGGTGGAATAGACTCAAGCTTTACAGTACTGGGGAAGAACACAGACTTGCCTGCTAAGCCGTTCATCGCAAAGAGTCCTCCATGGCAGGCTATACACACAAGGTGGCCATGGTTGCGTGCTATCATGGCTGGCAAAAAGGCTTTGTATGTCTAGGGGCCAGAAGGAAATAGTAAAGTGGCGATTACAGTCAACATCAATTTTCACTACAGAACAGAATTCAATTGAGATTGCCAAGGGGGCAGTTGGTTTTGCCATGTGGATGATAAAATAATTAAGCGAACAGTTACAACTGAGCAGCAATGACTTTTCAAATTGATGATGAGCACTTACCCAAAAGTGGGCAGCTGCATTGACCCTCAATGTCCGGTCCACGAGGTTGTCTGGAGCTTCTGTAAATGTATACTTCCCTGTGACCACTCCAGCGTTGTTTACCAGAATGGAAACGTCCCCAACCTCTCGCTTAACCTAGTAAACGATGACAGCGAGTAAATACTGAGAGATACTGAGAGGAACTGTAAATTCACTAGAAAGGTCATGTTTTGATATCTCTGGTCTGGTCAACAGCTTTTGAGCTAATGTATTATAGTATCTATAACTAGCAAAGTGATCAATGGTCACCAACCTTTTTGAAATTGAAAGCTACTTCACGGGTACTGAGCTATACTAAGGGCTACCAGTTTGAAATGCCCTGCTATACTTATCTAAACTGCATGTATAACAAACATCTTTTAAATGCTTTTTTAGACATAGTCATTATTAAATCTGTATAAATGCAAATGTGATTAAAGATGAATAGCAACAGGATAAAATTACATTTTAGACGCTGCTCACGGATGAGTTGTACTACTATTAGAACAGGTCCGCGGGCGACTCGTGGTGCTTTGGCGCATCCTGGTACCCGCGGGCACCATGTTGGTGACTCCTGAGCTACGTACTGTTGTAGTCAAGTATGTAAAAAAAACTAAGGAATTTTACCAAATCCGCAACTTTGTACACCTCCGTGCGTCGGCTGCAGTCGCAGGCATAGGCATAGACACGCACATCTAACATACGTCTCAACTCCCTGGCGGTTTTATCAAGGGCTTCCCAGTTCACGTCCCAAAGGACCAAGGTGACTCCGAGCCGTCCCAGTTCTTCCGCGATCAGTTTGCCGATACCCTGCGCTGCTCCAGTTATGAGGACGATTTCACCCTCCACGTCTTTCCTGGCTGGCTGGAGCAGCAGCCGAACAAAAGCTTCGAAGAAATAAAAAGTTGCCCCAATCATCAACTCGATAAAATCCTTCACAAAATGCAGCTTTATAAACAGCCGCTCAAAGTACTGAATAACTTGATTGTGCATCTCAGCAAACGCTCCTTGGCAGGTACTTGGACAGCGATCAAACTAAATGAATGCTAAAAAAGGAAGCCTATCCTTCATTAGATTGATTGTCTTCTGGTAGTATCCCACCGGCTTATATCCCTGCCAAAAACGGCATTAAAGTCAAAGCTAGTGTGTGCCTTATTTTTGGCCAGGTCACATTGTTTTTCTAGTCACATTGGGAGTTAATTTTAGACAGTATCGCTATGTACTTTCCTCATGACAACCATAACAAAAGAAACTTAGTAGAATTTATTTTGAAAGGAATGTTTCCTTAAATCAGTCTATCCCATACTATTTGTTGCAAGTATAAAACATTGAAGTCACATTGATATGCTTAAAATGGACAAAACGTCAGTGAACTTAACTGAATGGAAGTAAGTTACATAGTAAGTGAACTAAGTAAATGGAAGTAAATGTGATACTGATTATCTGTGGTGTAGCCAAGAAAAGCGCTAGATTGTGTATAATTAAGGATGCCCCAGAAAAACTGTCCAAACCTTCACACATGCCGGAAGGTAGAGCAGAAGTAGTGAATCTATACTTGTTTAGATCTTAAATCTGTAGCGCTTAACAAAATCTAACACAAAGAACACTTCAGTGTTTAGAAACACATCATTGACAAGCTTGGGGATGTAGCTCAGTGGTAGAGCGCATGCTTTGCATGTATGAGGCCCCGGGTTCAATCCCCGGCATCTCCAGCGGTACACTTTTTTTGTTACATAAAATCAAAATGTACAATTTTGGATGCATTGCTACATCCATGCTATCGTTTTACATTATAGCAGACCAGTACACTTGGTAAAATACTTCAAAACATGTAATCAGTGCTAAGATTGGTGGAGTGCGGCAGGACGTATTAAAATGACGTGCTTTCGTCATACGCTACCTCAAATCGCGCTCGGTAACCAGGGAGAGACTGGATGTTTACAGAAATGTCTACCTCTTAAGTGCAGACGTTCACTGCACAAAAATTGCTGTTATTGTTACCAAATAAAATCAGAATCATAAAACCATTTTAAATATCATATTTTATTTTCAGGAAGATGTTCCAATTTCGTAAATTTTAAATTGCTCAACGTAAGAGGTCCAGCTATGCAACTAAAACATCTGAAGACGCTCCTAACCCCTCAAGTAAGTTTACTGTTTAGCTTAGTTAGCTAATAGAAAGAAAATATTACAGGAATGGGAGTATATAAAATAATACTTAGAAAATAAATACCTAGATAACATTAAACAATAATATTATGGTAACATAGTATAGCTGTTAACCATAACTCGTAAATATTATGATTATCGTGTTTCTGTTTTCAACACAGAAATAGCGGATCGCTTATTTCAGGGTACTAGCTGGGTTTTCTAAATTTGATCAGATAGCTGGTTGTCTAAGGCCTGCCGAAGACAGCTCCTCATCGCCAGGTGATATGGGAATCAGTGGTTTCCCTTTGCTGTGTGATGCTCTGGGTTTCGAATCCGATCGCCGTTTTTTTGCAGGACGGAGCAGCTAAAATCACTTGCATGGCATGGGCGCCCAACAACGCGAAATTTGCCGTGTGCTCCGTCGACAGAGTTGTGCTTCTTTACGATGAGCAGGGGGAGAGGAGGGACAAGTTCTCCACCAAACCCGCAGACCCCAAGGTAGCTCCTTTTACGCCGATCTTCTCTTTTAAGCTCGCTTATATTGTCATAGACTGTTCTCTTAAACACAATGTGCGTGATCGCCTTCATTCAACTGTAATAAGATATGCATCATATTTAATGTATTTATGTGTGCATGTTTTTTTTTTTTTGCAGTATGGGAAGAAAAGTTATGTGGTCAAATCTATGGCGTTTTCCCCAGACTCAACAAAAATCGCTATAGCACAAACTGACAATATTATTTATGTTTACAAAATTGGAGAAGAATGGTAAGGTGTTTCACTTGGTTATATGTTGGTGAAACTTCTAAAAATGCAAAATAAATTAAGAAATTGGTTTTATTGCGGAAGCAATTTCGTGGGGGGGGGGTGTTGTAAACCAGCCAATGCAATTCCCTGGACCCCCTTAAATGGGTGCCCACCTTAACCCATCCAACGCTTTACCCAGAGTTATGTCCTAGATGCTCGCTGCATCCCTGTTTATGTTATGAGGTAATGGAATTATTATCTTGTTAGGGGTGAGAAGAAGGTCATCTGTAATAAGTTTGTGCAGACAGTAAGTATTTACCGTATCCTTATTCTAATGTTTCCTTATTCTAATGTATCCTTATGGAAACAATGTCTTCTTTATATTTTCTGCCTACTTTGGGAGATTTGTAGTGCTCTCCATCTTTGAGAGGGATCTCTTTAAATTGAAGCCCATAGTGAAATCCCAGCTGCACCTTAAAATACAAGTTTACCACGGCTTGACGAATAAAACAGATGATGTATTATCTGCTTTCAATAATGCTCTCTGCTAGGTGATAGTATTGTTTCTGTCTTGGTGTTGGTTACATGATTTCTGTTTTTTCATGCATTTAGAGTGCTGTAACATGTTTGGTCTGGCCTGCAGAAAATGCTATTATTTTTGGATTGGCTGAGGGAAAGGTAGGTTGTTACCTTAAATGCTATTAAGAATTTAAAAATAGAATCTTAGATATGCGTTAACATTTGTATTTTGATCACGAATCGTGCTTTTGTATACCAGAAAGTCTAAAAATGTATAATACTATTCAAATCAACACTAATTCTATCTGTTTGTTTCTTTACCTCCCGTTAGATTCGTCTTGCCAACACAAAAACGAACAAGTCTTCTACGTTATATGGCACGGAGTCCTACGTTGTTTCTCTGACATCCAAGTGTGTATATTGCGGCATTGCATTGCGCCGTTTCCCTGTAAGATGGCAGTCTCCCTCTCGATGCCTCACCTCCTTCTCCCGCAGTGTCTCGGGGAAAGGCGTACTCTCCGGCCATGCCGACGGGACCGTGGTGCGGTATTTCTTTGATGACGAGGGCTCCGGGGAGTCTCAGGTATGCTGTGTATCAGCCATGCGCACAGCCTATTTGAGGGGCAGGTGGTTGAAATGGGACAGGGGCGTGACCATGCAGTAGATTTGCTGCCGGAGGGGCGAGACCTTTGTGGTGAATTCGAACGGCCAGGCGGTGGGGGTCACTTTCATTTTGTGTTATTCAAAGGGGGTACTTGGAGCCCTCCTGTACACCTGTGGAATGAGAAACTTCTTTGTTGGAGAAATGTCTTGCTTATAGGATTCTGACTACTGGTATAGCTATAAAGTTACGGTTCTAAACGATTAACTGTGTTCGATTCTGTCTTTGTACTGTATGTGTTGAAGGGTAAGCTGTTGACACATGCATGCCCGCCCTACGCCCTTGCCTGGGGCGCCAACAGCATCATCGTGGCCGGCTGTGATAAGAAGATCGTGGCCTATGGGAAGGAGGGCTACGTGCTGCAGACCTTCGACTACAGCCAGGATCGCTCGGAGAAGGAGTTCACCACGGCGGCTGCCAGTCCCAGCGGCCAGTCTGTGGTTGTGGGCAGCTATGATCGGTCAGTCTCCACGCTGCACACCTTGGCCTTCAGACAACTGAAGATCCCTGCAAAGTTCCCCGTGTTTCATTGTTGCGTCCTGACCTTCTTGAGCAACCAAAATATTCCCACCCTTACTGTACCCCCCCCCCCCCCCCCCCCCCCCCCCCCCCCCCCCCCCCCCCCCCCCCCCCCCCCCCCCCCC
>JAABNY020000038.1:7138711-7155759 GCA_015164015.2 Brevimyrus niger
GCGGCGGGGGGGGGGGGGGGGGGGGGGGGGGTTTTTGGTGGGGGGGGGGGGGGGGGGGGGGGGGGCATGGGGCATTGACCTTGACATCTATGCAAGACTTCCCAAACCCATCTGTCAACAGCAGAATTTTTTTAGTTCTTTATTTTAAGCATTCAGCATAGAAAACTGGAATAACATCGTTATCTGGCCTGGTTTAAATGTAATAAATGCAATATATGTTCAGTCCAAGAGGAGGCTTAATGGTGACACTTTGCTGTGTGGAAAATGTTACTTGTTTGCCTCCCATTACATTTTTTCCCCAGAAAAATCACATTATCATTCTGTCCATAGTGTCTGCCTGTTTTAGGACGTACTACCTGTGTATTGCAACATTATTTTAGGTAGCGAGGGAGTTGTGTTCATTTGCCTCAGTAATCACTTAATCCTCCAAAATCGTTTGCTCATTTAATTATATTTTTGTATCCACTGGTAGAAGGTGCATGCATTCTTTGCTAGGAGTTCTTCATGACGTTTGAATTTAAACCGCAGCATTTAACAGGAGACGTTTTGTCAGATAGGCAGTTTCGAGAAATTTCAGATTATGTTAAGTTTTTAGCTATACCCTATAACTCACGCATGCACTCAAACATCATTAATAGATCTACAGTTACTCTGTAAATGAATTCAATAAAAAACAGGGGTATATAGCGTACACACAGTTCTCTAAGTATCATCGAGTCCCATAGTCCTCCGTTCGTACACCGTAACCAACACCACAAATATTAATAGAATTGATGGCAAAAGTTACTTTTTTCTGGTCGTCGAGGTATTTCAGGTTATTCCGTGGATTCTCAATTTTGTAGTTGTCGTTATTATCAAAAACACATAAATTTAAGGACGGGTGATGGGGCGGTTGGTTTGAATTAAGGCCTATATTTATATTGAAACCTAACAACGGCGTACGTAGCCCATTTTCTTTATATTTTAGACCAAAACATCGACGAAGAAAATAAAATTGTACATAGCACCTTGCCAACGCTGTGTTAATAAATTTTACAAATCTTTAATTCTATTTAGGCTATAATAAATATCATGATTTCCTTTTTCATAGATTGAAATATTCCTTTAGTCGCCCCGAAACTTATTTTAACTCAAGAAACGTTTAAAAAACATTAGGGGAACAAAAATAATGCGCTTTTCGCTGTGCTATAACGATAGGCTGGAATTAGCTCATATGATCAACACATTTGTGGATAACGAATTTGCACACGAAAAAACATAATAACAAGAATTACATATTGTAGACCGTTATCAAATGCGGCTGGTGTGATTATATGCAAATCTATGCAATGTATAATGAGCATTTTTTTAAAAGGCATTTATAACGTAAAATGTTTTATTTTTCAAGCTTGGAAAATATTTCATATTTAATCTTGAAAGACAATGACTTAAGATTTTTCAAATGGTTCTAAAAATATGTTTTAAATGACTCCTATTTAAAGCAGTCGTTTGTTCGATAAACGGCAGACGTACAAACTATATATCACCTGCTTAATATTTGAGGTTAAAGTTCGCCTAATTTTTTTTTTTTTGCAATGAATCATTTTTTTAGGTTTCTTTCGAATCAAGAAATAAAACGAGATTATCTTCTTCTTTTTGGTTTATATATGTTTCACGATGTAATTTGAGTTTTTAAAAACCTAAATTATCCATAATATTACAGTTGCTAGTGGAACTAAAATCATGTTTATCTGCAATATAATGCTCAAACACACTTTAGTTCCAGCTGTCATATGACTATTTTGGCGAAACCTTATTTGGGTTGAGGTAGCCTAGATAAATGCGGTGAAAACGCATTCCTGAAAATAGTGTACAACGTATTAACCAACGTATAACTGCAGGCAACATTCCTTGTAAATATCGTAAATGTGCCCAGCACCCATTTACGATATGCTATTGTAGCCTTGCAGCGCACAAACTTTACATCTTTTTATATACTACTCCTCTTCCGGGCACGTAGCTTTAAAATACTATTTTAAAATCGTCATGGATTTCAGTTTAAAATAATTGCATTAGAGGCGTGCATTTGCATTCACTAGCTCTAAACTATTCTCTGTTTAAACGTCTTGTCGTGACCTTGAAAACAAATCTGTTTATTTTGGTGATTTAGGCCCCTAGCAAATAGGCTATGTTCGGCTAGCGCCAAAGTCACATCTATTTGCAGAATTTTTAAATGCTAATATTGTTGCACAAAGATTAAGTGGAATGTTTCGGTGACATATAACAAATAATTTTGGTTCTGGATCATTCTTAGTACCCGTCACATACTCTAAGTACCTACATTTTATATCTTAATGCTGATTATCACTATCATTCTGAGTTTTACTTTTTAAAATTAAACAGGTTTGTGGGCAAGTTGAGAATCCGCTGAATGCTGTCATCACTAGATTTATCTTAACCGATTACATACTATATATTTATCCTGATACATTAATATTTAGGTGTTTTAAGGACCCTACGATGCGCATTAATTACAGTGGTGTGCATAGAGGCAGACATGGGCCTAATGTACCGGATAGTTCAATGTCCGGCCCGCTGATAGTGTCATTTTATGGTTTCTGACATATCGCTCAGTAATAGTCGGTGCGTAGAATAGCTTATTAATAATAAGTGCAAAAATTGAAAAATAATTTCCCCAAACCAATCCATGTAATTATAAAGTATACTTATTTTCTCGTTATAATGGAAAATATTTCCCATATTTGGGGTCAAATTAATCTGTAAATTGTTCATGTTAATTCACATGTAGCCTACTGCTCGTTTTAGTAAGTAAAAATTCTTCAGTCCCACAAAAACAAGTGAAATGAACCATACATTTATTCAATAAAAGATTAATTAGTATTTTTGCGAACGAAAAGGCGGCGCGTTTGTTTCACTGCAACTCCGGATATCCGGCACTTCTGTATTGCGAATTACAGCAAATGTGTGCCATCTTTAATAATAAAAAATACTATTCTTCATACTATTAGGGATAATATAATGCATTTTATTGCCAATGAACACTAGTTACAGAAACCGTCTGGGAAAAAAAAATTGCATGCTCTTTGCATTCAAATAGAACAAACAGTTTTGCATTAACAGCTCTTAGGCGTCAACGACGTAGATGAGGAGCGCACGTGCCATTTAAACGTTGCAAGTGCAGAAACCGTCGTAATAAAGTGTTTCTCCTCACCAGGGGAGCTAAAAAACAACTACATATGAAGACGTGTCTTCATGATGATCTTGCATTCCAGTGCTAGGCCGCAGCTACTTGGAAACCCCACTGGATATCTAGATTTTTGCTTGCGGGCGACAGCACGAATCTTGTTACAACGTATCCAGTTTTTTTCTATTTGCTGTATTTGGAATTCGAGAATCAAAAATCAAATAATTTCATCTGAACAATTATAACTACATGTTTCATTGTCGTGTTTTCTATAAAAGGGAAAGGGCTTTAATTGTTATTTTAAAAATATAATGGGCTGCATGCGTGCGCCCATATATTCGGTCGAGTATTTTCATGCGCTTAAATACACTTTTTCACACATTGTAGGGGCACTGCCCCTACACCTATATATTTATGGACGAATTGTACCAATACTGTAATAAAGGCGTTCTGCTACTCTGTTACTGATAAAAAAAGAACGCATTCATCTCTTTAACTTTATGACATATCCTGGTTTAAATATGGCCAGGAATGTCAAAATATAGTTTTAAATTCCTTAATTTATATTTAAAAACTGGGTTTCGTACTAATGTCACAAGATTCGCGCAGGACCGGCTAAATTGTGTACATTCGGCTTGTGACAAATGACATGCGCCACTGTAACGAGTAAATGGATGTTACAACAAACAACACAGTTTCCAAGATCATCTTTTGTAATGAACAGCATCTTCATGGACATGTTACAAATCCATATCGAGGATCTATGCCCTCTCTCTTGGCATTCACCGCGTGCCTTAATTGTATGGACATTTAAATCAAGGTCCGCTGTGAACACGAAGAGAGGCAGGCCCGTTTAATCTGCATCTCTCCGCTTGTCCGTTTGTCACAACAGTCATTTCGCGCATGGTAAGGGCAAATGCAGCCTCCTCGCAGCAAAGAGCATGCACCAAAATGTCTACGTCCTCATTCGTTTGGATGAGCTTCAATATTCCACATATCGTAAACATGCAATATAAATTCCACATTTATGTTACAGTCTTTGCGAAATGAGAATTATTATTGAAATGTTTCTTTTAAAAATCAAAACGCACAAACAATGGCGGCGATATTATAAATGTAAATTTTAAAATATATTAAAAAATAAAAACAAGACAAAACACAAACGTATTATTTTACGTTACCCATTCTCGTGAATACCCGAACGGTTTATTTGTTATATTTCCTTCGGATGTAGAGGAAGCCTCCGATCCTTTTAGTTATGCACCGAGAGGCCTTCGCGATCGTAATAAAAAGAGCGGACTCGTTGCCTTGCTGCAGTCAGTCCTTTTGCTCTACTCCCGAGTGATGGAAAAAAATAGAAGGGTCCATCTGGCATCTCAACAGCTTTGTCAAGTCTTGCATACGCTAAAATGCTAATGACCTAGATTGCTCATGCAAAATGCAGCAGAGGTAAGAGAAGAGAAAAACTGTTAGGCTAAACCCAAGTCACCCCCCCACCCCCGCCCTCTCCTTTTTTATGGGGGTCGGGTGGGGTGTGTAAGGAGGTGGAGGCTGCTGAAAACACCTGCATCATGAGCGGGACAGGCTAAATAGCGCAGGAAAAAAAGTCGAAAATGTAATTTTAAAAGACAGTCTCTCATCAAGAAGGTAATGTCTGATTGTAATCACGACTAAATACACAATCCCACAGATATACAGAGCATTAATCGACTGACGTTTTCCTGTATACGGACAGGAGACAAAGGTTGCATTACTACGTCTAAAGTAAATAGCATATGAACTGAGAACATAATGGATTCTTCAGCAATTACTGCAGAAATAATCATTAAGCTTACAGCAATTTAAAAATCTAGCCTTACCTTGAATTTGTATTGTTCTGATATATAAAAAACAGTAAGACACTTCTGACAATATGAAAGCATATTAAACTTGTTTGCAAAACAACAGAATTTCATGAACCAAAAAAAAAATCGAACATAACCAAAACCTCCTTTTAGCCTTCCCCGATGTCTTTGCAATCAACTAACATTTTCCGACAAACAAAATCGGTCCGCACATCCGGTTAGAGAAGATCTGTTCCAGTGTCGAAGATGCTGAACAAAACATCCCTCCATAGAGACGGACTCTCTTATTGTCTGCATAATTAAAATGAATGAAAAAGCGCTGTGTCGCCGAAGGCAGTGTGAACAGAAAGCTAAGTATTTCCACCGTAAAGACTACAAAACACAACAGCGTTTCAGAGTAAATAATAACAGGTACTATTATAAAAATATGTTATATGAAAGAGACAGTAAACGAAACAGATAGATGCGACGTACAGAAGAAGCAGAGCTACGACTCATTCAGATGGGTTCCCATGCCAGCCGGCGTTCTGCGAGAGAGCGACTGTCGCTCAGTTTATCATAAAGCCAGCCGCATAGTGATCGTGGTCACCGTACTTCCTGCGCGCCCTCCGTCCAGTTTTCTTCTGAGGATTATTCAAAGGCAAAATATAGCCTATGCGGGCTTCCTAAACAAGTGGGACGACCTCAAATGGGACAATCCAGTTTTCAGTCACCCCTATATTTCCAGAATTGCCGTTCCCAAACAGTACGCCACAATGTTACATTTATGCGTTTCATACAATATATCTGCCTTGATTGCTTAAAAAAAATTAGTGTAGCCTATATAAAAAACGACCTCATTGAACGTTACACAATTAATGGGCTACATAAAATAAACAGACAAAATAGAATCTGGATTTAAACTTGCATACATTTTTGTGCACGAGTAAAAGAATGCATGGAAATGTGACTATCTTTATAAATATCATAAACACGTTATTTCAGTATATTCGAGTGCTTTAACACCACTTTACGCTATCTACACATATTTCCTTGGTCTTTTTTATCATACGTTTGAAAAATATATAAATAGGCTTGGATAGTAACATATAACCAGCACCGTCGTATCCACGACCCATGAAGCTGAATTTTTAAAATTATATTTTGTTATGCGGAAAATGCGCAATATGTTGCAACGAAATTTGCAATGCCGTACCCAGGAAGAGGCCGCACTGCCATAGCCGAGTAATATCGCATACAATAAATATTTTGCTAACACAGTGAGAAACCTTCGGAAAGTACTGGGTGTCCAAAATGTGTCCACTCCAAATGAGCGTCCATATGGCCTGTCATCTGTGCTCCCAAACCTCCACCCTCGTCCCAACACTGAGATGCTTTGATTTATCATCAAATTCCGTTTTCATACTAATGAATCTCCAACCTTAACGACTAGAAGAGCGCAAGCAGAAATAATAAAACGTGAAAATGCTCAGTTTTGCACCAGTACACAGGTTCTGCAGAAACAATACGATTTTGAGTTCTTTGGTAATTCAAAATGAAAGTGTGAGTACTATATCTGGATATACTGTAATGATTTCGTTTTATGACAGCCTGTCAGTATTAGGTTTTATTTGTTACACGGATAATACAGTTAAACCAGTTCATGTTCAATACTGTTACCGAGTGTTTATGTTCATTGTGCGTTAGTACCCAGGCCTACACTTATATTTACGTCAATAGCGTTTGGAGCTGCATGCTTTGTATGTCACCATTCATACTTCAGCCTTTGAATAGTTCGTGTCCATGCATTTAGTCTGAGGTCAGTAGAGGTCTCCTTATCCTCTCTTGTGCCGCAGTTCCCCAAGTATGTCGCCTGCTGAACGCGTGTCTTCTATAAACAGATTCGACACGCGGTGATCTCCAGATGGTTTATCTATGGGTAAAACAAGCTCTGCAGTCCACGCCTTTGCGCTGACCTACATTACAGAGTTCCGGATACTATCGAACCGCCCCAAAGGCCTATACTGTATTGCTGCAAATATCCCAGTTTTATGGAGTCTCCATTATATCATACAGTCAGTGCATGGATAGAGGGCAATCAGATAACGCAATTGTGAACAACTGAACAATAGCTTACCTGAAGAACCATTGACAGCTCTGATAAATTTGAGGGACATCGACCGAAATTAATATGCGAAAGTGGGTTTTTAGTTTTTTACATAATGATTTTTTAAATGTCATTATAATTACCACTAATATTAGATCCACGCTACGGAGAAGACTCCCGTAAGATATCAATTAAACGTGGATCACGGGAATTAGACGTACTATATGCATTTTAGACATTTAAAATACATTTACGGGATCCGTGTTTTCGGTAACGAAAAAAAAAATCGAGCAGCGCGTCAAAGGCGACGTGTTTTATCATCCTGTGACTGGAAACGCCAAACAAAGATGGTTCAGAGGCTGGGCGCCCGTCAAGGTTCGCGTTCGTATATACCAATCAAAAATAGCTGTTTCATTGTATTTAAATGAGAAACGGCCCGATGTCTCCTTATTTTCCTTAAAATATATATTATTCTTTATAAACGCGCATATGCACACACACAATAGTTTTGTCCTGCCAATCGAGAGTTCGTGATTTAATTTAAGATTACCACCAAAGCCTTAAGAAATATAAGCATCTGGCGTGTATGTTGACCAAAGGCAATTTACATAAACAGTTGAAAGGCATTGTTTCCACAGAGGTCATAATTTGACCTTAATTGGAATAAATTTGCGATCACCATAAAATAATTTCAGAACAATTAGTTACACGCGCATTACACATAAACCGAAATGCAAAGCGTAAAGCTCAAAACGTGAAAGCCTGATTGCACGTTTCTAACAGCCAAACGGGAAGGGAAACAATGATTGCAGTGACAGGCGAATAACTGCATTCTGAACATACGTGATGTTTATGTACTAAATTACTGAACTGTATGCGGTTTGAGTGTCTGGCTGTCAGTTCACTTCCAAGCACGATTCCCGTAAGTCTTAACAGGTAAAAACTATTCATCATCAGGATAAATAAATAATAAAGAAAACATACGGATACTTCATCAACGCAAGATATATGTATTACCTTTTAATTCACGAGAGCAGAAAACGACTATGAGGGTCATATTACTCTTATGTATTGGAGAATTTCCCAATATAAAAACAAATTGTCTTTTGTTTTCATATAATTTTCAGGAATCATTTTTCGTTTGACCTGTCACCTATAGGGAAAGTTTTGTTTAGGTCTAGGAGACAAAACACTCAATTATAATTCACATTTATCTACTGATACTCTAGGGCCTGCTTGAAACGTAATAAGCACAGAAAAAGATACTTTATGGCTTTTGACTTCAGTTAAAAGATACCAGAGTATAAACTCATGTTTTCATGGCTGGCCAAAGGAATCCTTTGGGAGACCATGAATAAGGTATGATTTTTTTCCCCCAAAAAGCCAAGCTTCTAGATGATTTTATATTGTGAGCACACTCCATAGACTGCTGTTGTATGCAAGATGCACATTACGAGCTAGCATCATTTGTGTTTAATATAAAAACTGGGCAGGCAAATTACTTATGCAATCAACAAAATTCTGTGATACCAATCGTGAATAGATATGTACCCTGTCTATGAACAAAAACACCAAGGCTGTTTTTAGAGTAATTTATTCATTTGGGAATACCATCCTGCTTTTTTGTGCAAATGTCAATATCCCATTATTGCTGGTTATGCATTAATTATTCAAAATGATTAGCAATACTCTAATTTTTCATTTTTTTTTTTTTTTTGTTCGAAGGAGATATTATTTAAGTTTTTAATGTTAACAAACGGTTGCTTGGAATTTAATTCAGTTTTGTCAAGCTGGGACAGAAGGTGCCCCAAACAAAGAGTTAAATTTAAATCCCCCTGAGAGCTAGAGGTCAGTGTTCATTAACCCTTACATTCAAAAATGCCAGACACTGACTAATACAGTTTTTTTTGGCCACATGCTGTCAAGTTACAAGTCGTGACAAAGAGAACTGACACAAAGGAGTCAAACATGTCCACAAATGAGCAGTAAAAGGAGGACCTGCAATGTTGGATGTTTATTAAAGGGCGAGACTCTATGGCCAAACAAATGCATATAAATTACAACTTTCAAACATTTAATCCCGGTTGCTATTTATCAGTAATTAAAACTGTTTCGAATTAATGGAATATGCCGTCCAAAATATTACAAGGAGAAACATAATACACATCATTATTTTACTGCAGGCATAAAGCATGATCATTAACAGTAGACTTGAACTATTCTTACACATCTGGCTTTGTAATTCTTTCTTGTGTCTTGTTATTGTGCACAATATGATTTGCTAAATATGCCAATGGAAATGTTCAAAGATAGTTTCTATAAAAGTGGTATAGAAACCAGTTCCATTTTGATCATTATGAAGTGAATGAATGTGACTAATTAGTCTCGTAAAAATGATTTGTCAATGCATTGCATGTCTGGTGAAAGCCACAGTATTATATAAATTTGTTTTTTGCTTGAATCAATGGAAAATGATATTCGATTTCTTTAAAATTATCCACTTTAAATTTTGAAACTGAAAAGGGGTGAAGACTAAAGACCTACAAATATAACAGTGAAAATAATATCTACCTTTGAAGAGGCAAAAGTATTAATTCTCCCGTTCACATTTCCTGTTTATTTCTTTAATTGGATTGAGTAACTTTGTATGGCCTAGATTATTAGATTTATGGGGAAAAGTGACCACTCCGTCACACCGCAGAAGGATATGTGTCTCACGAAGACTAAACAGTCCATTACATGCATGTGCTCTACAAGATAACTGCAATCCTATTAGTTTATGATCAAGACTTTACTCAAGGCAATGTAAGGCTACCTAAATATGGCTTAAAAATGTTCTTGGTGACAAATGGTTGTTTAAATTGATCATTAGATAAAATCTGAAAACTGTAGTTTGTGTATATACTGTGTACATGCCAATGTGCACTGTGTGGTTTAAACTGATTATAAATGGACACTTGTTTCATATTTCCAGCATGTTACATTCACCGGACTACAACAAGTTACAGTAGATGGAAGTGTTTAAATTTGTGTACTCTCTTGAACACATGACCTTGGTATTGCTAGCACAATGCTGGACTTGTTGGGCTATTTCATTGATTGGACAGAAGATAGATTAATTGTCAGTTCAGGTGTTCATTATACAAGCATATCAAGTTCAGTTCAACCTAATAAATTGTACAATTACTGATTTAACTAAAGTAAATACATTTTTAAGGTTATGCAATTATGCAAATATTATCGTGAATTAACTCTTATACTAGTTGAGTCCAATGTAATTTGCACAACATATGATCTTGCCCAATTTTTATCCCGTCGATAGTTTCATAACGCACAAAGAAAACAGATTTGCTTTTATGCGTTTTATTTTGCCTAAAAAATAATATTAGCAAATGGCCAACTTTGCCTTTGCGCAGTCACAAAAGGCGAAACAATTCACGGTAGTGAGTAACAAAGTTACTGAAACTGGTTAGGTAACAGGGCAAGTGCTCGTGCAATTCGACGTTACGATAGTAAGTAACCGTGGAAGTGTGAGCGTGAGATGAGGACTTAGTAACTCCATGGTGGTGTCTGCTCAGAAGCTTTTTGTTTGGCGGCATTTTATCAATAGGAAAATAGGAAATATGTCTGCGAAAACCAAACTACCGACGCAGGAAAGTGCGCTCCCTGGCAGACAACAACCTCTGAAAGTATCAGGTAAGATTTTCTGTCCTTTGTATCGGATTCTAACCACCCCTATACAGGATTAGCTAATGAACTATTAGGAGACGTAAAACAAAAAAAACACCGAATCTAATCGTAAAATAATTATATCTAAATGCAATAGATATTTAAAGGCCATTTTATATATTATGGTATCTGGTCGCCAAGAAAGTACTTGCTAGCTTTTTAAATGCGTTCCCATCGAAAGCAGCTACGATCCACTTCCCGAGCGACTTGTTTTCTCGAAGCCATTTTCTTGGCGCATGCGCGGTGGTAACGTCCCGTCCCAGGCTACAGTAGCCATAATAGTGACGAGCCTCGAAACTGCTTAGATATGTAGAAACGGCTCAAACCAACACTTCGTATTTAAGAAACAGTGCCAGCATTGCAACACAAATGTGGATCCGATTTCTAAGGCAAACCATAAAGAATTGCTGTCTAAACGCCGAGAATGCATACTTCCCTACCTAATATCGGTGGCTTGGTCATTTGTGCTGATTTGTTTGTGTATAATGTTGCAGGTCATTATCAATGATAGCAGTCTTAGTATAATTTTAATTTGTTGGAACATTCAAAATAGAAAATTCTGTCCCACTAAGACACACACACACACACACACACACTGATTACTTTAAAGCCAAATGTAATTATATAAGCACTCGAATAAAAAGTATTTCCATTGGTTTTAATAATAAATAAAACACAATAAATAAGAGGCATGTTGTCAGCAGGAGGCTTCATGGCACGGATTTCTGCTTTACAGACGATCACATGAATGCCACTTCAGACTGAGTGGAGTTTTTTCTCCGAAGGAATTAATTAAATGAGCGATTTGAAATGAGGTCTGTCACGAGAAATGTTTTCACAAGCCCTCCGGTGGACTGCCCTTCACGGTCTTCATGTACCTTCCTTAAGTGTATTGTAAATGTGGGAGACAATGGTCTCTATAAAAACATATAATATAAATAAAGATAACATATGGTTAGGGTAAAATAAGTCTTATGAGGGCTTTAAAAATAAGTCTAGGAAATGTACTGAAGTATTTTTGGGATGAAATAAATACTTAAGTATGCTGAAAAGTGCAGCGTATTTGCTGCAGATGTAAAATGCCTAAACTGTTTTGTACTGCATCTTCCTGCACCCCTGAAATAGCCTGGTATTAAATAAATCCTGCACAGCATGTTTTGCTGAGCCAAATTCCGGCCACTTCGAAACGAGTGTGCAAAATATCAAGCATCTTCATGCCTCCATTTAAAAAACCGTTATCCCAAACACTCCATTTGCATTAAAGATTTACCATTTTTCCTCTCCACAAGCATCGCAGGCTGCAGTAAGTACTAACAGGCCAACTTTCAGCAGGGAGAAGGAACAGCTGACACAAGTGTGTTACGTAAAATGGAAATTCGCGATGGAGCAGAGTGTGGACTGCAGTAATGGGAGTGATCTCAGGCAGCAGATGCAGACGGATTTGGTGGTGGTGGGGGGGATTGGGAGCTGTCTGGTTGGGCACCAGTTGGATTGCATTAAATATTGATTTGGGGGGCTGGGAAGGGATGCTGGGGGGATATCCTAGCGTGATACCTTGTGTGGTCTGTTACTAGTCAACCAGAGAAGGAGAACTGAAGTGGAAAAAGGGATGTGTATCGAATCCTTGGGATCTGTTAACGTCGCTGCCAAACTACCAAGGTGTTTCCTACACAAACTGGCTAGGCCATTGTTAAAACACCCTCCCAGATTAATAAAGGCAGTAGAGCGAGGGGGCGGACACACCCAGCTTTGCATGTCTTCGCTTCCATGTTAGGTGGATGGATGGCATCTGAGTGTGAATCTCTCTGGGAACTCGACGTTATGGTTTAGGTATATTTCTATGTGTTTAATAAAATGTTTCATTTGTTATTTTGTGAATCCTAACAGTAAGCCACACACAGTTTTCTTGGGTGATAGTGTTTTCTTTCTGCGACTTTCCACTCACGTGCGCTGTTAATCTGTTGTTTATATGGGAAAAAAATCCAGGAAAGTAATAATATTAGATGCCAGTAAGAAAATAACAGTGATCTAATATTCATAATAATAGCAATTACAGCAATATTTACAGCAGCAGCAACAGCAGCAACAACAACAAAAACGATAATAATAATAATATAGTAGTGCTATTATGTGACTTATTGTTAGAATTTTGTGGCTTTTTGAAAAGATATAAGCCTATATTTGTTTACTTCTTACATCCGTTTGTGTATCGATGTGAATGCATGCGTATGCCTGCGCGTGTGCATGCGCTTGTGTACTGCAGGCTTTTTGAGATGCGCCTCATGTGGCAGCCCTATGCAGCAGTGCAGCCCTGGAGGACTGCAGTAGACTGATTATGGAGCCGTCCGGCTTCCCGAAGCTTCTACTTGACAGGAGCAGCAGGCCGTATGGCTGGCTCATTGCCAAGAAACACTCAGAAGCACGTGGTGGGTGTGGGCTAGAGGGTGGGGTGGGGGGGCCTTTTCTAGACATACTGATGCAGCGTACAGGATGTCACCTGTGGTGGGGATTCATACATCTCCGAAGTGCAAATTCACGTATCAGAATGAATAAACAGTCAATGCAATTCCCAGCAATTCCCAGCATGTTGTTTTTTGAAATAAGCAAAGAGAAATTCAAATGCTATGAATGGATCTCCTAGCCATACCATGTGAGTCAACAGAGCATTTAAAAAAAAAAAATGACTTCCTGTAATTTGAAAAACTTTGCCGTTCTTTTTAAGATTTAGCAGTAATATATACCTGAGTTATGGAGAACTTGTTCTTACGAATGGACTGCTGTAAAGCCTGTTATTTTAACGGTTTTGGTTAAATACTGTGGTTCATAATAACGAACACATGCGCTACTTTGTGATGCTCGGGAAATCATTGCATGGCTTTGGTGGTTCATCGGCTCAAGGTACAGTACAGTACCATACGGAGTTGCTTTTATTTTTGCTGCATAAAAATTATTATTATGTATTTATTACTATTTTTCCGACTTACCAACAAATTTGACTTTAAGAGAGGCTGTGGCACACGATCGCATTTGTAACCTGGGGACTGCTTGTAATACAGAATTTGCAGGTGGAATGGGTCTTTTGGTTAAAGAATCCATGTCTGAAACGAGGGAGCAGGGAGGGAAGATGTCACTGGCAATGAAAATGAGAAATTCATACCCAAAAGAAAAAAAGCATCAAATGCCCCCTTTTGCAGAACGTGTGGTGAGAGAAACTCAGTCAAAATGCCTGGGATTCGATGAAACATGTGAGGCTGTAAAAACTGATCCTGGGTGAAGCTCACAGAATAGCACAGAGCCCGGGTGAAGCTCACAGAACAGCACAGAGCCCGGGTGAAGCTCACAGAACAGCACAGAGCCTGGGTGAAGCTCACAGAGCAGCACAGAGCCTGGGTGAAGCTCACAGAGCAGCACAGAGCCCAGGTGAAGCTCACAGAGCAGCACAGAGCCCGGGTGAAGCTCACAGAACAGCACAGAGCCCGGGTGAAGCTCACAGAATAGCACAGAGCCTGGGTGAAGCTCACAGAGCAGCACAGAGCCTGGGTGAAGCTCACAGAGCATCACAGAGCCTGGGTGAAGCTCACAGAACAGCACAGAGCCCGGGTGAAGCTCACAGAACAGCACAGAGCCTGGGTGAAGCTCACAGAACAGCACAGAGCCTGGGTGAAACTCACATAAGAGCACAGAGCAGGCAGGATTCCTGACACGTGTCTATGAAATGTGGATCTCCTAGGGAAGGTGCACCGTCTCAGAATCCCATACATGCTGCTCTTTTGAATGCCGGTAGACTGCAGTTGAATTCCATCTATGCTGATTGAAGTTCGTTAGTTAGAATTGCTGCAGTGATATTTCCCCCTCTTGACGCTGCCTTGTAGCAGGGCGTTCTGTAAAACCCGAAGGTCCAGTATATGAGAATTATACTTCGAGATTCATTTAAAATGATTCCATCTTGAACAAAAAGAAAGCAAAAAAAAAAACCCTGGACGTGGTTTAAAATGGCGAACTGGGCTGTCATCTTGGGAGCGACTGTGTTCAGCAGGTCACATGAGAAGATTCAGACTCGGATTCTGAGGGGGGGAGGTCATTTCCACGTTCTTCCAGAGGCACGTCGTGGTGGGATCTAAGGTAGCTTTTGTCACGAGGAATGTGTGTGAAGAAAAATACCTGCCGTATTGAATGAGGAGAGTTATATTTTTTCACGCATGCTTTGGTACAGGTGGCTGTGGGGCCTGCAGTTTACCAAGCCAAAGGTTTAGCAGGATGTGAAATGCAGGACAGTATCCAATAATGAAAGCCTGTTTATAGATATAGAACATATTTACATTTAAAGAATTTTAACAAGGCGAGGTGCCAAAAAACATATTACAGGACACAGAATCCGATCCGATAAAGGCTAACAGAGAAAACGTGATTTCCTCCTAAAAACTCAACGGATGTTTGGCTAATTTTTTCTGTCCTGGATATCACAATTTGCTGGGCCATAAAGAATATCATGCGGGTTAAATTTTTCCTGAAAATTGTTGTAATTTTGTAGTGGGTTGCAATCACCTGCGCTGTCAGCTATAATCCACTTGAGAGGTGTTTATTTGAAATTGCATTTAAAGCATTCATTATGAATAATTTTTCCTCAGGCAGAAAGTGCAACAGCAGTCAGCGCAACAAGTGAGATGTTTTGGATGCTCGTTCTCTCAACCAAAGCGAGCAGCATTCAGATCATTAACAAACGAGAGGAGCAGCCAAGCAACATCCCTTTTAAATCACTCAATTTTGCACAATAGGCTGTGCTACTTATATGTTTTAAACATCCCCTTTAAAGCATTGCTGTCTGGGGGTGATGAATAGACAAGGTGACAAACGCCTTTAAGAGAAATTGACAGCCAATTAACTGAGCAACGCTGTCTGTTTTTGCCTGTGCCCCCCAGGAACAGACAAACACGTGCCACAGGGAGTGGACATGGTGCGGGTGGCATGTTTCTGTTCGGATTTGAGTTCATTGGGGGGGCATCGGATAGTTGGCACAGTCAACGTAAGGACCAGTGCGCCCCCCACGCCCCCCCCCCCCCCCCCCCCCAAACCCCTTACACAGGTTAGGGCGGGAGTGAGGAGGCGAGTGGGCAGCGGGACGGTCCTGTGATTCCATCCAGACGCCGGGGCGGAGCTTAGCCCACGGAGGCGCTAACGCTAGTCTGCAAAAGTTAGTGTACGAGTCAGTCTCTCTGGGCTGCTGGGGGTGGGGGGCTTGATGATCCTCCTTTATGAAAAGTTGACAGAATCACCCTGTGTGGGGTTGATACGAGTTAGGCTTGTGACAGAGATTTATGACGCAAATACGAGGCAGAAAAAAAACTGTCAGGAAAGGTGAGGCCGTAACTTTCCGTCACTGGGAGACCGGGGACTTGCAGAGCAGCAGGGTGCGTGGTGGTTAATGATCAGCACTTAACCTTAGGGTTCCAGGTTTTGTGCTCCTTAGCTCAAAGCACCTCCCCGGTGCCAACCCGGTTATAACGCACCATTTGTGGAAAGGTAACACCATGAAGTTGCGTGTATCGGGATAGAATAATGTTACCGTGCTACACAATGTTGGCGCAGACGGAATGGGAGCGGCCAGAACACTCGGGAGCTGGAAATTTGGAGCAGGGACACGCTCTGCTGCTCCACTGGCTGGGAAATGCAAGCAACAGTGATGCCGTGATCCACTTAATCTGAGATGGCTGCTCGATCGTGGCAGTGACACGCCGGTGATATCGACACTGCCTCTTCTGGAGGGAGGGGGGAGGCTGGGTGTCACAGAAGAAGCTGAAACGTCCCCCGCCCCCCTGTCAGACAGCCACGGGGGGGGCCCGGTGGTGCCGGAAACGCCTCACCGCACCAAGCCCAGACAATCCTGCTAATTGAACAGGTTTCCCTGCGACAAAGAGTCCGTCGCAGGAGGTCACGCCCCTGAGAAATAAAAAGGGTGGGGGGTGCATTACAGCAGGCGCAGCTCTGGCAGTGCGCCCCCCCCCTCCCCCCAAGCCACCCCAAGTCCATCAGCCGGGGCCTGGTGACCCGGGAGAGCCATGGCACGTGAGTGATGGCCTGATATTGCTTCCAATAAAGCGGACTGCTGCAGCTGGGTGAAGTCATCCTGAGCATTACGCGTCCTACGGGAGCCCAATTTCAGCGGTGAGAAATGAGCCCCCACCCTGTCCACCCCCCGGCCCCCCCC
>JAABNY020000038.1:7197548-7208699 GCA_015164015.2 Brevimyrus niger
GGGTGGGGGAGGGGGGGGGGGGGTCTGAAATGGCCGTAGTGCTTGGAATTCACTGGAAATCCTGGAAATGGGTGAAAACCCAAGATGGAAACTCTTTGTCTGAAGTTGCATAACGAAACCTTCCTCAGTGCTGTACATTGTGTACATCATGTCTATTGCTCTGGACAAAAAAATATTCGGTGACACCTACAAGTCTCTGACTGAAGAGGAAGAACGTTCTCTGGTGTATTTATCTTTTTTTATACCTCATAGTGTGGAGGTTAAACCTCTTCGCTTGAGGGTCTGCAGAAATCTTCCCAAGAGAGTCAGACCAATTAATCAGATCTGCTGTGCCCACTTCAGCCCCTGTCGTATCCCCATACACTGGCACACTGGCCATCACGGAATCCATTCTCTCTTTCATTTTTGCCCCCAAGTGCCTTTCCCGAGTGCTATGGTGTCGTTAGAGGTAGTTTTTTTGGCTCCAGCGGGGGGGGACCGATCTGTCACCACCTAGCTGCCGTCTCCAGCAGACGCGCCCGACAGGTGTGCGCTCGCCTCGTGGCAGATGGTCAGCGAGATGAGGTGGTTGGCAGGTTCCCTCACAGAGCTGCTCGCTCTTCACACGTCCCCAGGCGTGAGCGGGCCGAGCTTTGGAATGAGACGCGGAGAGACGCGGAGAGAGAGAGGGAGCAGGCCAGGCGGGAAGAGGGGCAGAGAGAGAAATGGAACGAGCGTCCTGCTTTCAGACGGGGAAAATTCACCTTTTCTTCACTGTGGCCCTGCTCCTTCCGGTCCTGTTTAGCCCTGACGCCGAGACTGCAGCCAGCTTCTGAATGCGGACAGGTGCTGTCAGGTGGGGGTCCACGGGGGCGTCATGGGGGGTGGTCTGTCCCGACTTGGCTCCTCGCCTCGCTAGACCGTGATGCTCCCCGATTCCCAAACAGTTCAAACAGAAGCCTGTGCTCTACCTAAAAGGGTGAAAGCTTTATTTTTGAAACATGTTTTGATAAAAGAGGCAGTGGGAGTATTGCCGTTTAAGTGGGCCAGTACGCAATCATGTGACCTGGCGTAGCTCTTATGGCATTCTTCTCGGCTCGTGTATAATCTTCATCATCGCCTTCGAGGTCCAGGAAAGCAACCTGACAGATCTCAGGTGATGCTGCACCCAGTGACCATAAAACCTCTGTGGGGGGCGCATGAGGTTTCCGCACATCTGGGTGGGGAGGAATAAGGCATCTGTCGCCCCCCATCTCCCACTAGCTGGAGTGAAAATGACGTCGTTCTCCCTCTTCCGGTGTCCCGGACAACGTTCGATTCGCAAACACCTCCGGCCTTCTGGCTGCTGTCCTGCTTTAAGCCTCTTTTTATCCCGGCTAAAGGTGGATAAACGCGGACAGCAGGCGGCCCAGCGGCTAAGCAGGGCCAGGCCACCAGGTCAGACCCTGGTACATGATCCTGCTGCTGTACCCTTGAACAAAGTGTCTAACCAAAACTGTGACAGAAAGAAGTAAACTGAGCTTAGTACGTGGTTTGGGATCAAAGCTAAGGACAGAATCATAAAATTTTACATGATCCAAATAATAATAAAGTAACTAAATAGGTCAGCTGTACCTCTAAACGTAAAGGATGGGCTGCACTAAGTGCTGAACTTAAACATGTTCCTCAGAAGTGTGATAAAGCTATTGTTTTGATTTGTAAAGAGTTTTGTAAATTCCTTTAAACTCCTTTGATGTAACCCACTGTTCTATTTATATTTAAATAGATCATCATGCAGAAAAGTAGTTGGTCAGTTAAGAAATCCGGACAAAGATTCACATCACTCTGTTTCTTCTGCCAGGTCTTGACTGAGAATGGATTTGGGCAAATCACCACGGAGATCCGTGAAGACCCGAGGTTCTACTACGCTGAGGACTACCATCAACAGTACCTGAGCAAGAATCCGCGAGGCTACTGTGGGCTGGGTGGCATCGGGGTCTCCTGTCCGATAGGACCGATGAAATAGGATGTCGTACAACTTGTGACCGGCAAGGTATACTGGAAGTGGCCTTAGGGCGTATCACAAAATTTCATCAATGGTTTCTCATTACTGATGAAACGTACATATCAGGTATTGATGTAGATACACCCATACCACCCTAAACCCTCTGCTTCCAGCCTCATCCCTAAAAATACTATGCAATTACGGGAATTAAAGTCATGTTAGTTTCCACTTATGTGGGTAAATGTGTTACTTTAGTTGTGTCCTGAGGCTTGATTCTGTGTATGAGTTGACATTGCTCAGGAATGGGCTGGTCTTGTGAATATCAACACATCTCTGTGCCCTGGGGAGGGAACCCTGTGGACCCCATAACATGGAGAGGGGAACTTATTAGCAACAAACTGTAAGTCTTTGTCTGGCACCAAGTTGTCATACATAGATGCAACACAATGAATAATAAATTGAGCTAGAATTAAACACACTGCATTTCACATTGAAGAATACATGATAGACAGAACACATGACTTACATTTAAATCAAAACAATAATTAAAAGGCAGAAATAAAAACAGCCGCTATTTCTAGTTTCTCCAGAAATGTGTATTTTTCACGACAACATTTCAGTCTCACTTTATTGGAGGTGAGCTATGGGAGAGAACGGATGGCAGTGGACAGGTATTCGGCGATAGGTCAAGTCACGTGCGAAAGCAGCAGTCATGTCAGGAAAGAACACCTTGTTTAGCAGTTTGAGTAGCATTTGTGTTTATGTGCAACGTGTCAGCCAACGGACTGGCATCTCAATGTCCTCGCGACACGTGGCGTTGACAAAAATATGACGAAAAAAAGCACGACAGCACGGAGAACTACTGCTGGGCTGAACGACGAGCCGATGGCATAAAATCCCACTCATCCACGTGCACACAGGACTCCCTCGAAGGGGACTCTGTCAGTCACCAGCCAGCACGGCCCGTCCCCACTGTTAGTGCACACATCCATCCCCATCTGTCTCCTACCTTTCCAGCCGGCCAACACAAACAAGTGTTTTCTCCGCTCTCGCAAAGTGTCAGCACATATTTAATCTCCCCAATTAAAAATCCGACAGACACGACGCAAATTTTTCTACGTACGCATTCAAGAGAATAAAAATGGCTGCACGGCGCCTTTGTACTAATAAAGCACCATGTGTTGAGTTGAATAAACTCATTTAACTTGCTCATTGCTATTCTATATGGTACAGCGGGTTTTGCTAAGTAGGTTAAATTAACATGTGTTCCTCAATATCAACTGTAGTTACATTAACTTGCATTTATATAGCAGATGTTCTAATCCACTGAGACAAAGGATCTAAAAAATAAAATAGCTTTTGCTATGTCTGCACCTATTTTCTGCTTAAAGTAGCAGAACTTGTATATTTTACATGGGAATACAGATTACAAATAGGATTTTAAAATAATTATATATAATTTTTTTTAAAGATTTTTGTGTTATATTCATTTCAGAGAAAAACCTGTATAAAAATTATTTTTAGAGTGAAAGGTGCAAACAGCAGCTAGATACCAAAAGATTACTCCAGGATCCACAGATCTTCTCAGTGCGCCCTCTATGGGTGGCATATGACATCCCCGGGAGCACACATAAAAATTGTAATCTTTCCCTGGGATAAAAGCATCAAATAAAATGAAAAATAATTATAATAAAGCCAAGGATAGTCATCAGATGAGACAGGGACTGTGATCTTTGCCCTCAGATCACATAGCTAAGGTGCAGAAGACACTGGGCTGAGGGGTGGTCTTGTTTCTCTTATTAAAAATAAATAAAATAATTACTGAATGATGTTTACATTTCTTTGGAGCTATTCTGAATGAAACAGAGCCCCCCCCCCCTTTTAAAACGGTCTCTGTTTCCCTACCTGGCAGCAAGGGCACCGTTACATTTATGGGAGGATGAAGGAGGTCGCTGACGTCAGCGGAGCTGCTTCCATGCGGGTACATTGGTGCGGGGGGCGGGAGTCAGCCTGGCCCGGGGAGTCGAGATGAGGCTGGCTCCTCACATCCCCGCGCCAGGTAGCTTCTGCGGCTTGGCAGCACCGTGCACCTGGCTGCGGTGCACGATGACACACTGCAGTCACACCCAAGCGAACAAACGATAAGCTGGACCTGAGGCGCTGCTACACACCAGAACAGTATCAGTCCAACCGCAATGGATCTAAGAATTTAAAATCCGCAAACAGAACGATCATAAGCATGTCATCTTAAATTACATTAGGCTTTCAGACAATAATACTGGCATAGAAAAACGGTCCAAATAAAGAAACCGATATTGGACAGCAAGCTTCTGCAACATAAAACCTAAAAGGGAAATATTTCAGACTACACAATTTTATTACAAAAAGCATACGTGACCGGTCATCTTCCATGTGGTCTATTTAAATAATAATTAGGCAAAATCCAAGGTCTTCATAAACCTAGGTTTCAAATATATTATCAGTCTTCCTATGGTGTTTACTGCCATCTTCTGGTATCTTTAAAAATTGTTGAGTATATCAGCCTAATTATTTTATGAAAACTACAGCTTCCCAGTACACATTTCTGCATTCCAGTACACATTCCTGCATCCCAGTACACAACACAGAATCCAATTAAACACTACAGCATTCCAGTACACATCACAGCATCCCAGTACACTTCACAGCACCCCAGTACACATCAGGAGAACTGGATTTAGACGATACCATATAGGTGGCTCAGGCGTGTTGGGACTTTATGTTTCACATACACCATGTGTGATTTCAGCTTTTAGATGTAGACTCGAATCCACTTCTGCCTGGTCAGTATGAAATGGTTGGGGCCCAAAAACTGCACAGAGATTCAGCTTTCTCAAATGAGTAAGTTAATCACCAGGGTTGGGTAGATTACTAGTTACCTGTTGAAAAATGTAATCCTTAACATCATTTAAGTAACTTAAAATAAAAGTAGTGTAACTAATTCCTTTTAGTTACTTTTGGATTACCTCAATGCCAATTAAAGACAAGAGTAAAGAAATGTCAGAAAGGTCATTTTTATTAGGCAACAGGACTGTTGTTAAAATAATAATATACATACATTATTATGGAATGCCATTAAGGTAAAAATCGGGAGACAGAATATGTCTCCATATGGCAATTTTCCCCTCTAGATACAGTAAAGAACAAGTAACATTACTCATACTGCTGAATGCAATTTGGCCTTATAATAATAACAGCAATGAGGAAATCATCCTATCCTATATTAGAGTTAAAGAACAGATGGTATCCTACAGTATGTGTTGTGATTTGGGGTTCTACAAAAAAAAACTGAATGTGATTTGGGCACTGAAGTACGGTACAATATTGTGTTAATTTGTAGTACAAATACAAGTAGTATTGAAATGCTGGCAAAATGCACATGTAAAGCTTTGTGCAAAGATCATAATACTTTTTATATTGATACCTGCTTACTTTGGGTATCGCTACCTGGATTTCTGTAGCTAATGTTAGTGGTTGGTCTTATGCTCTTACTTCTGAATGTTTCTAAATTTGACGTCGAACTCTTTGACGTTGCCAGTAATTTCACAGCTGGGCGGCATACCAGTAGTACGCATTGCACTGTGAAATTTTCCCTCTCCTTCTTGAAAACAAAATAACTGAGAAATGTACATGAGTTAAACGGATTATTTTGACGGGCATCCGTTTGGCACAGCAGCGACGCTCTCATCAAACGGAGTATGGTAAGAAAAATAATCTGGTAAAAAAGGGTAGAACAATCATAAACGGTCCAACTGCCAACTGGAGCCAGTCGCAAGTTAAAGGGACTTACGCCACAGGTTGGAGGGTCTTATGCTGCAAGTAGGAGGGACTTACGCCACAGGTAGGAGGATCTTATGCTGCAAGTAGGAGGGACTTACGCCACAGGTAGGAGGATCTTATGCTGCAAGTAGAAGGGACTTACGCCATTAGTAGGAGGCACTTACGTCGTAGATAGGAGGGATTTATTCAGCAGTAGGAAGACCTTATGCAGCAGAAGGGATTTACGCCGCAGGTAGGAGGGAATGGTTACAAGAGGCACGTGAACATACTGCTTACGCCGGAAACGGCATGACGTCAGCTTCCCTTTCTTTAAACCATTCTAAGGACAGTTATTACACTATAACCTAGAAGTAATCATGATTTATTTAAAAGTAGTCCTTTTCTCAGTAACTGTAACTGAATACTGTTACTTATTTTAAATATCCAGATTACGAAATTTAGGCAGTATTCCATTACTCGCCAAGCCTGTTAATCAGTCAGTTAGTGTAATGAAGCGCGACATCTATTCAGCTAGTCAACAACAGGTATCTATAATTTGTATAATTAAAAAGTGACGCGAAAGACGGCGAAATGCTCAGCTCTGTGCGTGTCTCCGGGGTTCACCATGGTAACGGGTTATAAGCGAAGCGCGCGCTGACATGTATAAATTGAATTTTAAATAAAAGCCTTTATTTTGGGTATGAGGTGTGTCTTGAGAGCGTGAATCTGGGTCAAATTGGTGACATTTGACAGACATCAATACAGTTTCTTCCCCGAGTGGTTTTATGCAAGTGTGCAACAATGCGACATTACCAAATAAAAAGTAAAACACGTGCATTTGACGAATGATGTCGGCTTTAGAAAGGGGGAGAACGCCTGAGCCCTGGAAAGCAGGCAGATAAGGACGCGGTGACAGCAATGACAAAGCAGTCCGTTGACTACAATACTGTCGCGGGAATAAGACGTTTCTGCGGGGCTTTGCAGAGCCGCCCGCCACTGAATCATATCCGCTCATCTTTGCCGAAAAACTTTTCATAGCAATGAATTAATTACTTTAATTTTGGGCACGGTGAGTTTGATGCGTCAATAAAACGGTATTCCTGCCGAAAAGGAGGCTGAGAATGATGAAAAATTGTGTTTTTTTCCGGTTAGGTTAATGATGAACTCAGGAATTTGTCGTCGTACAACCGTACTATTGCAGCTACATTGGTGCGCTGTAAGGCGCCCATATTCAAAGTTTTGCGCCTGTAAATCAGGTAGATGAGTTGTTTTCTGCTGTCACAATTCTTTGTTCTGCATGCAGAGCAGATAAAGAAGCTGCTTGTAATTTATTACTATTTTTCTGTGCGGACACTGTAGCATATAGTATATACTATTTTTTAAGCAACAAAAAACGTAGGTGATGTATTAGTATCCAGTAAATGTCTTGAGTACTTCCTTACACTTTTTTTCATCCAATTGTCATTCATACTTGTCATTCAGTGAGAGACCAGGATAGCACGTTTAAAACCAAACTCTTTTATTACTACAGTAGAATCAGTTGAACTACTTATACATGGCTACCATGAATATTTGTACAAAAATGCAGTAAAAATAGTATTGATTAATATATACAGATATGTCTCCGCGTGGTGTAGGCAGGCAATTCACACAAGTTGACATAACAGGTACATCGATGATCCGGCAGTACGCACAGACACACAATACAGGTATAACGTAACGTCATTTGATCTACTTTCAGTTTCAATAGACTTTCAGGACACATAATCACATCATATTTTCTGGAAGGAAAACAAAACAGTAAAAAGAGAAATAGAAAAGGTTGCGGAAAAATAAAACGTACATAAATGTCATAAAAGTACAGGGTTTTAAGACAGCTGGAGGACGAAGTTGAGACCAATTTACCTTTGTCGTGACCATGAACATAGAACTATATCATTCAACATCATCTGCAAACGCCTCTGGTGTATTGCAAATAGACTTGCGTCAAATGCTGATATGAGTCAGAGGAAAATATGGCGGGCATAACGTTGTCCTTACGCTGCACAACAGCACGCTTAGTCTGAACATTCTGAGATGTAGCCAATGAAGGAGATAAGGGTTACGGGGAATCCACCCATTAGAGTAAGAGGCAAAAACTCAATGATTTATTTCCCTAGAATGACCCATATCTTTAGCATGGTGAAAGACCTGGCTTATATGAACACACGGAGCTGCGGCGGTGTGGTGTCTGTATCGAGCTGCGATTTCCTTGAGCTGAGGAGAAATACCCTGTTGCGCTGGAGTGAGACTCTTGATTTCTGGTGAATTACATGCCCTAGTCAGGAGGTATTGGATGGATGGGTTGATGCAACATATGAAAAAAAGGTTATTTCTACTAAAGCTTGCAAGCTTTACAAGAGGAGAAAAATATGCCAAAGGCAGTTGTTGCCATTACGATTACATAACAAGAATGGTAATACAACGGTATTTTTAAGTGTATTTTTAGTATACCAGCAATCCTTTGAATCTTTATTGAAGGCAATTAAGCCTCTGACCCTGAAGAACAAAGAAAAAAAACATGAAAATGGAGATAAAAGCCATTTTAAAATGTAGTGAAATTATCATGTCACAGTTGTGGCAAGTCACAGTGTTGATATATAAATTCTGTGTGGAAGAAGTCAGATCATGTGATTTGGCAAAAAAACATCTCGACAATATAGCAAATGATTTATCATCTTAGCATGAGCTCAAAGAGTTTTAGTGAAAGCGAAGCATTGCCTACAATCAGTTTCACAAAAATACTAGACACGAGACATAAAAAGATGGATGGGTTACTCTCTCAATCTTTCTGCAAGCAGCTGTATAATAGCACTTTTAGGGTTGTTTTTTTTCTTTGCGACTATTTCTTGCTGTTTGAGGATCATGCATTTGTGTTCATGAAATGCAAAAGTACTTTAAACGTTTCTTGCGCTCAGCGGAGGTGCGTAAAATTGCACAGAAACCTAGTGTGTGTGCATGTTTGTGTGTGAGAGACGGGTCTTGTGAACACAATTATACATATAAACATATAAACATGCATTTTACAAAAGACTAGCTTTGCTTTGTGATGTATTGTTGGCTGCTGTTCGCTTGTCTTTAAGAGGTGCACAGTCTGTACAGATTTTTCCTTTTTTTAAGAAGTAACATGATGGTACACAGAACATTCACACCGAAGAATTAAAAAATAAAAATCAATCACAGACTCATGACATCTTACATGTCTCACCAGTCATTATTGGTATTATATTCTGTGAGTAACACTGGAAGCTGAAGTCACAGAAACGCTTTTGGATTTTTTTTTTTTTTTTTTGGAATGGACTGTTGCACACTAAAAACAGAACAAGGTCAATATGCAAACTAGAAGAACAGTGCATGCGTTAGTAAGATCCAAAAGGTTCCTGCGGGTTTTCAGCAGTGTGAAGCAGGTTTTAGGAGAATCATTCCTGGACTGTGAGATTACCCATGCCGAGCTCATCCCCACCCCCACCTAATAGTGCAGTCTCTGTGCAGCCTCCTGAATGACTGGCAGACCCTTATGAATGTACACACTTTACACATCCTGTATTGGAATGGAACGCGGTGTGTCAAGGCGCACACGGCTCAGGACTGATTGAAGGGTGGGCTTCAAGCAGGCTTGAGCCCCCCTCCCATCCCCAAAACGCATCTGCAAGAGGAGGGGGAAGGACAACTCACTGTACACAAAGCAAAGCCAAGAAGACCGGTCTGTTTTTGTTTTGTTTTGGGAATGGGAGGCATGAACAGACAGGAACGGCTGAACGGTGGAAAAGAAACAGAGTGAGAGCCCCTGTGGAGTTGGGACTGGCCAGGAGAGCAATGAGCAGATGGGGGCGCTGTTCCTCTGAAGAAGCACTCCCTGTGGTGGAGCGTGGGGGCTCGGGTTAGTTCAGTGAGACACAGGTAGGTCAGGGCGCCGGGTCTGGACTATTTTTGGTTTGGGGCAATTTTTAGGCTCCTCCTCGTCCTCGGCGTCACTGTCACAGACGTGGACCACTACGCTGGGTGTGGACTCAGTTCCGGCATGGAGCTCATACTTCTCTCCTGGGTGGGGGGGGAGGAGAAAAGGAGGGTCTTATAATCGGCTTTGAAAATGGACACCTGCTAGAAGCAGTTAATAACCACCAAAGTGCCCTAAAGTATAATCCATCCATCCAACTCCCAATCCCTCATTGTGGTCCTGTGGGGGTGGGGGGTGGAGCCCATCCTGGGCAGCGCAGGGTACAATGCTAGGGGACACCCTGGACAAGATGGCAGTCCATCATAGGGCACATAAATGGCAACACGCAATGGATGCCTGTTTGCCAAATTGTATGTGGTTGGACTGTGGAAGGAAACTCGAGCGTCCAAAAAACACAACATAACCGCAGAGCTGAGGCTGGATTCAAATGGCGAACCTTGAAGGTTGGAGGCCGTGGTGCACAACAATTACACACCTGAAGAAGATCGTGGTGCATTCTGAGGCAGTACATCAAGTACACGAGACAGTTATGTCTGTAAGCTAAAGCCTTGTTGTTCACATGCTATTGATCGGTAATCAGTCATTGTACTGATCAGTAAAAAAGTACAAATCGGGCACAAGGTGCTCAATCCTATGCATGGAAAATGCAGGATCACAGAATTAACTCTAGAGGGTGCTGTTGCATAGGGAAGAAGGAAGTGGCTTGGAAATTCGGACTAAGCGAGATGCGAAAACAACTCGCCAGATGAAGCAATATTTGACCTTGGCAATGCACATTCAGGCAGATAATGTCGACAGAAGACGACCCCCTTTGCATTCACGATGCAGAGGAGCCGTGCTGTTGGGGGAAACACCCCTGAAGTAGGGATCAGGGTTTGTAGAAGCACCAATTAGAAGCGACGGCGCCCCCCCCGCTGAGCCCCCGCTTCGCTGAGGGTTTGCATTGCGATGAGCGCAGAGCCGTTCCACCGAGAAACGCCTGGCCTCCTCTCACTATCGCAGGCAGGACCCGAGCTCTCAGGCTTTGACACAAGCTCTGCGCCTTGGAGGTTAAAAGCGACGTGCTGACAGCTGACCCCGTCTGGAGCCCCACGCCAGTGTAGGCTGCTCTCCAGGCAGGATCTAACCCTCGGTGTGACGGCTTGACCCTCAGACATTCCTGCGTCGGTACAGCTGGACGTTCACCTTTGCTGCTTCTCCCATTCTTGATTACGAGTTTTACATTTTCCCTTGTTTTCCTTTCTATTTTTACACCCTCCCCCACTCTGTTCCTCTCTCCTTTCTCTGCACCTTCCTTTCCTTTCTCCTTCCTTTTTTTTCTCTTCTCTTCTCTTCTCTTCTCTTGTCTTCTCTTCTTTTCTCTTCTTTTCTCTTGTCTTCTCTTCTCTTTTCT
>JAABNY020000038.1:7242040-7256776 GCA_015164015.2 Brevimyrus niger
GAAGTATTTAGTTGAGGGTGTTGGGTGTTTGTTCAGGTTTTGTGTGGGAAGTTTGTGGGGGTGGGGGGGGGGGGGGGGGGGGGGGGAGTGTTGAATATGTACCTGCCCCCCCTCCCATCCAGGCTGAGCTGATGGGAGCCATGCACAAGCAAGCGATGCCTGGTGATAAATTCATTGACCTTTTTTCCAGCAATTTCCACCGCTGTCTCACAACTATGTGCAATCGCATGGATAGCGATCCTCGATCGAAAAGCACACCGTGGAGCGTCCGGGAAAAAAGCGCAGAGAGGCTGAAGTGGCCTGTTCCTTCTCTGCCGAACTAATGCGAAATGGCTGCGGCGTGTCACCTGTCGGGGCCTGGCGTCAGCCCGCACTTGCGAGGCTGCGCTCTGCAGGCGGCCCGCTGACGGATGGCGGGATACAGCTTGAATGTCGCCGTCCACGACTGGAGCCTTTAATTAATGACTGCAGATGGGAAGGAGAGGAGCTACAGGTGAAGCTTTTGGGGAGGGCGGGGGGGGGGGGGGTGGCTGATTATACAAAAAACGGGAAAGAGGAGAATCCCAAGGAAACAAATGGCACCAGTAAAAATGAAACATCCTATTTTTAATTTCGCAACATTTTCAGAATCACTTAAGTTCAGAATTTCTGGAATGAGCAAAGTGCACCTTCGACTCAAGCCCCAAAGAGGAGAACAATGACTTACCATGGTCCATCAAAACCGGTTTATTCTAGTCCTCATCATGGTGGACAGATAATCCTGCTTGTTTGCAATCATCTGAAGCACTGAGGCATTTGATTAAATGAATCGTTTCTTTACTTGAGCTAATATGGCCGTCTGTCTCTACTGGGATGATTACTGGAAAAACTGTATACGTGTCTTTCCCACACAACCAGGTCCAAAAACACCCCCTCGCTGAGCACTATGACCTTCACTCCTTAACTGAAAAATGATGTAGAGCTAAACCAATTCAGCACAAATTAGCTCGATAAATATGTGATCGTAGACCTGTATGCTGCAGATTTCAACATTGTTCCCATAAATTGCTGGAAATTAACATTTAGATTTAGTTTTAAATACCACTATCATAAAAAAAGCCGTCAAGGTCAAATGAAGGGCAAGTCAATACATGTCTCTTAGATGCTTTTTTTGGGGGGGAGAGGGGGCAGAAGAAATGAAAAAATAGAAGGAGCAAATCACTTTAAGTATGCAAGTTATTTCCAACTTCTCTGCAGCACAAACAGATCTCATTGTGTCTGGCTCTGTTCACAGTCTACATTGATGCAGTACATCATTTGCTAAAATAAAATAAAAACACACACAGAAGAATGCTGACTTCATTTTTGGCATATTTAGCTTATTAAATTAGTTCTATTCTAGAAGACAGCAGCGTCTTCCATTCACTCTCTATAATAGTGAAAGCACAGGGTCACGATGCACTAAGAGATATTCCGTCATGTTTATAAGTGAGCTTGACTGTTTGAACACCACTCCAACTACAAACCGCTCCTTAAGTCTGCTCACAGTTATCAAGCGCATTCAGGGCTGAAGTAAAATCAGCTCTGATTCCATTGCCTCACAAAATCTGTGCCGGGCTGAAAGGGGCACTTTGACATAAAGGTCATGATTTACATCAAGAGATGTTGCTGTGTTGGGCACCTGGAATTTGCAGTCAACAAACCACAAGCCCCCCCCGCCCCAAGCCGTGGACCAAGAGCATGCACTTGATCTAAGGGGAGGTGGGATTTTATTCAGGTCTTACTGCACGTGTTGGACACCCATGAATGACACCAAAGTACACTTTAAACAGTTATTATGGAGGTACTCATTCAGTTTGATATATATCAAATATTGTGCTTTACCTGCTGATACGGCTACATCACAAACACATTTACAGGATGAACTTCACCATGGGAAGCGATGAGATTCACATTTAGTTACAGGCAAGCGAGGTAGACAATACATCAGTAAATACAGCTGTCTAGGGGCCAACTATGGTAATGGTGCTGCTGGGCTGCACACCCAGTGACTGGTAATGAGTACAAGTTAGTAGTGGGCACACTAGTCACAAAAATACCACGTCTTCACTAGAAAGGGTGGTGATGCACTGCCTCACACCTATAGGACCAGTGCTGAAGTCTCAGCCATGGCTCCATGTGTGTGGGGTTTGCATGTTCTCCCTGTGTCGTCATGGGGTTTCCTCCAGGTAATCCGGCTTCCTGCCACAGTCCAAACACATGCAGAGGCGAACTGGAGTTATTAAGTTGTGTAAATGGTGTGTGTGCACTGCAGAGGGTTGGAGCCCTGTCTGTGGTTGTTCCCCGCCTTGTGTCTATAGCTTCCAGGATAGTCTCCGGACCCCCATGATCCTGAATAGGACAAGTGGGTACAGAGAATGGATGAATGGAGCTCATGGGGGTTATACCCGAGCGGTTCAGAGAGATGACCAATCAGATTGTAGAGAAGGTGGGCCCAAGAAACTAGAGGAAGGGGGACCAAGATATCCGATTGGTTAGTCCCGCCTTCTCTAGTTGCTTAACCTTCTGTAGGAGTACTCAAGTCAGACGCCTCCCTCCCGAGTTGTACTACACTCCTGTTTCCCCCATAAAGCTTACTGCCTTTTGTCTGATCCTTTATCCCTAAAGGTTAAACTGCAGGTCCCTTTATAGAATTTGAACACTCTAACCACGAGATGGGTGGTATACCTCATGAACTAACACTGGCTTCCGTCACTGAGCTAAAAATGGGCCCCCCAAGATGGGCTCCTTTCATCTGAGCGAAATGCTAAACTTCCAGCATAGGAACTCTATCTTGCAGCTTGTTAAGTGTTTAAACTCCACTGCGATAAACATGATCACAACCCACAACACCGCATACACCATCGCTCACGCAGGCTCTAATTAAGTTTCTAATTAATGATTAATACATAGTTTGCAAAACAACAACACACCTTCGCATATCCCTGCTGGCCTCTTGTGACAAAACAACATTTTTTTTAAACATAAACCCTGCACTTTGAATTCCCGCAGCTCATTAATGTCGCCTGGATACGCCACTTAACAGAGTGTCACATTACCAAGATCACATTTCAGCTAAATCGCCTTAGACCCCGGCCGGGCTGGTGGCCGGTTAAGGGAGGGGAAGAGGCACAGTCCAAGCAGCCCCCCCCCCCCGCCGGCAGGACCCGTCCACGTCACACAAAGACCCGTCTTGTGGCTCGCCCCAGGAAAACGATATGCCCATATAAAGCCAAACATACAACGGGGCAGTGTTGTATAACCACAATGAAACTGAACCCCTTCACATTTAGATTTGCCATGACCTTGTCAAGCAACTCACAGCCTCGGGTCCAATAAGATCCAGAACCCTAACGAGATACTTTGGTCAAAGTCTCATTACAAAGTTTAAATTTGCTAATGTATATTTTTCCATTTCAAAGAGCGTGCCATTGATGTCGTAATTCTCTATTTTCAGCACAGAAGAACAAAAGTAGTGATATTTTTGAGACGAGCCAGCTTGCTTTGCCTTCATTTTTGTACACTATAGCATGACTAATCTTTAAGGAGGCCCACAATGAGTTTCAGAAGGCTTTCAATCTATTTATTTATTTATTTTTAAATATAAAAGGCACAGACATCCTGAATCCTCATCCCTGACCTTCCTTAATTCTTTATACCCTCAAGCACACGCGCACACAGACCCTGTACCAATGCCTGAGCTACAGTTTAATGGGCCGACTCAAAGCCATCGACCCAGACAGTTTCAAAAGCAGGCTGTCCAGAAAGGTTCACGATGACCGAGCCACTCTGCATGAGCACCAGTCAGGTCCACTAAAGACAGCACGCTAGTCCATCTCATTGCAATTTACCGCAAAGAACCATCTATTTCAGCTGAAATGCGCATCCCTGACCCGTGAGAGCGAACCAACATGGCGGCGAGTGTTCAGTCCATGATGTAATAGGTTAAATTTGACCGGACCTTTATCAGAAATATGTGGCCTATCCAGATTCCCACAACCTTTGAGGTGTCAAAACAGGCACAGAGCAACAGTACCCCCCCCCCCCCCCCAGGGCAAAGTCATTGACTCAAATCACCAGAGAAACATAAACCAGGTCTCAGTAATTCTGGTGCTCTGTGTTATGGAGCCTTTGGACTTGCATGAAGCTCCAAGCAAAACTATAACAGGCTCAAACACTGCGATTTAACTTCAAAGAAATACAAGGTTAAGGCACCAAAGACGAAAATTATCTCAAAGTCGAGGGTTGTTTTGCTACGGAAACCCCAACAACTAAATTTAAATTCTGTTTTTCTCCATTGAGCTGTTTTTTTTCCCTCCCCACGGGAGACAGGCTAGCTATTATTAGGAAAGCAACAGCGATACGCATTGGGATTCATCTCTTGGGAATTTTTTTTCGGTAAGGTCGCGTAATCACAGACCATCGCGCTAATTCCTGCTTGGTGGTCCAAGCAGACCTCCGTGTCGTGTCACTTTGACGGACAGCTCGGCGAAAGTAGCTTTCCTTGCAAATCCCACGACATCCGTGGGCAAGCAAGCTAAATTCCAGCGACAGCAACAAGCGCAAACCACCGAAAGCCAACAGCATTTCCCTCTTATACACTGACAAGCACTCGGCCTACAGCTAGCAAATCTAATTTGAAACACTCTTAAACACCCTTAAATCTGGCAGCATCCCGCAGTATGTCAGTCTTCACGGTTATTGTTATGATCAGTTTCAGATGTCGTAAGTCCCGCAGCTACGCGACCTCCCTCATATCTAGGAATGAGGATTCCGCAGTGTCTCGCAGTGAGAGATAATGGAATGCAGGATGATAATGGATTCTGGAATTTATAACAGGCATTCCGGAATGCGTCTCCACCTTAATTGGAAGGAGTACAGCTGTTCTGGTCTTCGGTGTATGTGGAGGTTACAGGAAGGACCCTTGTTATTTTCTATCGTTTCTCTGTCTGGACTTTTATGTATTAAATTACTCTGACATTTCTTATTTTAAAGTTAGTGATGACTGGTGAGGCACAATAAGCCTGAGGTAACATACTTACACATAAAACATTTGAGACCTTTCATATGCTCTCTCGATTTTCACTGGTGGCGCCGAATCTAATCGCTAGCAGGGTAAATTGACTTAAAAGTGCTGAAATTTTATTATGGGCAAGACGGCATTCAAGACAAGAGGTTTACGGCCTTCCCAGGAGCTGAAATCTGGGCATAAGTTAACCGCCGATTCGAAAATGAAGCTTTCAATGCTGCATTCTAACTGAGTGGAGTTACTGCCGGCCAGCCTTTAGACTCACACCCCCGCCCTCTCGAACCCACATTGTGGATCAATGTGCTCGGTGGGTGGCTTTCCTGGGCATGAGTGGCTGTAAGGAAGGCAGCCTCACATGATGTGGCCAGCTGCAAGGTCTTCTGGGTACTGGAGTGTTCAAGGGCAGACAAGCACTGGCCACACTTTGCAGTCCCCCATGACTTGGGCAAGGCACTAAAGTAGCGTACTCCATCTTGTGACTGGCCACTCTCCCCCTTCCCACTTCTGTGCCCGAATGCTCCGTGACGCACAGAAGAGCCCACTTCATGACAACCTGGCGGATAAAAGCACTCCTGAAGCTGTTCGAGTGCGAAATGACCACTGACGCTGGTCACTTCCTCAAAATCCTCTCGTTAAACTGACTCATAACATGGATTTTCGACTTGCGCTTAAAAAACAACTATTACGCACATGCTGGTGCCGGGAGAACTGTCCAATCAGCATAATTGACTCAAACAGACTACTGGTTTTTGCAGAGTGTGAAGAAAATTAACCTTGAACATTACAGCAGTATTCACATAGGTTGCAAACACCATTTGGAGACAACTGCATCTTCTTAACTGGAAAAATTAAAAAGCCAGCTTAAATCAGATACCCTTCTCCATTTCCCTCCCCATCCCATCCTCCACCTTCCCCACAATAGCCCCCCTCCCCTATTGTAGCAAGTAGTAAGGACAGAAGGGTCAGCCCACCCACTCTTACACTGGTTCAGGGCAGCAAGACTCAGGTGAACCACAGCAACACAGAAGCTTGGGAAGATATTTTTCATACCATACCACACAATGGCGACTTCAGCCCTGCTGGCTAACCTTTCATCGCATCCACGTTCACAGGCAACGTGATACAGATCTTCTCAGGACTGTTTATGAAAGTGGGGAGATTTTGTGATTTTTGTAATTGTGCTTTTAAATGGATAAGGGCCATTCAGTTCTGAATAAGTCCTTGGGGGTTGAATGAAGACAAATCGAGAGCAATAAAACAAAAACGTGGGCAGCAAAAAGTGTGTGTGTGTGTGTGTAATTTCCAGGATGGCTAACAGAACTCCCGTCCCTACTCATTTCTCTAATACTACAGCAGAACTCAAGGCTGCGTTAATCTGACTCTCACCTCTGCACGCACCCTGTGTCACACAGCTGCACTCTCACTTTACATGCATGCAATTTCTGACAATTGGCTAACATAACGAAAAAGGGGAGGAAAACAGGCAATAAAAACCACCTATTTCTTAAGCAAATGGTTCAGTCTTACCTTCCCCTCCTGCTCCTCAAACACAGACTGGTCCACATTGCAAGCAAATAGGGAGGTGGGGAGATCGTTGAAGTCGGTGATGTGGTGGAGTCCGTCGTCCAGTAACGGGTCTCCAACAGAGTTCTGCAGGACAAGCAGCTCCTCTCCACCCAGGAGATAAAAGTGCTGGTAGAACGCGGTGTTTCTCATCTTGGGGAACAAATGCTCTCCTTTCATGACTGAAAAGCACAAGTAGAAAAAAAAGGATCTCAAACATCTTGAGGGACTTAGAGAGCTTCTCGTGACAAGCCATCAATCCTCTATTCTTCTGGAGTCAATAACAAGGCATGGATTTGAGTTTCGGACCGTGGGAGGTTAAATTCAGCTAGCTTAGCACTGCAGGATCTGCCCCATCGCTCTCAGCTTTCTTTATCTTATTTGTGATCCTTCAGCTGCTCGCTTCCTTAAGAGACCCCATCGTGACTGATGTTTTCATGATTTTATGAGATGGGGGGGGGGGTGCTCAGAAGAGAGTGTCAGGTGAGCAGAGTTTGGTGTGCTAATTTTGCCTGTGTCTCAGTGCCTCTGATGTGTACAGACTGATGTGTTCTGCAGCCGCGCTTTGCAGTGCTGAAAGCAGCTCCCGTATATCCATCCGGGGCTCCCTTGTCCTTGCCTATCCCCCATCTGTTTGCCTTTTTTGCGCCCCCAATTCCACCTCTGCCAAAAACTCCTTTCGTTTCCATCATTAAAGTTCCCAGTTCCCAGCCTCATGTTCAGATGCCATTCTGTTTGCCATCCTGACTGGAGACCATTTCACTGGTTGCCCATAATACAGCAGTGGCTGTCCAGTCCAGTGCCTGCTTTTAAAAGCGCTTTTTAGAAACAGTGCCCCCAAGCAAATGTCAGCAGTGACTGAATGCCCTTACAAGAATTAGATCCTTTAAGGATGGGGGGTGCTTGGGAGGCACACTTACTGTCCTGTCCCAATCCAGACATGGCCACTTCCTCTCCGGGCAAAGCCATCAAGTCCATCAAAGCCTAACCCTAACGGTGCTTGTCCACCAGTAGGGTGTCACTTTTATTAGCACTTCGTCTACTGCTTGAGATACCAGAAACTATTTTGGGATCAATGACCCATTACAACCCCCCCCCTTCACACACACACACACACACACACACACACAAGCATGTCCAAAACATGCAGCCATAAATGGAGGACCTGGGCTTGTCTAAATCATTCCCACACTGAATAAACTGTGCTAAAAATAGACCAAAGGCTAATGAAATGAAGAGATCACCGGACACTTGATTAAATTGCAACGTTCCAGATAACCCCATTTAATTTCTATATCAACCACTAGATAAGCCTGTTTGCAAGCTAGCCTTAAACAATGGTGTACATAACTACGCTATCAAGGGCTACTGAAACTGCTCATACTAGCGCCTTTTAAAACAGAACTCAATACAGGAATAAAGTCACTCACTGAAAATTGAAGTTATTTATAGATCATAAATACATTAATACAACACGGTAAGTACTATGATCAAATTCTTGCGTAGGTAACCGGGGTCTGAAATTAAAAAACCCAAGTTAGCGTTTAGGTAGTGCAACCGATACTTTTTAAAAGAAAAACCTCAAGAAAACGAAACGGGGCCGTAACTTTTTTTCGGTCATATTTCAGCTACAAGGCGCTAAGATTCTGGCAGCAACTTTTCCTGAAGCTCGCGCAGTACAGGGATATGGTATTTCTTAATTAGCGAGCGTTACGGTATAGAAACCACCCTTTATTGTAGATCCACTATAAAAGTACATGTGTCTACCAGGAATCATTAATTAGACTGCACACGATGTGACTCATTACGTCACCCCCCCCCAATGACCCGCCGCTATTGGACTCCAGATTGGTATACATGGGATCTGTGCGAATCCGACCCGAACACCAGTTACTGTACCTGAGCGAAACCGGACAGACCTGCCCCACTCACTCGTTTATCCACTGTCATTCACTTACTCCCTTCGGCAGGAATAAACAATTACCTCTAAAAGCATCAGGGATGTCCGTGCAGCCGCATGCTGATTAAAAATTGATTTCCGTGATAATACCACGGACATCACAAACAAATGAGATCGGAAAAAAGAAAAAAGCCGTACTTATAGTTTTTTTTTTTTACTGCGCAGGGTGTTTCATGTATAAAACTCTTTATGTTAAAAGTGCTCTTATGCATTCAAAGGATTAGGTCGATGAAACGGATACGCGGACAGTGGAAGCACTGTGAACAGTGCAACTTGTAGGCTCGACAGACTTGTCTCTGACGCCAGCCCCAGTTTCATCCATCCTACAATACGCCCCATAATCAGGACAAACCCCCTGTGTAATACCTTAAATGACCTTGCTGGCAAAACACCCTGCAATATTTTTTTCTGTAATATTTTGTTACCGGTTCTCCATTTCGGCATTGACAGTCAGACATAATACACCTGTTCTCGCAGCAAAACTCCGCGTAATAAAAACAATGAACGCTAATGCCCTTATCCGGCAATAAATCTTCATTAACCCGACATATCATAGAAAAACCCAAGTGGTCTTACTGACTGCATCATCAAAAAGTCAACTGACGTATTTACTTAAACCCGTTTGCAGTTAACCGCTTCGCGTCCTCCTCGCTCCACTGTATCAAGCCAAACAGGCTGGAAAATTAAGTTCAACGTCTTTAATTAATTACGCACCATCCTGAACACCCCAATTAACATCTAAAATTCTGCTTTCGCCTGCTTGAAATAGAGTAGTATAATTTCCTGAATGGCTTCAGTAAGTTATCTAGTGCAGGGAGGCACTTTTCCCATGCAACGTTAACGAAAAAAAAGACGATAGTGGGTACAGTTTGCGTCATCAGCAGAGACCCGTGCCCGCGAGAGAGAATCGCGAGCCGTTTCTCCCGCTCACCTGCGCTGCTGTAGCTGTCCGGTGCTGCCGCCTGTGCCTCTGCCGCCTCACTTTCGCTTTGTGAATCAACCTGCTGTTCCAGCTGCGAGCCACTGATCTCCTGACGTTAATGCGCTCGCTGCGAGTCACCAATGACTGGCCTCCGGCGCTCAAGTGATGTTCGCGTTACCCAGTAATGAATCACGCCTCGGTCCGCAGGGGGCGCGTTCCGGCCAATAGGATGCCGCCGTACGGTGGCTAAAAAAAGCTGGGGGATCGACGGAGGTGCGTCAGCGCTGTCGCACCGGCGGTGGGATGTCGCTTGGGCTGTGCAGCAGGTGAACCAAGCCTCAGGACTGGCGGCGGCATCTTTCTTCATCGGTACACGGCTGTTGTTGAGTATCTCTCCCGTTTGTCAAAAACGGAGGGCAGTGATTTTATAAATATGGTTCCCACTAGAATTACAGATTTCATCGTTGGAATTAGGAATATGCATATCCGTAAAGCGTAATAAAGCAAATCAATTAACTGTAAATAAATGATGTTCCATATTTATAATTAAAGGACTAAAGCTAATTTTATATGCACACACACATACACAGAGCGCGCGCACGCACGCATATTAGCAAATGCACACACCACACATGACTACAAAAGCATGCATTACATTAAAATATTTTAACAGAGGCGCCTACACATTTTTTTTTAAAGTTTGGCTTGCATAACAGAACTTGTAGCTAAGGCAAGCCGTTTTAACACTAAATAAGTAGGCAACAAAGTAATTTTAGGTATGAGCATTTCAGACATCCGTAATTCAGTTCTTATGACGTCACTTGACTTAGTTAAAGAGCTGACGATATAGAACAGAAGTGAAATCTGTTACAGATATCTTCATATACAGTTTTCACTAGTAAGAATAGACTATGAATAGACTATTGGATATCTCAGATTTTCATTATGATTGGTAAAAATGCAATTATTCTTAGGAAAAACCGAATTCTGAATATCTAAAATACAACTACAGACAGGAAAGGGGTGTGTTTAAATGTTATAACAGCTTGCTATATGTAGCAGTTTTAGCATCCCATTACAAACGTCTGTGTTTTTCAAAGATGCTGGGAGAAACATGACACTTTCATTGTTTCAATGGACGAAAGACGTCTAGGACAAAGTCTTTATGTGGGATGTAGTGAAGAAGAAAAATCAGCGGAGGCACACTGAAAACACGCCTCCATTCCTGATGTGACATCAGCCCCAGCTTTACACAGGAGTGAAATGTGTCTCCTTTTGGAAGGAAATATCTCAAAATAAACCACCTGATTCATTCCCTATACCAATGCTTTCACGAGCCCTGGTGTAACTGGGGGAAAGCTTGACCGCAAGTACCATCAGCGCACCTGCTAATTAGGGTAGGTGCAGGGATCAGAATTTCTGCCAGAAAGAACCATTGCATTTTCTAGAATCAATGTCCTGGGCTCTCCGAACACTACTGTGCGTGGCTATTATTACGGATGTTTCTGCCACTCTGAAACATAAGATCAGCCTCTTACACAACAAGTTATTTAAAACCGTGAGGATCTCGCAACACAGGGGGTCGTGCAGGTGCAAACACTTTTACATGTCCATCCGTCTGTCTTCCAGCTGTTTTTGTCTGCTCAAGGTCACGCACGCCCACTCATACACTATGGGCAATTTAGGAGACATCAGTTAAGTTAAGCTAACCATGTCCTTGGGCTGCGGCGGGAAAGGTAGTACCCTAAAGAAGCCCACACACACTGTAGAAATGAGATTTGGACCCCAGAACCCGGAGGTGAGGTAAGTGTGCGACTCACTGAGCCGTCATGCCAGTCGTGTTTTTGTTTCTGTCACGGCTGTGCCTCTTCAGAGTCCTGTTTTTGTGACATAAATACGTGTTTTTTTCTTGGATAGACAAATGAAGGTCACTCTCGGCCAATTAGAAACATGCTTGTGAGCGTTCTGTGTAATGAGGTAAAAATGTTCAGTTGCTGTTAGTCATGGCATGGCACAGCACAAAGGAGATGTCCGCAAAAGATGGCTCATTTTAGTCCTAATGGACAGACAAACATATAGGCTGCATGACTGCCTGTGCGTCACCATTTTTGTTATAGTGCAGCATGAATTGAATGGACTGGACATCAGAGAAAGAAGTATAAGAGAAAGAGATGATAGCCACACTTCCTGAATATGAGGAGAAAAGACCTTTGACCCTTCGATCGTCTGTCTAAAAAGGGTATCTGGGTGTGTATTTACAGATAAACTTTATAAATTAGTGAGGGGATTAAGTAAACTATATACTTAAGCACACAGATTTTATAGCTTATATAAGAAAAGGATAAGACAGGATCAACTATATGAATGTATGTTCTTGATGCTTAGTTTTCATATAATGGCAAATATTAATTATACATTTTCACAGACTCAGCAAATGAAACTTGTCCTCTATATAAACATTTATGGTTTAATTTTGTCTTACACACTAAATATGACAACAATTTACAACAACAATTCCTTAAAAATCTGCATTACTTCCTCTAGTTTATTGCTCAAATTACATCGAACTGACATGTTATTTAGATTAAATGTTCCCAGTGACTTTTTTATTTGCTTATTAGTTATTGGTAACCATTTAGGACCCCACAGATCTCTCTAAAACTCAGTGTTTATAGAATGAGTTAAAATTCCCAGGGTTTTCCTGCCAAGGTTGGCTACTGAAGAGAAAGGCTGTTTCTGGTGCAACATGGCGTGGTCCAAAGCCTGGTGGAGGACAGACTACTTCACACACAGGTTCCTGAACGCCGTAGCTCCGCCTCTTGGAGTGACACGCTACCTGTGAGCATAGTGCACTGAGCAGGGCCCATCCGGCTGCTGTGTCCCAACCAGGTGGAGTGAGCTCTGCCAATACAGTCAACATTGCATGATTATATGTTTTATACCTTGTTTGCAGGAAATATATGTAGTTTTTCCCATATTTTGCTCATCATGTCTATAGTTCATACAAGAAATATTACTATGTATTCAAGAAAATATATTCCTACAAATTTAATATGTATGCTTTACGTATTCATAGAAACTTGCGAAACGTTGAAAACTGAGAAAAATGAGATAAAGTGTGTTTAATTATGCTTTATATTTTCTTTTGCAGTCGACAGCACTTAACAGATTGAGACATGCTACAGACAGAGATCTGAAGCCTTATGCTTACAGGATGGGGCACGGGGTCCTGGAGAGTGAACTTATACTTAAAGAGGATCAGGCAGATGAACATGTGGATCTCCATCAGGGCGTAAGACCTGCAAGAAGAGGAGAGGTTCCTCCCTTCAATGTCTAACCGCCATGGGGGTCTTGGTGAAAGCCATCAGAAAAATTACTGCTCCATCAAAGTCAGGGGTATTTCTCAGCCAGGAACTGGACTGCATCCTCACTACCCTGGGTAGCTGTTTGTGAAGAAGAGGCCCAAAGAACTCAAACTGGCTCACAGTTGAATCAATGTGTTTAACGGCAGCGACCCTCTCCCTCTCACCGGTCAATGGTGATGTCATCTCAAACGGCCGCCCACTGAGCTGTGGCTCCGCCCTACTGGTCAGTGCTGTCCAATGAAAACCTGCAGCCCACAGTGTTAAATAATGCAGGTGGCTGACACTGCACGTGTCAAAAGAACTCAGTGCTAGTCTTCAACCCTCCCAAATTGTTATAGAAATTGAGTGTTGAGGTGGGACAGGGTTAACTGGTATTATTTTCTTCAGGTTCAATGTCGCAGCATGGAAAAATGAGTGATGTTGAACTGTATGCTGCGCACTCTGACGTCGAATTTTCAGTATCGCGTTAGCATCCTGACTGAGCGTGATTGGCGATTGACTCGTCAACCCTGGTTCTCAGAGGTAGCATGAAGAAGAAGAAAAAAAAAGAGCAAGGGAGGTAGGAGGGGCTTCAGCCTGACACAAGGGTGACGATTCACTCATCTGAGCTGTGCTTCCTGCAAAGCTATGGCAGCTGGAGCCTGAAACCGTACGGGAATGTGTGTGTGTGTGTGTGTGTGTGGTGGCAGGTCGGGGGAGGGGAGCGGGTGCTGATGCTGAATGCAGCTGTATCACGGAGCTTTATCTGTCATAATAACCTTGAGGGCCAGCGAGCAAACAATGAGTCATGGTGGGCTACCGTGTCGATGACGCACACAAAGCAATCTCCCGTAACGACACTGCCCTGGAGAAAACGGGAGGCTGTGGTACCCGTGCCTCACACTGCGGTTGGAGGAGGCCTTTCTCTGTCCCTCTGACAGGAGGGGCACAGTGCCAGCGAGGAGGAGGAGGAGGAGGAGATTCCGTTTGCTCTTTCTTTCATGCTTGGATAGCATCTCGAAATAGTGAAAAACAATTACGTCGTACTAACGTATAGAGGGATGGGTTAAGATGAGGATTCTTATCTATGTATCCGTTCAGGAACCTGAGATATCCGAACGATGTCTGTGCTCACACTCTGCTATTTGAGGAAGTACACAGTGCCAAGTGCATTTCTGTCCTTCGAAACATGAAAGAGATTTTTGTTTTTTGTCTTGGATGTTCCTCAACTGTTGTCTGGACTTTATTCACATGTTCCTCAAAGCGGGGATGAATTCTGGGAGTCTCTCCAGGAGAGTGATGTCTGCCGCTGGTGCCTCAGACCCTGGTGAACATCTGCAGCTGGGAATAGTCTTCTTGTCCCAGCCCTGCGCTGAGCATCGCAGGCTGCCCCCAGCCATGCGGTCGCCCTGGAGACCTCTGATGATAGCATTGCCTGGGTCCCAGGAGATGCCGGGGTGGGGGCTGGTGAAAGGGGATGTTTTGAGCACTGCATGCAGGCTACGAGATGGATAATGTGAACAGTGTGGCAAGCAAGGGAACTGGCTCAGGGATGAGGTCATGGGCAGAACATCAGCGCAGTTGAGCTCCAGACACCTGCAATCCATTTAATCCCCAATTTCTATTTAGAAGTGTAGGGTGCCAGGCTCCCATCTCCACCCTGCAGAGTGCCAGGCTCCCATCTCCACCCTGCAGAGTTCCAGGCCACCATCTCCACCCTGCAGAGTGCCAGGCCACCATCTCCACCCTGCAGAGTGCCAGGCTCCCATCTCCACCCTGCAGAGTTCCAGGCCACCATCTCCACCCTGCAGAGTGCCAGGCCACCATCTCCACCCTGCAGAGTGCCAGGCTCCCATCTCCACCCTGCAGAGTTCCAGGCCACCATCTCCACCCTGCAGAG
>JAABNY020000038.1:7256876-7286640 GCA_015164015.2 Brevimyrus niger
ACCCTGCAGAGTGCCAGGCTCCCATCTCGACCCTGCAGAGTACCAGGCCACCATCTCCACCCTGCAGAGTGCCAGGCTCCCATCTCGACCCTGCAGAGTACCAGGCCACCATCTCCACCCTGCAGAGTGCCAGGCTCCCATCTCGACCCTGCAGAGTACCAGGCCACCATCTCCACCCTGCAGAGTGCCAGGCCACCATCTCCACCCTTCATTACTAGGCCTCCTTCTCCCCTTCAGAACCCAACACTGAAAAGCTTCGTACAAATTGTACCTTTGTAGAACTTGGTTTTTCTTTATTTTAATATAGGCAGCTAAATTATGGAAATTACCTGAATTATCCATCATTCAAATTATATATTTAATTTATTTATCAATTTATCCATTTATCTGTCCATCCAGTAGATGCTTATCCTGGTCAGGGTGCTAGGGACTATTTGATCCCGCACCGTTAAACAACCGTGACCTCCCTAAATAAGACCAACCACCTTTCCTTGTCTATAACTGTCCTGAATTCATCCTCACGTTTCGCCTTGCGGTCAAGAATTAGTACTGATTTTAAAGCGCTCCCCAGGGATGATCTTAATTAGCCCCTCAGGACTGTGTACATTGGGATCACGATCTCCGCCACAGCCTTTGCGTGAGACCAATGTCTTTTACAGTCTTAAAGTTACTTTAAGTAGGAGAACTTTTCTCGCCTGGCGAGAGTACAGCCCAAAAACGAGAAAACCCATGGAAACGAATAACAATAGGCTAACAGACGCTAAAGCGGTGCTGGCAGCTTGTTTCGTTATGATAGTAAGAGGTTATTAAACATAAAACCACTGAGCTACAAGATATAGCAGGCAGGAAACGAGATGAAAGGCAACAGGAAATGAAGGAGCTCAGCGTGTTGCAGATGTGCTACCAGATGACGATGCGGTTAAAATGGAGCCCGAATTGGCACTGATGGCGGACTCCTTCCTGCATTGCTGTGCATGACAGCAGCTCCCTAAACAGTACAGGCTTCCTCAGAGTTCTTTCTCCCTCATCACACAGCTTTGACATAACAGCCAAGTGGTTATTAGAGATGCAAGTTAATTTAGTGCCCAAAATAGTTTCGATGAAATGTATTTTTGAATTACGGCTCCGCATCTACTAGAGACGGTACAGTTTGATGGCTGAAATCTACGGCTTGCTGGCTAACGATATACATCCATCCATCCATTTTCCAACCCGCTTATCCTACTGGGTCGCGGGGAGTCCGGAGCCTATCCCGGAAGCAACGGGCACGAGGCAGGGAACAACCCCGGACGAGGGGCCAGCCCATTGCAGGGCATAAAAATATACATTTCTGAAAAAATATTATTTGCATATTTAAATGTGAACATTTTGACAAACATTAAATGAACTAAGAATTGTTTGTGTGTTGCAATGTCAATTTAACTGGTTCTAAATGTCATTATTCTGTTAACTTTAAGGAACAGACTTACTGAAAGCTGTTCATTTTGTTATTATCAAAAGTCATTAGATTTGGGTGATAATTTTTGGTTGCACTGTAAAAAAAAAAAAAGTTCCATTAACTGTCAGTGTGCGAGGCCCCAAGCTCAGTTTTATTGTTCATTAACATCTGTGTGGTTCTGGAATCATCCATCCGTCTATTTCATTATATTTACTTGTTTAAAAATAAAACTATGGATGCTAAAAAGAAAACTTTCTGCTATACATAAGGACTTTTACTTATTCGAGAGTGCGGTAGTCAGAGGTCTCATATGTACGACGAGATGTGTTATACTAAGGAACAGATTGAAAAATCACTGAGAGGCAAACATACTGGATGGATTACCGCACACACAAAAGAGACTGACAAAAAAAAAAAAAGCTGACATATTCTTTGCAGTTAGACCATACCCCTCAACAGAGACATACGGAGCATTATAAACTCATTCAGAGCCCCCCAAACTTACCAAACCTCAAAATTCAAGATGGCCGATTGTCTTTGGAAGATGAAGCTAAAATGTATGTTTGTCTAACCTTCCTGGGCACTGGTTACGTCCTCCTCCAAATGCCACGAACCCTTCCAAGAAGACATTCTTTTCTAAATCTGCCTTCTCCCACCGTTCCTGTGGGAAGGAAAGTTTTATTGGACAAACAAGACTTCCTTATTAAAATCAAAGCCTCAAGCGCAGCCTCTGCTCCAAGGCCTGACTCTGAGTGGGGTCTGCATGAATGTGGCCACTTTTTTACTGAATGAGTGATTATGTTGAAACACTGGCCCTGAGTTGTCGCACACTGGTGAAAAAAGCACAGGGGTTGATAAATGAAAACACAAATAACCAGCCAGGTGCCAGTCTGAGGACACAAAGGCTCACAAAAAGCAGAGGTGGGCGGACTGGGGAAAGTGCCATTGCTTTGCAAGTACTGCCAAAGTGAAATATATATCGGAATTCTCCAACGAGGAGGGTCTAAGGCACAGGACAGCAATATTTAACCAGTAATAAACAGACTTCATTAATGCATTTTTAAAGGCGGGAGTCAAGCTCCCCATAGAACTTTAAATGAAATAACAAAAAATAAATAATCAGCAAAGCGATTTGACAAAACCAAATCCAGACCTGTAGTGATGACGCAAACTCCATCAATACTTTCTGCATCTATCGATTGAGGAAACTAAAAAGCAGGGAGAGGCATGGGGTCAAGAGTAAGTACTTATGATGACCAGTTTTGCGGTTTCCATGCACCTGCCTAACCCTTAGCGGGAATTACTTGATTTTTTTTCCCCCCACTTAAAATACAGACAAAGAAAACGTAAAACCCAGAATTTCTGCTCTGCCCAGTTTGCTGCATCCTGTTCCCCGGATTCCCCTCACGACTCAGGATCCATCTCAGTTTTCATTTCTGATCCTAACACACACCCCCACAAAGGCTGTACACCCATTAACGGCAATCCTTTCTCCTCGGATAGCCCTAAACGACTTGAGAGCGAACGCGCTTCCTCTACGCATGAGGCTGTCCCTCCACGCAGATCACTCCGAGACGGTGACAGAAGCACAAGTTCCCGGGTGTTTTCTGCAAGTCCATTCAACGCTCACTCGGCTTAGGAGTATAAAATCTGCATTCGTGCTGTTGCACCCTGTTGAGCCCGGCTACAGGTAGGACAACTCTGCAAAAACGGAGAATTATGAATTATAATAGGGAGAGTGGGGATTGCTGTTGATCAGCAGGGCAATGAGAGCCTGGCTGATTTGGTCCACAATGGCTGTTTTTATGCGAGGTAAAATAACCTTTTCTAAAAGCTGCATTGTGGCATCTCTGCGGACTCCAGCTGGAAGATTAATAGCGAAGGTAATTGTTCTGCTTCCCGCCCCCTGCGGCGAGCAGCATTGTTCAGTCTCACGTCACGGCACAGCGTGGGGCTCAGCCCTCAGCCCGCCTATCGCGTGAAGGGGGGGGGGGGGGGGGAAGTGGCGGAAGGAAGCTTGCGGACAAAGCGGGGGGACAGTTCTTTGATTGGCGGGCTCGTCATCCACACCTCCTGGTGGCTCTGTTTCAATCACAGCTCTCAGGCTAATTTACACAAACAACGGACACCCAGCTGCCTGCGGACAAGGCGCTCAATTATCGCGCAGCGAATTCGGATGGAGAAACGCGGACGCCATCCTCGGTGGATGGTCAGAACCAATAATCTGACACCATAGATGCTCCCTCCAATGAGTGGTACTGATTAACACCATTTGGGAATCAGCAGCCCACTGGGATGCTGTAGCAGCAGCCCACTCATGCTACAGCAGTAGGTATAACATGATAACTCACTGGCCAGAACTGTTCCGGGTCAGGGAAGAGTTGTGGGTTCCGGTGAGCCCAGTATGGGGACAGCATCAAAAGATCCCCAGGTGGAATGATGTAGTTCTGAAAAAGAGTAACACCCAGCGTTCTTGAGAGATCCTAGGTGTCTATGTTCCCCCTCGCGGTAATGGTACGTTCCTTTGGTAGCTCTGTACCTGTATTTGAAGGGGACGGACCACCCGTCGGGTGATAGCCCCTGGGGCCCGGAGTCGGATGGCCTCCAGGATGCAGCACTTCACATAAGGAGTGTGCTGTAGTTGGGCAGCCAATACAGACGTCTTATCCGTGCCTGCGGAAAAAAAACACGCAGTACCACTGGCACACAGCTACTGAACCACCTTCTACCTTCCACAGTTGTTTACCTATTTTTCAACAGCAACAACAAAAAACAACTTATCACTGGATTTAATCCTTTTCATCACACTCATATTCATAAGACGGTCTAAAAGAATCGTCTCCGTATGCGAGCTGTGATTATTCTGACCTCTGCTGTACATCAAGGGAAGTTCAGACGGTGTTATCACACAGTATGTATTATTCAAAACTTTGCATCTTGCCAATTTGTAATATTCACCTTATAACATAAGAATTTAAAGAAGAAATCTTCTGAAATACAGGTATAGATCTGTATCTCCAGTAATAATCTCCTTAAAAATATGGAGAGAGGGACTTCATACTATGGCGGATTATTTACTTTGGTCTTTGAGGGCTGTACTTATCTGCTCCATGGCTTTCTGGTAGACCGAAGGATGGGACAGAATGAAGGCAATGGCCCAGAAAGTGATCTGAAAACAAAAGGACTATTAACGGCTGAACGGGCTACATGGTCCCACAGCACGATGACTTATTACTGGAAGATGTGTGTGCGGCAACAGGGCGCTATACTCACTTACAGGTATGGCATTGGCCAGGGAGGCCCACATCATGAGGAGTGCATAATTGGGCAGGAATCTGTCTGTTACTGTGGCCATGAGGCGTTGAAGCAGCGTCTGTGAACAGACACATCAATACAAAACATAGACCAAGGATTATTGTATCCTTAGAGTACTATTCACAGTATCATGTAAAATTCCATATTCGTTGGATTAAAATCCCTGGCATGTATTTCAAATATAGTCAGATCGCGGGTAAAGGGAAACGACTTCTGATATTTAAGGACCGCAATGCTTTGTTGTGATGGGTGAAAGGAAAAGGTTTGTCCCGGAACAAACCTCGGTGCTCGCCTCGGACGGCTCCTGGCCTCGGATGACCATCCGGTTCAGCAGGGAAAGGAGCCAGTGTTTGGATTTAGCCCAGTCCCTGCACAGGTACGCACAGCCAGTGGTTATAAATGAGCGTCGCTCTGCATATGTACATAAAGAAGCACAAATCTCACAAAGGCATCCACAATCATCCCCTTAGGGCGTCATCCGACTACAGAGACAGGAAAAAGGAAGCAAATTAGATTGTTTCACTATTTTTGACATATTATAACACAAGGGGATTTGTTTTCTGCGTGAAGGCTCTCAACTGGTTAGGTTGACCTGTGTTGGAAGGGTTACCAAGCAATTTCAAAGGAAAACCAAGCTAGTCATCCCACAGTATACAATTAATTATCGAGAAAAAAAATCCAGATCACTGGCAATCTTCTGGGAGCAGACAGTCCCACCAAAGTCGTGGTCTGTGGCTCCTTCATTGCAGTCACAGACTCAGAATCTCAGATCACACTCAGCCAATGGCAGAAGACAATGTGAGGCCACCTGAAAGGCCAAACCTGGAGGTGAGCTGCAAGCGAGTGAAACCCGAAACAGAACAGACTGAGAAATGGAAATTGAGGGATCTGGAAAGGTAAAGCCCAATGCTAACGCTAACGCTAACCAAAGCCATTTTTCCCATTACGGGCTATCAGCCGGTGCCAGCCAGTGCACGCAGGGTTAGCACCACATTTATACCTGCGGCAGGACGGCTCTCCATCCCACTTCAGGGGTCTGCTGCTTACCTTAGGAAAATGTCAGGCAGCTGGCTGCCGTATTCGAAGCCCTCATCGTAGATCCGGAACATCTCGATGAACTCACGCACAGCGGCGGGGCTGTTGGGGGAGTTGTGTTGCCCCAGCAAGTTACTAATCACTGCTGGATACATGGCGACCCTGTGAAGCAGAGCAAGACAAGGGGTGAATCTTAATATGTGCACCATTACCGTACTTGTGCTCTCATGTACCCGTTTTACATCATCTTCCATTGCTGAAGACCAGTTCCAATACCAAGAACTAAGTACAGAGGACAGTAAAAATCCCCGGATGTTGTTCTTGCCCCACCCCAAATATCAAAGACGCATCGTCCGCATCCTCGCTGAATGATCTCAATCCCATGGTTCATAGTGCCGCCGAATTCATTCTTGGAAGGCAAGTTGGCAAGACCACAAGTACAGTCCTTGTATTTACTTCGCTCAAGCTCTGCTAACAGAAAGGTGCGATATGTCTGTAAGGCTAGATGCTGTAGACCAGGGGTGAAGAACCTGTTTCACGGAGGGCCGGCGTGGATGCGAGGTTTTGGGATGGCCTCTCAATCAGCCAATAACAGTGGGTCTCCAGGACTTGAGAACCACTGTTTTAATGTTGTCTGATACCAAAAACTCGCACCAGCCCTACATGGATCAGGTTCCCCACCCCTGCTGTGGAACTTGGGGCTGACAGAGGGGGTATGTTGTGGACAGTTGTTTGTTTGTTTGTTTCTTTGTTTGACAGTCAAGCAGAGGGAATAATTGTTAGGACACTACCAGTCAAAGGTTTTTGCAGACACTGAGATTTTCTACATTTGCATGTTACTCACGTAACATTTCCGACACTCAATATTCTTCACTAACAAATAAATTTACTATATATATATATATATATATATATATATATATATTAGGGTTTGAGAGAAGAGAAAACCAGCAGCAAAGAAAAAAATGCCCATGCCCAGGGATTATCTCAAGGGGCGTGTCGCACACAGCTGATTACGGCAGGTTTCCCATGATGAACAGATATGAACACATCAGTCATGAACTTGTTCTGAAGCTATTGAAAACCTGCCATGAGTCAGCAGACATTCTGAGAAGTAGGTGGGGATCACCAGATCAGTTAGTTATACCTCTTTGTCACAACAATGCGTGACATGAAATAACAAGCCAAATAATAATAACAATACTAAGGGAATAACTAATTTGTTATCTTTTCTATTCTTATATATAGATATAGAAAATATGATAAACTATTAAGTTCGCTAGTACAATGTTTCCCAACCCAGTCCGTGGGGGAGTCCACATTTTTGCTTCCTCTCAGCTCCCAGTACACCTGTAGCAGGTATTCTGTGTTCCTGATTGGCTGAGAACTGGGAGGGAGCAAAAACATGGATTTTCTGGGGTTCCTGAGGACTGGGTCGGGGAATCACTGTGCTAGTAAACATTAATAAACTGTACATGGGTGACTCGCATAGCTTACAGTTAAGAATGTAGTAAGCAGAGGTGGAACTTTCAGGTCCAGAAAGTACAAATCCAGATCAGGATTTTGTTCCAACCAACCAGTGGAGTACTGTGTAACTGTGACTCTTTATGCTCAACTGGTTGGTTGAAACTAAATGACGGTCTGGATTTGTACTTTCTGGACCGGAAATTTCCACCTCTGGTAGTAAGAGTAAAGCAGCTTGGGATTCAGCAGGCTTATAAAGAACACCAAATTAGCTGCTTAGTTAATGTTCCTGTGTCCTGTCTTAAGCGTGAGGGAGAATCAGCTCCCCACAGTTTACCTGACCAGGTCACACAGTTCTCCAGAACCGCCGCGCCCCAAGAGCGCCAGCTGGGTGTTGAACTCCTCGCACAGGTGACTAGAGAGTTGAACCCGAGCCTGAGTCAGCTTGCCCTTGATCAGTGGGTTGCATGCTGGGTGAAATCTATAGAAGCTCTCCTTGCTGATGGAGGCTGTGTGTGTAAAAACAAGTGCTTCATATACAGTGCTTGCGGGTATTTAATTGGCACATGGGCATTTAAGTAAATATACAGCCAGTCAGCCTGGGATTACAAAACAGTGTGTGTTCCACTTAAACAATAAAACAAACTTTAGGTAATGTCCCTGGTTTAAGTGGTGGTTTAATTAATGGTGTTTCTTCATTTCTTATACAGTATACAGGCACCGGCGCGAAGGAACAACATTGTCACCACTAGTAGGGCAGCACATTTGAAATATCAGATAATTAAACAAATCTCAACATCTGGATGACACGATGAAGACCATGAATAATCCACGATATTGTGTAATGAAACTAAAATCCAATATTCAGCATGTAGCCGCTGTCATACAGTACCGGAGAGTGACCAAAAAATTCACAAAGACACGCAAACATCAAGTATGAAATCTATTGGACAACATTATATCTTAATGATCTGACTAGTCGTTTTTGGTCTGAATTTTCACTATTTTCTCATTTTCATTAAAAAAAGCCACTTCTAGATTGTCTTTTGATGCTGATGCCCAGTCCTACCTGTGTTGTAGACAGGTTCCTGCACTGCCTGCTCAAAATCCACATCCTTAGATGTAAAGAATGTCCGAAAATCTTTATGGCAGGTCACAAAGGTCAGGCGCTTTCCAGCAGCAAACACAGTGAAGACTGGGCCGTACTAACAAGCAATAAAACACATTTGAATCACAAACCCTGTTTCCAGAAAAATTTTCTAAATTACTATTTACTATTTTCTAAAATACATAAAAACAAAAATCTGTGATGCGTTAATTCAGGAGAACCTTTATTTAACCAATAAAAATACAAAGAAAAGATTTTCAACAGTTTGACTGCCCAACTTAATAGTCCTTTATATGCCCATATATAAATATATGCAGTTAGAATTTGATGGCTGCAACACACTCAACAAAAGTTGGAAAAGAGTTCAAATATGACTGAATAGTGCATGGAATATTCCGGTAACACTGGTTTGGAAGACTCCACATTAAGCAAGCTAACTGGTAGCGGGTGAGGTATCATGATTGGGTAAAAGTAGAATCCATCAAAGGCTCAGCCTCTGCAAGCAGGGATGAGTCGTGGTTCACCCTTTGTGCCAAAATGTTTGAAAACCATTGTGACTCAACTGTCCGTTGCATCCAGTAATGCCAGTTGCGCCAGTAAACTGTGTTATGCAAGAAGGAAGCCATACATCAACTCTCTGCAGAAACGCTGGTGAGTTCTCTGGACCTGAGTTCATTTCAGATGGACCGAAAAACTGTGGAACTGTGTGCTGTGATCAGATGAGTCAACATTTCAGCTTGTTTTCAGAAACAAATGGGTGTCGAGTTCTCAGTGCCAAAGATAAAACCATCTGTCCAGATTGCTATCAATGAAAGGAGCAAAAGCCAACTTCTGTGATTGTATGAGGGTGCGTCAATGCCCAGAGTATGGGGGAGTTTCATGTATGTGAAGGTACCACTGACTATGTGGCGTATATTAGGATCTTAGAGAGACATATGTTCCACACAACACAGCCATCACAGCAACATCTCTTCCCAGCATGTCCATGCTTATTCCAGCAGGACAATACCAGACCAAATTCTGCACAGGCTACAACAATGTGGCTTCTTAGAACAGAGTGCATGTGCTTGACTGGCTTGCTGCTGGTGTAGATTCATCTCCTATTGAAAATGCATGGTGTACCATGAAGAGGAGAATCAGACCAAGGCGATCATGGACTGTTGAGCAGCTGGAATCTTACATCATGCAAGAATGGACAAAATTTCCAATTGCAAAATTACTACAATTACTATCCACAGTTCCAAAACGATTAAAAAGTGCTATTAATTAAAGGTCTGCATGAATGACATATCTCAGATTTTTGTTTTTATTGCAATTTGGAAAACATCCCAACTTTTCCGGAAATGGGATTACTGCAAAAAATGAATGAATCACCTTTACACCCAAGACAGGGAAAGTAGATGGAGTGTACAATAATAAAGTAAGCCAAGTTTTGTCAATACAAAAACATGTGTCAACAACGTGCACCTGGCCTGGAATAAACTGTGTGATTCTTAACAATACGGTTGCTATTGGATATACCAAGCTGAGTCACTGGTATATAGTGAAGAGGTAATGCTTAAATTTGTCTCGCATGCTTTACTCGTTTCCCAACATGTCAGGACACAAAATATCTTATTATCAAAGATAGTTTTTTGCTGGGTGTTGCAACATGTTAACAACTGTGGTGCGTATAGTGAGTTAGCTAAGCCAAAGACCTTGACCTTATTTCAAGATTTTTAGATTCAGTACCAGTCATTTTAAATCTCACTCATTATCTCGTAGAGAATGCAAAACGTATTCTTACTAAATAGATACTTTCCAAATTCCGAGTCAGACTTAATGTCAGCTAATGTCAGCCCAGAATTTCCACATGGGATCAATAAAATTGTCCTGGATCTAATCTTAATCTTAATCTAATAGTACAGACAATAGGAGAAAATACACAATCAGTAAAACGTAGAAATACATTACTGATGGTCAATGTTATATTTCTTACACTTATTTTGATAAATATCATTTTGAAAGAGTTTAATATAGGATTAGATCTCGAATGACTAAACAGTCACGAAAAGAATGTATGAAGACCACAAAATTATTACAGTAACTTTTACCTTTGCCCTGGCTTGTGCGATAAAATCAAGCGGCGCTTTTCCAAACTGAAATGCGGCTCCAAACCACGGGATCCATCCTGTAATGCATGGAGGATGGTTCACTTTTTTCTGAAGAAACAGCACATATACTGAGCTAAAAAGTATCAGCAAACACAGAAAGAGTATGATTAAATCCATCACAAACGGATGGTTTCAGACCGCCACTTCCCTCTGACAACCTAATCTATTAATCCTAAGTGTGATAGCAGTACCTGTCAGATATAGGAGTCGAGCGATAGGCTGACATTGGCATCACAGCAAATACTGCCATCCAATCAAGCACGGGAAAGCGGGGCCCGTCTTATGCATCTTCGATGGGAAATGTAGTTCTTTAATGCCAGTTAACTGTTTTAGCGAGCGACGAATGAATTTATCGAAAACTACATTGACCTAACTTCCGGTTCATAGTGTTTTAATAAAAGAGCCGAGCGTCCCAAAGAGCTCAGTGACACATCTGCAGGAGCGTGATTGGTTGTGATAGACTTTGTGATTCAGAGCAATTTGTTTTATCGCTAAGTGAAGAGTCTGTGGTTAGAAATGGTTCCTTGAATAACTCGACGTTTGTGTTATTTTTGAAAGGGAGTAATACCACCGAAAACAATTTTATTTTTAGCTAAAATTGTTTGATTTCGAAATGGGATTCTTTCAGGGAGATACATCGTCTGTCCTGCTAGAGTGGCCGCGGACGACAAAGTTCATCTTATCCGCGTGCGCAGCTACGGTTGCAGAAATAGGTAGCCGGTTTACGGTCATGCAAACGCTTTACGAGGCCCCTAGCGCTGCTCGCGCTGGGACCTTAAAGTAGCTCTCCACTTGTACCATAGATAGCATTGCTCTTTACATATTTAGTAATATTGTAAAATTAAAATATACTTAACTGAAATTAGCGTGGACAACTTTTGATTGAGCTTTGAACGGGTTGAAGTCTCCATACATTTAAGGGGGTCCAGGGAGTTGTATTGGCTGGTTTTGATCAGCCCAATTTACGTCCAGGAGCGTGGGTATACTTTGTTCGAATACCACTTATCGTGTGGAATCCTAAAACATGTATTTTACTAGGGACCCGAAAAGCGTACCGCAACCTACTAATTAGTATAATCGTAATGGTTTGTAAATGTGGCATGCTCTGTAATTTTAGCCAATATAAAATGGCATCTGAAAACAACATAGTACATCTGTTTGATTATCATGTTTTATTCATGACCCTGAATGATAAAAAAAATTACCGATGGCTTTTTGAAATTTTCCAGACAGCAATTTGAGAACTTGTCCATTACACTTGCGGTTTATTAAAACGCTGTTGACAAAACTACCTCAATTTATTCTCCACGTTTAAGTTCATAACTTATGACATCGTATCATTTTTAGTCTAGTGTATTTCTGAATGCAGCACGTTGTTCTGAAAATGCATCATGGTTATTATTGGTATTATTATTTCGCTGTTGATTTGCTTCTGTCCTAGTTACATTTCCTCTTGACCTGACAAAAACCAGACTGCAGATACAAGGCGAGGCAGCCCAAGGTGGTAGGGGCAGCCATGCTTATCGAGGGATGGTGCGCACGGCTTTTGGGATCGCACGCGAGGAAGGACCCCTGAAGCTGTGGCAGGGTGTCACCCCCGCCATCTACCGACATATAGGTATTCAGGCATTATGACGCTGCAGCAGGTATCAGTTCAGATAATCAAATGCTATGATTATATCAGGTGTGGCCGCTCTCACTGGAAGTACTTATTTCAGTTTGCTATGAAGTCTTGTCTTAAGCTTCTTGGAAAGGAAAAGTTGCCAGGCTAACTGTCAGTGTTATTGCGGAATGCTGCACTGTCATTTCGGGGGTGTGGTTTGTACTGGGAAGGGCAATGTAACATCTCTAAGGGCTTCATCCGTGTCTCCCTCCTACCTTAACTGTCCTGCTGGTACGTCATCATAGCACAGAGGATGTTTGCAGGCTTTAACCTTCATGCCCTCCCTCCCCCAGTGTATTCTGGAGTGCGGATGGTGGCTTATGAACAGCTGCGGGAATCCCCACTGGGACGGAATGAGGATGCCAGCTTCCCCTTCTGGTGAGAGGATGCATGTCACTGCACATCAGTACGTCGTCTTCCAGCCGCTTATCTAGTGCAGGGTTCCAGGTGGGGCCCAAAGACTGTCCCAGTTAGTACGGGGCACAAGGTAGGGGACACCCTGGACAGGATGCTAGTCAGTCACAAGACACACACACACACACACACACACACAAAATGGGCATTTCAACCTGATTTTTTTGGACTGGGGGGGAGAAACTGGATTACCTGTGGGATTCCACACACACTAATGCGACCTGAGCCAGAAGTTTTGTTCAGTAAAGAACTAAAGAAGCATTGCACTCTCACTCCTTTCTCAGTGAGTTTTTTCATATGCGCTCCGTAAATAATATAGTTACAGAAGAACGTTGAACTACCACGAAATAGAATTAGCGGATAGTCTCAAAGGTTGTGTAACGCTGGGGTTCATGTCCTGCCTTGGTAATAAGTCCCTCTGGATACTGACTTACTGCTGACTGCAATTTTTCTCCCCATCCCCCCAACAGGAAGTCCGTGGTGGGGGGCATGCTGGGAGGGGCACTTGGCCAGTTTATGGCCAGCCCCACAGACCTGGTGAAGGTACAGATGCAGATGGAGGGGAGGCGTCGGCTGGAGGGAAAGCCCCCACGGTGAGCTCCTCCCACAGCACGGCCCCCACCAGAGCCAATATTTAGCCAGCGCCAGACAGACTTTGGTCGCTTGGTCTGAACGGCACCTGTATTGTGACAGAGTGAGGGGGGTGTACCATGCCTTCGCGAAGATCATCTCGGAGGGAGGGGTACGAGGACTCTGGGCAGGATGGGTCCCCAATGTGCAGAGGGCCGCCTTGGTAAACTTGGGAGGTACCACGAAATTCCCCATTATTACATAGTTACCTTACATCGAAGCATTGCACGTTGAAATGTATGCTGTCAAGATAATGGAGACTTGGCACGGCACTGAAAAGGACGCCGATTTCTTATTCCTCACGCAGATCTTACTACGTATGACAGCGTGAAGCACTTGCTGCTGAGGAACACCACCATCCAGGACAACAGTGTGTGTCACGGATTGGCAAGGTATTCGCCCTGCTCTTTTGCTCTACCGTTGGACTGTCAATGACTCATTTTGCAGGCGAGCAGATTTAAACAAAAAAAAAATAAAAAAAAATTTTAATTAAAATTTTTTTTTTTTTTTATTCTGCACCTCAGCATCTGTTCAGGTCTGGTGGCAGCCGTCATGGGGACGCCTGCGGATGTCATTAAAACCAGGATCATGAACCAGCCCAGGGACAATGGCGGCAGGTTAGCGCAGCAAAACACTCCCGTGCGGGAACTGGTAATGGCGAGCGGCCAACGAACAGTGGAGTTTAACCTTTGGGATCGCTTCTATATATGTTTAGTCTTCATGCACCAGATCACACAAGACAGGAAACATTATTTCAAAAAAAAAAAAAAAAAAAAAAAAAAATGCTAGAATAGACAGGCTGCCGATGTAGAGTCTCAGAATACATAACATGATTTAATTTGGAGACACCCTTGTCTTCATGAATTATTAATAGTCCTGCCCAAGGTTTAATGTTTGTACACCTGTAGTCTTTATAGGAAATGTGTTGTGATTGATAACAGTGCCTGTTGGATTTTGTGTCTTGTCAGAGGCTTACTGTACAAGTCCTCGCTTGACTGCCTTCTGCAAACTATCAGAGGAGAGGGGTTTATGTCCCTGTACAAAGGCTTCCTCCCCACCTGGATGAGAATGGTAAACTCGGGATTATTCTGCTCGGCTTTGCGGTGTTCTCCAACCGTCGGAAGACGCGCTGATCACGCCGTCACTGTCCCCTTCCTAGGCCCCGTGGTCCTTGGCGTTCTGGCTGACCTATGAGCAGATACGAAGGGCGACAGGCGTCACTTCGTTTTAGAGCCTGCGGGGTTTCGCCCTGGTGCCTATTCCCACCCGAGACATTGTTCTTGCCTGTGGATGGCCAAATGAAAATATAGGCGGCATCACACAAACTACCTTGCGAAGACACAGGTGAATCATTTGAACATTATAGAGCCAAGCTGGATTTTTTATTTATTTTTTTTTTTTAGCGGTCTGTGTGACATACCTGGTGACCTTTTCGTTTTCCGAGGTGATTCATGCCAGTGCCTGACATGCATTGACTTTATGCTCTGAAATAATATTCACCCAACCATATCCCAGCCACTTATCCTGGTCAGTGCACAAGACAGGGGTACACGCGCACACACACGCGGCACATATACCCTCACAATCATGGGCATGTGTGGGCACTTCAGAGATACCCGTTAGACTAATTGCGTGCCTTTGGACCATGGAAGGTCCAGGAAACCCCCATGATGAGGGGAGAACATGCAAGCTCCCTGCACACAGAGGAGGGACAGGATCCCAAGTCGGCAGGGTTCGAGTCTCTAGCTGTAGCCCTGTGTGTCTGGAGCTTGCATGTTCTACCTGTCGCTGTGGCGTTTCTTCCATGTTCTCCGCTTTCCCCCCACGGTCCAAAAACACGCCAAGGTGAGTTGTCCATTGGTGTGAATGCATATGAGTAGTTCAGATATGTGTATGTGTTTGTCCAGGGGTATTCCCTGCCTTTCGACCATAACTTGTGAGGTAGTTTCTGGACCCCCACAGTTCTGAATAGGACAAGCAGGTGTAGAAGATGGATGGATGGATGAATATTGAGCAGGTGACAAACAGTGTTGTAAAAAAAAAATCTTTGTTTGTTTTTACGTCTTGGTGTAAATAAATGTCCGGCCCTCAACAGCTTCCAAAATTAGACGACTGCAGCCTTAAATGATACTGAAAACATCACTATGTCACTGTTTGACGAGAAGTAAGCAGAAATACAGAAACTATGAGAAAAAGGAAATCGACCCTCGATGCTTCCATAGGACTTGAGAAGTTATTGGCCATGTGTTGGTAATAAAATATACTTGGTTGGCTGAATACACTCTTTAAAAGCAGAACTTTGGCAGTCTGGTGGTCACACCACACCAAGCAGGAAAAGATCTCAGCAATGATCTCAAAGGAGAAATGGCTGCTTATCAATCTGGGAAGAGTTATAAGGGTGTTTTCAGTTTGAAACCCACAATTCTAGTGAGAAAGATGATTTACAAATGGAGAACATTCGAGATGTTTGCCAGCTTCCCAGGATTGGACGTCTCAACAAATTCACCCCAAGGTCAGATCGTATAATTCTCAATGAAATTGACAAGAACGCAAAGACCACTTTTAGGGATCTACTGGTTTTAGTTACCAAATATCGGAGTCCATGGACTACATGATTAGAAAAAGACTGAACGAGTATGATGTTCACAAAAAGGTATGGAGGAGAAACCCCTTCTGTCCAAAAAGAATAGCTTAGGGTTTCAAAGCTGCATCTGAACAAACCACAAGGACAAGGCAGTTTGGACACATGATAGAAAAGTAGAGATGTTTGACACAACAGCATATGATCTGGAGCACTTTACACCAATCATCAAATATGGTGGCTGGAGCATGGATTGGATTTGTTTTTTAGGCCAGAGTACCTGAGTGCCTTGTGGTCAAGTTGACAGTGACTTCCTCATTTATATAATTATTTTAGGCTTAAATGTTAAGCTGCCTGCTTGACAGCCAAAGCTGGGCCAAAATTTGGTGACACAGATATACCAGGGCTGTTCAAATCACTGTCCTCAAGGTCGAAGCCCTGCTGATTTTCCACCCTTTCTATACCCCAAAGCCGGGTGTGAAGCCTCTGGCCAATTATTAAACTACCTGGCAGAACTGAAAACAAAGCCTGGGTTTGGAATTGAGTTCCAGATTTGAGGGGCCCTGAAACAGACTGACCCCAAGATGTCCAGCAAGTCTACCAGCTAGCTTAAACGTGATCTTTAATTCACTGCCTCTGTGTATGAATGTATGATCCATGCCTGGATTGTGAATTTTACTGTACCTTCAAAATAAATCCTGTGTTGCAATATATTTTAAAAATATGTTTTTTTTATTCGCCCATTAAAACCATTATTTCTTTGCGTCATTTTGATATATCCTGGTACAGATGCAAAAAAATAAACACTACGGTAAATTTAACATGCTGATCTGGTGTATAGCACACAGCTGCATACTAGAGTAATAGCCTGCAATTCATTCCATTTGTCCATCCATGGGTCTCCTATAAACTGGTTACTCACTACAGTTACTGTTACCCTGCGTTCCAGTTGCTGAAAATAGGACCTCGTGCCCATTGCTCCAGGCCGATACTATAAAATGTTAATCAGAATGAACTCTCCTATCAGCTACTGTCCCCCAGCAACTAAAGGCAGGACAAAGTACATACAAATAGCTCGAGGCTAAGCCATCGCATTTTTGAGCGGAACCAGCGAATGTCAACCTGTCGGTATTTTTTTTAATTGAAAAAAGCATTTTATTTTTGCACAGGTCCCTTCAGGGGCTCCGTAATTTTTCTGCATCATGTCCGTGACAAAAAAATAGGAATGCCACACACGAATCAATTGAATTGTGTGTGTGTGTGTGTGTGTATATATATATATATATATATATATATATATATATAACATCCTTCAAATATCGCTTATTAACCTACATAACGTTCACCATCGTCCAGTATGCGTCTCTTCTGCCTGTACAAACAGCACTGCAAGGTTAAACGAAAATGCGCACTTCTGTTTTGTGGCCTTCAGCGCCCCTTAGCGGCCTCATCTGCGACACACGGCTCACATGACCCGGAAGCGAAAGGTAATTACGTCAGCCTGTGGGCATTTCCCTTTTAAGCGGGTGAGCATGGCGGTTCCTGCAAGTGGAGCTTCAAGACGTTTGGTGCAGTATGTAGTAGTCCGGTCGGATCTGTTGCGCACTATGGCATGGCCTTTAGGGGCCGTCGTCACACAGTGCTGCCACGCAGCAACAGCGGCAATTCACCTGAACTATGACGATGCAGATACGCAGGAGTACTTGGCAGAGCTGGACACCATGCATAAAGTATTGCTGGAGGTACCCTACATACGCTCGACAGCAGGCTGGTTTAACCAATGGTTTGATCCTTAGCCCTATTAACGCATTATAAGAATATAAGCGGGTTTTAGATTCGAGTCCTGTATTTTGTATTCCAGCGGCGCTCTCCATATGTGCACTGGTAATGAATGAAGTCGGTATGAAACTGCTAATATGTAATGGTAAGTCTTCTGTGTTTCTGTGTCCGTCCTGCAGGTTCCGGACGAGGCGTCTCTCACTAATTTGTCGGAGACACTGCGGGAGAAGGGGGTGGCTCACAAAGTGTGGATCGAGCAGCCCGAAAACATACCTACCTGCCTGGCGTTAAAGCCCTATCCCGCAGACGCGGTGCGCACATATCTACGCAAATTAAAACTCTTCAAATGAAGTGGAAAGGACTGAAGGGCAGCTGTCATTCACGTATCCAGAAGGTATCCTTACGGAAGGGCCACGCAGCGTTACTGCTCCGCTCTGGCCTCACTGGTCTGAAGCATTTCTGGATTTTTTTTTATAGAGAAAAAGTGAAAGCATGCACCCGTCTGATGTCCTCCTTCCCAAGAAGCAACAGGTATTGCGATGCAGTGACATCTTTGCATATTTGGCGAGATTTTCGGAAATGTACGATAATGTAAGATAATAAACAGCCTCAAAGGTGTTTCTTGCATGTATTTTTCCTTCCATGCTAAACGTAGAGGCAGTTCAATAAGTGTTGGTTAAAAATGTTTTTGCACCGTCTCAAAGATGTGATGCAGTGGTTAGCACTGTTGCCTCACACCTATGGGACCTAAACACTCTCTGCCTGGGTTACATGTGTGTGGAGTTTGCATGCTCTCCCTGTGTAGTCGTGGGGTTCCCTTCAGGTACTCCGGTTCCCCCCCCCCCCACAGTCCAAAGACATGCTGAGGCTGATTGGAGTTACTAAATTGCCCATAGGTGTGCATGTGAGTGTGCCCTGTGATGGGCTGTTCCCTGCCTCATGCCAATTGCTTCCGGGATAGGCTCCGGACCCCACGCGACCCAGTCGAATAAGCAGGTAGGACGATGGATGGATATATCTCAAAGTCCGCAGGTGGAGGTGCAGTTTACTATCTCAGGTTACAAGAAGCATGAACTGCATGTAGCATTGGAGAGGGGATTTTATGTTCTCATAGGCCCGACTTGTAAAATCTCCTGTACACTCTTCAGATTAATTTGTAATTCAGTTGACATGGAGCAAATAGGTTTATTTTTCATAAACATAAAAAATCCCTTCAAAATTGGAGTAAATCACTGCCTGTTTTAACATAGGGAAGTAACTAAGTGCACAGTACTCATTCTTAGTCAGCTTGGATGGGTTTCACTGATTACCAAGTCCTGAGGCTTTTGAAAACCAAAGGAACCATAAATCATGAGGGAATACTCTATACACAAGGTAGAAACCCTGCCATTAATTAGGGTTTGGAGTATTTATTTGATTTACCAGTAAAGCCACTGATATAAATGAATCTCTTCAAGAATAACCAGACAAAGCAAAATGCTCTGACATCACAACAAACACAAGTGGTGGAAAACTCATGTAGAATGTTATGTGAATTACAGTTTAGGTTACAATTTTTAGTTACCGTTGTGTGCCTCCTGAACGGTCACAAAAGTGTTTCAGAATCCTGGTTCTGGAGACCCGCTCCATCTGCACATTAGCCTACATTTTCAGTAATTAGCCTAATTAAGAAGCTGTAGAAAAAAATGGCACAATAAGTCCTTTATACACACGAGGTGACTCCCCATGTGTGTCAAGGAATAAGATGTGCTTATTTTGTTTAATTTAACCATGACATACCATAAAATTCATTGTTTCCCCTGCCCCTTTAAGTCATAGATGATAAATTGGTACATTTTAATTCTTTAATAATTTCAAATGGGAAATACTTAAAAAGGGACATAGTGCTGGGGAAGTTTCGATATAATCCATTACATACAGTGGTGGCAAATTCAGGTTCAGAACGTTCAGAGCCAGACCAAGGTTTTGTTCCAAACAATCAGCTAAGTACTCTGTGACTGTACCTCTTTATACTCAACTGGTTGGTTGAAACTAAACCTTGGTTTGGATTTTTACTTTCTTGACCTGATCTTTCCACCTGTCTGTGATGGATTATCTCTGTAACTTCCGCAACACTGGCACCTTTAATTTATCACTGCCTTAAATGTGCTGGAGCCCTGTGTAGCTTAGCTCTTTCCCTGTTCCACCACAAATGATTCAGCTCAAGAGCTGTGTGGTAATTAGTACAAGGAGTAGTCAGTAGGTACAGTAGTCAGGTGTGTTAAATGAGGGGAAACCCAAAAATGTGTGGGGCTCTGGCCCCCCAGGACTGGGGTTTGACACCTGTGCACGACAACTTACAACTCTGAACAGGTTACAAGGTCCTTAGGCATATGATTCATAATATCATATTTTACACGCCGTCTTTACAATCTATTCTTCAGCATAGGCAATTTCCATCGTATTCAATAATTTTGTTTAAGCAAAAGTAATTTCATCCAAAGCACTGCTAGAAATTAGGACACATTAAGTAGGAAAGAAGTTAAATAAGGGGGGGGGGTACAGAATAAATGTTAAAAATCCTGTTTTTTAATGGTGCTTTTATTGCAATGTGTTGTATTCTCACATTCATGGATATTAATGAGATTTGTTAGTCATTTCCTTCGAGGTCAACGTTCTGACCTGATCCCAACCTGTTCGACCCACAGCAGAAGAGCCATAGTGGGCTGGGGGGGATGGGGGAGGGGGGTTATGGAGTAGATGTGTGTGTCCTCGTAGCGTGCCTGCTTCTGCAGCCACAAACGTCCGTCACAGGAATGAGGAATAAGACCACTTCAGTCAATGTGAAACACAGTACGTCAGCCTGCAGTGCGACTCTGCAGGTGCCGGACCAAAGGTGTGACTGATTGTCTACTACTTCATAGGTAAGGTAGGATTTTTTTTTCCCCAGATACTGAAAGAAAAAAAAAGAAACGAAAAAAAAAAAAAAAAAACATGCATAAACTTCCCAGATACATCTTCATTCATCATGTCCCACACAGCTTCATGGTGACTTTGCCTAACATTACACAATACCCAAGTGTAATATACAAAACTGGACAAAGTGAGTAAAATGTATAATATTTATAGATATATATATATTTATTTATATTAACTTTACAAGAAAAAAAAATGGAACCTCGTTTCAAGAGATTGCTGCTGTTCCAGTGGGCAGTAGAGGGGAAATCCCTCAGATTCAGAACCACAACCATTATCAGTATCAGTAAGGCAGCACGTACAAGAGATGAGAAGCATTTGTTTTGTCAGACACTTGCTCCTAAGGTTCCCGACAGTGAAGAAACACTACCTGTACACATAGGGGATCACTCAATGTGGGTGGGGGGGGAATCAAAGCAAAACGATATACAGCAGGCAGTACGTTACGTATAAGAAAACTAGGGAAAAAACATGTATGATTGTGTGTTTCGGCGACTATAAAAAGAATATATTACAAATCCTCTGGTAAAAATTAAACATGAGCAGCAAACTAGGATGATGAATTGGTAAAAAAAAAAAAAAAAAATCAGGAATGTTTTCAGATACTATAATAAGCATAAGGGAAGAAATAGATGGATGGATGGATGGATGATGGCAGAGTAAATGGAGATACTGAACGACAAGCAATGCAGAAGGCCTGAAAGGAGAGTCCAAGCCTGGGAGAGCCATGGATTCACCGAATGTCCAAAAAAAAAAAAAAATGCAAGGAGGGGGGGGGGGGCCTTCCTTTTCCAGTGTTACGAGTACAACAGGACATTAGTCAGCTTTTACAGAGCCTGAGAAAAATTTTTGTATTTATTTTTGATTACATTCTGGGGATATTTGAAATGCAATAATGATCTGATTTTAATGCAGATACTTCTTGCAATGGCCTCTTTCCTTTTTTTAAATTTCAAAGGATATAAAGTGCAAAAAACTAGATTGTATTTCCTGTAAATGCCTGGAATATTTAAATTTCAGTAAAAAATGTATGTAAAATACAGCATATTCGTTTTACAAAGTTAAATGTAAGAAATTCTCCATTAACAAGAAAAGTTTAATCAAACTGTAAAGGATCGGTCCTTTACTCTATATGCACAAAATATGTACAAGAGGCACCTCAAATTTGGTATAAAGTATTTAGCTAAGTAAATTAAAATATTTAACAATCTGCATTAGCCTCCTTGCAGAAACAGTTCAGAAACACAATTTCCAAACATTTATGAAAACAAATTGAATTTGTTTTTAAAAAAACTGTCAATTTGTATAGCTCCAAAAAGGTATTTACCGAGAATGCATAGTGTAATAAAATATTTCAATTTGATTCTTGTTACATTTTACATCCTTGTGATCATGCTTTTAGTCTTAAAGGTGCATAGCTATCTAGAGATTCTGCTACTCCCGTCAACAGTGAGTGCGCTGACCCCCTGAAAGCACTTCCCATGCTGCCCTGGAATAGTATTCCGACTGCTTTAACTGGGAAATGCGGAATATATACAAACTGCTAAAGTCACTTGCCAGTATATTAGGACAGCGGGAGCTGAGCACAATGTTGCCATGCTTTAACATGGGGGGAGGGGGGGGAGGGGGGTTTCACTGCTTATACCACATTCCACTATTATAGAAAAACTTTTTCCATACATTTTTTTTTTTTTTTAGTATTTTCGAATGCTTCATTTTTGCATTCAATAAACTGAGACTTGCATATGAGATATTTGCCATCTTTAAGCTTTGGTCATTACAACTAAACATGCAATCGCCCTGCGCCTGGAGAACTACACCTCTCAGACAATAAAGGAAATGAGATCAGTACTGGTGAAGCGGTCGGCGAAGTCCCACCAGAAACATTAGCTACCACTCTTGAAAGGAAGGTTCCATTTTCTTACACCAGTTTAAACTTTTGACAACATAGACAAATTAAATAGTATGGCCTTTTTGAAATTAACCCGTACAAAAGCCAGTCCATGCTGCTTCTCTCTCAGTAAAATCACATTCAGGAGGTCGCTAAACCATTCTCGCGCAAACAGAGTAAATCTTAACCCCACAGGTAATGTGCAGGCATCTAAAGATGAGAAGAAATAATTAGGACAGATTTTTGTTTTCCATTTAAAACAACACATACAGCATTAATCATAGAGGCATGCGCACACACCCGCATACACATACACCAAAAAATGCTGGAAGCAGACCATCTGTCCACAAGGACTTTGAAAGTTTCAGACTTCGAGCAAATTCCTGTTTACAACAACACAATTCCATTTGACTTCACACTAATTGTAGACCAGCTTACAGGCCAATATGAAAGATATATAGTTTAAAAGGTAATGGCTGGATTTCTGATTGATAACCGAGTTGCGATTCGAAATATATTCCACGGCATTTTTATTCCCAGTTGAATGGCAGGGAGGGGATGTATTGCAGTACAAGGACTGCACTCTAAATTGCCTTTAAACTCACTTCACCGTATGATGTTAAGCGGATTTCCTACTGAGTAAGCTGCAGGAAAACGCTCTTTCTGCTCGGTAATGGCTGCTTCCACTTTTTTTCCATGCATCTGTATTTCGTCTCTCTCACACACACACGTGGCTTTTCATGTCCTCATACTCCTGCAGTACAGCCTGCTACTACCATTTCTCTATTTTATAAAATGATAAAAAATAAATATAGAAAACAACATTCATAAACTGTGTCATTGTACTTCGTTTACTCAGCGTTAGGCTGCCCCAAAAGTTACTGTTCGCTTTATACAGAAAAAAAAAAAAAACCGTAGAGAGCACTCTGGGACACTAGGGAGTGGCAGCACGAAATACAAGGACAGGAACAGGAGAGGAAAAAAAAAATAAAAAATCACACCGAGGTTCATGTAGGACCATAAAACGCTGAGCATGTTACACCAAAATTAAGTTATATTCTGCAAAAAAAATGCAGTATGAGGTTCTTCCATGGCTACGAGCTAGGAATTTGAAAAAGGACAGGAACCAAAGAAATATGGGAAATAAAAAAAAAAATCCAACAGATATACTGTTTTCTACAATAACAAAGATGACCGAAGTGCAGTGGGCCGTAAGTGGAGGGAGTATAAGGACCGCAGCCACCGAATTTATATATACAAGCAGAGACGCGTGCAGCCAATCCCGCGCACGCCTGCACACCACAAACTGTACACAAAGTGAATCACAAAATTACAGAACATTGTTTGAGGACGATCAGAAACAAAAAATGCGTGAGAGTTGCGTTCGCACAAGAAGGGATGAGTATCCGTAATAGACGTGCTGGCCGATGCTCTTGCTGAATCACCTTGTATAAACACAGCGAGAATTCAGAGGCTATTTGGACCATAGAATTACTCTTTTTTTTTCCTTTTTATATAGAGCATTTAGTTAGAGTTACTCTGTTACCCAGAAGCCAGCGGGGGGGAGGGGGGGGGGGGGAATAAATTAGACTTGCGATTTCCATTTCAATGTCATAATCCAGCTTATCCTACTTTAATTAACCAGATCTCCAGAGTGCTATTATTGCTCGTTAGTAACCTCCTCGTTCGTCTTTAACGTGACGTCAATCTTCTGCGGACGCGTCTCGTCGCCAAGGTTCGTCAGTTATAGTGTTTCGGCGGCGTCAACAGAGGCTGGTGCTGATTGACAGTATCTGACTCGGCGACAGTAGTCAGGTGAGTAGTTGTAGCTGCAGTGTGAGGGCTGGAGCCCCGGCAGTGACATCCTCACTGCGTCAACTCCCACATGCAGCGTCTGTACACGCCTTCGGATTTAGACGACCGACGTTCAAAAGTAAGAAAAATCGTCACCTAAAAGTTTACATGTTTACCATTTGACCTAAATCAATTACACGTTCGGTTAATTATGTAAGACTGTGACAGCCCGAGCTGGACGACCGAAAAGTCAGGCTCACAAAAATTTCAACATTCAAATTCAAAACAATCTTCTCCTTGGAGGCTTTTTCCACACAAGATGAAAGTTTTGCTGGGTAGAAGCTGGAGTCTCCGATTTAAAACGCGCTGCAGCCAATCCTGTTTCTTGGCTTGGATCAGCTAAAAATGATCATCAATTTCATTATTAATATTTATATTAAAAAAAGCCTGCTTCAAACCCAAAAACATCTGTCGGCTTTGACTTGGAAAATGACTGCTGTCTCAATGAGTGAGTGACATCTTAAAAGAAAAGTAGAAAGTGTTAGTGCGTTCCAATCTTGTCCGTTGGTACTGTACAATACTATCGACCTGCATGGTATGTATGGCGAACACTGATAGGCCAATGAGATCCCAAGTGGCTCATATTCACAGCTGCTTTAAAATAAAAAAAAAAAACAACAAAAAAAAAAACAACAACAACATTTGTGTCGGACAGTTTGAGTCTAGTATCTATGTTCCCCCCCCAGGAAAACCCTGGGGCAGACAGTGTGCTACACTACAGTCTCCCATTCTGGCCTTTCTTGTTCTAATTCACCAAGAAAAAAAATAAACAACAAATAAACAGAACTGGGAAAGATCTCCCACCAGGCACTGCAGTGGAGAGCCAATCAGCGACAAATCCAGCTGAAACTGAGCTTTCCTCACACGACGGGAAGGGGGTGGTGGGGGGAGGCAATTAAAGCCACCTCTAAAAAGTCCTCCCATCGTGCAGTCAGATCGGCTGGCGAGGACTGCGCCGGACCCCCAGACCCTGTCATCGCTCTCCGTGACGCGCTGCGGCGGACTGGCCAATGAGGCTCGCCAGGCAAAAGGGTCCTCTTCAGGCTTGGGGAATCGGCAACGCTCTCCGTCTCCTGGCTGGGAATCGCAAGCTCTAAAGTAGGTAACCAAGAATGAGCGCTCCGCCTGCACCCTAAGACGTCCAATCAGCCATCTATCCACCCCCCTTCCAAGCCCCACCGAAAAATATAATTTCCTCAGAATCCATTCTGCTGGAAATTAGAAGTAGACTTGTAAAAAAATATAAATATCTCACTGTAGGGCAGCACTCCCCAGTGCTCAGAGTGTCACTCGGTTAGGAGCTGCTGCAGGAGGCTTTTCTGCTGAGACTGGGCACTCTGGGTGGCTGCCCCCCCCTTCTGCGACGCCATGGGGCCCGGCTGGTTCAGGTAGGAGTCGCTGCCCACCAGGTTGACGGTGCACTGGACGTCAGCGAACACCTGAACCTGCTGTACCTGCAGGGGATCAGAGGGCACAGCGGGAACCATCAGCCATGCCTGGCCTGGCCAGAGGGAGCCCGGGGTGCGGCCTGCTGGTCAACTGTCCATGCAGCACCAGTCCGGTTGAACTGGGATTCAGCACCACGGACAGCCACCCAGCTGACACGGCCTGGGTCAGCAGCAGGATGCCACTTTGTGGTAAGAGTGACCATATGTCTATAGACAAGGAGGCGGACCGAAACATGGAGCCTAGGCTACCAAAGCAGTTAAAACGGAACGAGACTGGTCTTGCTCCAAATATCTAGATGGGCAAGTACCTAAATCTGAGGCATGCAAGAGACCATTTATAATTTTTGAAAATTCCACAGAACACTCAGTAACATGCTTCAGAGATGATCGCATTCTCACATTCCGCATTTCTAAATGTACTGGGTTGAAGCCGACATGCCGTTCACCAACCTGATCGTTACACATTGAGCTGATGTTGCCCAGGTTACTGTTGCCCATGCCGACAGAAGGTCCCATAGGAGTCAGAGAGCCCACGCCGCCAGATCCACCCGCCATTGAGACGGTGATGCTCATGTTGTTGTACACGCCCTGTTGTCCAAAGGCCTGGGGCGGAGTCTGTCCGGACTGGCTGTACATACTGTCAATCAACATTAAAACGCACCAGTCAGGCTTTCGCACTGCTTGATGTTGACATGTCCCGCCCCCCTCTACAGAGCTTCTACACTGCTGCCGTACCCGTTGCTCCCCATGCCTCCTTGCTGCCAGCTCTTCATGTCAGGCGACTGGTAGCCCATAGAGGGCTGGGTCTGCGAGAGCAGAGGTGTCTGCGGCGTGGACATCTGTGGTGAGAGGAGGGGGCTGCTTGGGCTGAGGGCTGGTGCAAAAGGTGGCTCCCCCTGCTGGACCATACCTGCACGAAAATATATCATATTCTTGGCCATACATTTTTACAGCTTAATAATTCCCCAAAAGTGTTAAGGCTCCACTTTCGATATGTCCGACCCGATCAGGGCTTATAAAATGAAACCTGGAAAGTGTCATGCGCTCTGGTGGCAGTAAGCTCTATGACATCACCTGGCTCCCTCCTTCATTAACACTGTGGATTTGCTCGACGGACATTCTTTTCTTTTTAAGATCTGAACCCCAGGCTCGCTAGACTCCGTAATACCCTGCCTCCCCCACCTGGGGGGTGTCGGTTTTGTCACGTCGCAAAACTCTCTCACACCTGACCAGAACCACCCGGCAAAAGCAGCACCCCAAGACCTCGGCGGACGCCCCACTTCGGACCCGAGCGACTCCACTTCGCGGCGCTCACACGCTCGGCGCGGCTAGAGGCGGCCAGGCCGCCCACATTCGGCAGATGGCCTGCCGCTAATTTCAGACCGTGTGCGCGGCAAACGGATTCAGAACCAACTGCTGCTCGTGAGGTGTAACACCTTTACCCATTAAGCAGAAGGTAAATATGTACCCCTTTCTTTTTCAGAAATATGTGGGTGACCTGTGTGAGAGAACACTAATACCCGTGAAAGAAAACGTTTAAAAAAAATTTAAGTGCTCATAAGGGCATTTTGTTCCTGGCAATAAAACGTGATAATATTGTTACTGATGGTGCATAAAAAAAATGACTGGTAGCCAGAGATCAGACTCACCTGATCCTGCAAACTGCTGGAAGGGCGTGGGTTGTACTGCTGGGTTTACCACGCCGCCAAACTGGCCCTGCATGCCTCCCATCATACCCTGGGACACCACAGGCCCCCTGCTGCCCATCTTGGGGTCTGTCGGCACCCCTCCCATGGGATTAAAGTTGCTGGGTGAGCTTGGGGGGTTTCCTGGCCCGGGGCTGTAACCTGTGGGGTAGGCGAACTGCGGAGGTTGCTGCTGCTGCTGCTGCTGAGGTTGCTGGGGGCCCTTGGGGCCCCCCATTGGCCCGGGGGCCATGCCCTGCCTCATCAGCATGGCCTTCTGCTGCAGGAGCTGCCTCTGGCGGTGCTGGAAGCTGTAGAGCTCCCGCTGCCGCTGCGCCATCATCTGCGCATTCAGCGGCGGCTGGAAAAAAACAGAGGATGGCGAGTTGCATTTCACATGGAGGCCAGTAGGTGGAGCGGTAGTTAAAGGCGCTCGTCAACCTATGAGGGATTTCACTTTGTGTATATCTGATTATATTGACAACTATTGAAAAAGTTGTGTTTTATCTACTTGGACAACAGCAGGGACAAGACAACAGCGAGAGCCTCTCTGACTTCATAACTGCAGCCTTGAGACACGAGCTGCTTCAGAAAAACTGCACAGCAGCATAAAAAAAAAAAAAGTCAGGAGGACTGTAAGATGAACAATTGTGTCCTTTGGTAAAGCAGAATGGAGTGAAATAGCAGTGCTTCACTCATTGCCGGGGTAAAATAGGGTAGTTTTGTCGTATCCCATCTTGCTCACCATTACAGAGGAAAGCACACAAATGATAAACACACAAATGAGGCGAGGGAAACCGTCCGGCCCCCGGTATCTTCACACCTGCGAGGGCATCTGGGGCTGCTGCATGACCTGTCGCATGCCCATGGCAAGATGCCCAGTCCCTGGGAACTGGCCGATAGCTGCCATCCTGTTCTGGTGCACGATCTGGAAGGGGAGCACGGGGACACGGGGCAGGGGGGCAGGCTTTCACTCACTCTGTATCGCCATTTCACAGAAATTCACAGATATTCTGCACAATTTGGTTGTTTTCAGCTTATTTCTTGCATTCTTGCATTTCATGAATGAATGACGCCAAATTACTCAAAATTCATCGCACTCAAGTACATTGATGCCATGTCAAAATACAATTCCTATGGTTCTGTAGCAGTGGCTCATGGCGGGAGGGGCAGGACTGAGAGCCATAGAGATTCAGACCAGGAACAGGACTGAGAACCATAGAGGTTCAGACCAGGAACCGGACTGAGAACCATAGAGAATCAGTCCAGGAAAAGGACTGAGAACCATAGAGAATCAGGCCAGTAACAGGACTGAGAACCATAGAGAATCAGGCCAGTAACAGGACTGAGAACCATAGAGATTCAGGCCAGGAACAGGACTGAGTACCATAGAGATTCAGGCCAGGAACAGGACTGAGTACCATAGAGATTCAGGCCAGGAACAGGACTGAGTACTATAGAGATTCAGGCTTCCTCTACTGGAGCTTGAGAGAAATGCGCCGTGTGGCCCGGCGACCTGTGCTGTTGTCTCACCTGCTGCTGGCCTTGCAGCCTCTGCTGTAGCTGCATCCTGAGCTGGTTGGGCACTCCCTGCGCCCGCGGCACGCCTGGGCGCAGCGCCATGCCCATGTTCCCGGGGAAGGCCCCGCGGGGCGAGCAGAAACTCATGCTCTGCTGCTGCGGGCGGCTCACGTCCGGCGGGAACTGTGAGGAGCCAAGAGGGAACTGCGGCTGGTACGCAGGCAGCTTTGGGTCCATGGGCATGGGGGTGGAGGGCATGGGCTGGGCAGGGTACTGCTGGGACAGGGGGTCCATGCAGCCGCCCTGGAGGAACGACAGCAACACCATCACACGTGACCCATCGCACACAACAAACAGCCTGTTCGCCCCCTTTCCATCACCACCAAGCCCTGCATCTGTTCATCCCAGTACCCATGACAACCACTCCATGTCAATCAGGCTCCCACCTACCCCCAAAACACTGACATTAGTCTGTCCATTTGCAGTCTGCAGTTTGCATTCACTGTCCTGCACCACTGCTTACTTGCATTTCATTGCTGATGTCATTGTATAATTATGTGTACTGTCATGTATTCTTAATTAAACCCCCCTCCTAATATTTCTTGCTCAACTGTTCTTGTCCAAGGCGTCTGAATCATGTTGAATTTCATTTCCTGTGTGTGAAACGACAATACGGTGACTTGACAACAACATGGCTGGCTAGTTCTGGTACCATCAGTAGCCATGGCAACCACTTCATGGCAACCTATGAGGGATGGGGGGGGGGGGGGGTTTGATGTGACGTCACTGTGCCATCATACAGATCGGAAGGGCACCCGTCTGAACCCCAG
>JAABNY020000038.1:7310578-7321184 GCA_015164015.2 Brevimyrus niger
GGGTAGAGGGCCTAGGGTCAAGGGCAGAGGAACTGGCGAGGATGCCTGACCGCATTCATAAAACTTTAGAGACAAAATTATAGACAATTTAGAGACCTCCTTTCACCAAACTGCACACAAACAGCAGAGGAAGGATTTGAACCCCCAACTACAGGGTGTAAGGCGACAGTATTACCCACCATGCTGAAAAGCAGTTTGAATCTGTAATAGAGTAAGAAGGCAGAAAAACGACAAAAAAGAAAATCTATAAAACACGAGCAACACTAATCCAACTCCCCATTGCAATACATTATCACAAGCATTTTTGAAAGCACAAGCAGATTAGTATAGCCCAGAGGATTCAAACTCCAGTCCCGGGGGCCGGAGCCCTACAGATTTTTGGGTTTCCCCTCATTTAACACACCTGATTCAGCTCCTTGCACCTCCTTGTGCTCATTGCCACACAGCTCTTGAGATGAATTATTTGTGGTGGGACAGGAAAGAACTAAAGCTACACAGGGCTCCAGGCCTCCAAAACTGGAGCACTGGAGGTTGAAACCTCTGGTACAGCCACTTCAAAGATGCCTGGCCACACAGAGAAAGCAGATTATAACAACCCAGTTACAGACACCTACAGTGCTGAGACTGAAACTGAAGAAAATAGCGATGGCACCGATTCAACACCCAGTATCAGTACTGGGGGGAAAAAAATTGGACGGGGGGGGTGTCACGAAACAGATTCGATTTTCCATCAGAGACAAGAGTCTTGTCAAAAAAAGAAAAGAAGAAAATCGCTAAAATTCTTGTAGCCTCACCAAGACATATCGGGGTAAACAGAAATAATCACATAATGACTATTATACAGCAACATTTGTGCTGTCATGTCAGCTATGTTGAAATACAATAAAAGCAAAAGTGTGGAGGGCAATGTAACACTGATGTTCATATTTAAGTCTGAACAAAGTGAATTTTATACTACCTAGAGGTCTTCAGACATGTATTCTTTCTAAAGTTTGGTTAATTTCCATTTAAATGCTTTATCTGTGATTCATTGTACATTTTGTAGTTGAGAGTGTACTTTTTGACTAGAAATGGTTAATTGGGGTTTGCAGTGATATTTTTCCGATTGATTTCTTTATTATATAATCTATATTTTGTCAACAGATTACACAAGTAGCACTTTACTAAATACAGTACTGTACAAAAGTCTTAGGCAGTCCAAAGAAATGTTTAAAGCTGTTTATCTGGGTAGCAAGTGTACTTTACTTAAAACAAAAAAAGCAATTTGACATTAGAACGTGTTGCTCTTAATTTGCACATAAAAACTAGTAATAATTTCTTCTGTTTTGTAAAAAGTTACCGATATCTACAGTTGGATGGCTAGATGAACACCGCTTAAGTTCCCAAACCTCTCCTCAGGGGCACACCTCAGCCGTTCCACGATTTTGTTAAATTTCACCAACAGCTTAATTAAATAATTAAATTAATTGGTTTAAAAAGCCAGTGACAGATTGACTAGTTGCATGGGGTGTGCTAGTGGCCAAGTCAAAAAATACCTGCCTGCACTGGATGGTCGCTGCAAACACTGGGGTAATTTTAGCAGAGGTTCTGAAATGGCTAAGCTAACACACCTTGACAGGCATAATGTCATAGTTTTACACCAACATGAGGATAATCTAAACATCATTTTCTTTGCCTGCCTAAGACTTTCGCACAGTACTGTATTTCTGTCATTACTAAATAAAACAAAGAAGCAGACTTCTTTAAATCATGTTGGCTGTGGAATTCTTCCCGTAACGTAGCACCATAGCTTTCGTTTGAGCAACATGACCGTTGCACGTTCCTGCTCTTAGCTACCCAAACAATGGTGCTACAACACTAAATGCGGATGTTTCATGTTTATTGAGATGCATTGATACAAGTATGTCATTAAAAGCTTCGTTTTTCATGAAGCGGAAAACACATCAAATCAGTGCTAATATCGGGAGATGCTCAAAACTTTAATGTCGGTATCAGGATCGGACCAGAAAAATGTTTACCCATCTTTACTAAAAGAGCTTCCAGGCAGAGGGGAGTGCAGGGGATTAGGATCAATCTGGCATGCCGTACAGCACAGGGTCAGATCTTATGAGCGGGAGACAGATAGTGACTACAGACATCTAGTTTCATGTACATACAAATAGCTGGAAAAAGCTTGTTTTCCTATGGGACAAAATCATGTGCGTCCTGGCTGTCCATGTGTTTATACACACCCTTAGCTGGAGTGAGATGGTACGCAGACAAACCTTCACCTATGCAATGTGCTGCATTATGCATAAACACCTTGTCTTTTTAAGTGTAGCACAAAATGTACGTTGCTTGACCCACACTAAGCCATATAAACATAGGGTACTAACCAGAAAAAGAAAATCACATCAAAGAGCCAAAAGCCAGATTACCCTGCAAGGATGACAGCAAACGACTGTTTCAGGTCTAGCACAAGTGCAGGAAACAAAAAAGAAAAACAAAACAGGAACTGTACCCAACGCATGGTACAGTGGCCCTCAGCAGAGTACAGATCTTTGCTTAAGTCCTACACAGAGCTGGAAATAAGTAACACCACTCAGAAGGAATGACTGTAAACATGGGGATTTGTTTTGTTAATGCACAGAATGTTTAATTTTTCATAGCTCAGACTAACTAGTCATCCGATCTATTCACTGAAATCACTTCCGGCATGTTGACGCAATAATTAAATAATTACTGTTAACATTGCCAGAGAAACCATATTGGCATGATACGAAGGAATGTAAACAGTACATATACAATTAAGCAGAACTAATACAGAATACTATACTATTATTAGGACTGAAAGAAAAGGGTCATTGTCACAGGTACTTAAGCTATTTGATCGTGGATTATTTTTTTAAAAAGTGCAAAACTGCAAAAGGGAGAGGCAATCACTCATTTTCTCTTATTGACCATAAGACAGCTGAAATCATACACTACACCAAAACACATTACAGCAGATGTCAACCTGCTGATTCTGAATGGAAAGCGGTGCAACAGAACCTGGACCACGCAGTATGATTCAAGGGAAAGCGAAGATGCAGGCCCAGTGTGAGCCTAAGCATTAATCCAGAGGTAGAGACAATTCCTGCTTTATTTATTGCGAAGGGTCCGTGTACAAGTTCCCTGTCGCACTATAAATTGAACAAGTTGATCTGCATCTGTGTTTGCTGGATAGGAAGCATGCTACGCCCCCACATTGCTGACATCATGCCAAACACACAGGATAACGTACACATAGCCCCCCCCCTACTAGCACACAGACCGGAGCTGAATAAGCCGTGTTGGGATTTGGGGCCGTGGTCGTCTCAATGTCAGAGAACGAAAAATGCTGCACAGAAGCATTGCATAAACACCAAGTATGCGAAAACCACCAAGGCTTCAGGAAGATGCAACAAGCCTCTATCTTTCACATCTTCAAAAGACGCCAACTTCATGTCACGTGTTAATGTGCCAGTGTTGAATTCAAGTCCATTTCTGCAGTCAGGTGGCAAGCATAAGCCCAAAGAAGCCTCACTCCCATCGACTCTAAGGTAACAGAAAGCAAAAGAGAACAGCATCCAATAAAAGTCCCCATCCTTCAGCAATGAAACCAGGACAAGACGGGAGCAAAGGGTATACTATGAGAGCCGATAGTAAACAACTGAGCCCAGAGCAGCCATGATGGTGCACAGGGGTGAGTCTGACCCAGTCAGTTCACCATGGAGTAATTGTGTCCTTGTAGATGGGGGAGTGGGAGGGTTGATAAAGGGAGCTTCAAAGTCCTTGAGAGATTTTTTTTGTAAAGTAATCTAAAACGATAAGTCCTGCAGATAACAAACAAAAAAATGACAGGAATTTAAAGAAAGGAAGGCAACCTACGAACGTATCAGCTAGCACGTCTTGTGGCTCGACTCCCACATGATGCCAATGAACATTACAAGAGCTACAGTATCTCCAGAGAAGGCCAAAGGAGAAAAAAAAACCAAGCATGCAGTGCATGAACGGCTTCTGGTTGCAAAGAAACCCTCCTGTCATTTCAACAAACTAAAGTCACATCATCAGATGACTACCGTGTCTGCAATCTGCAACACTTAACTCTAGAAGGAACTGTAAGCCCTTAAGGTTCATGATCCATACAGAATACTATTTGTATTGCTATTCATGCATGGATTTCAGTAAACGACAGTATCATGCACTCAAGGACAAACTCTTCTACATCAGGCAAATAAGCTTTTCAAATCATATATTTGTATGAATATATAACAGGGCCTTTTCAAAGTAATAAGGAGTGTTGTGTAACTATTTAATATTCTGAAAATGACTAAAATATCTTATATTTGCAAAGTTAAATATCTGTTGTCAGATATTTTAAACATTGGGTGTTCGAGTCCCAAGGGAGGATCTGCTGCTGTATTGCCAAGTAATATATTTCATTTGACTGCTACAGGGAAATTTAATTTTAGCCTTTTTTACAGTAGAGAAAATTAGCAAATAAATATACAGATACACAAATTACATGTTTAAAAGTAAAACAGGCTCAGATTCAACCCTTATATACAAATACAGAAGTATTGTATTTTCCCCCCTGTGAATTTGGTATATTTCACTTATTTTTTGTGTATTTCATTATGTTTGATGTTGTTTTGGGTAGATTAATACTCAAGTGCCCAATAATAGGACAGCATATACATTTTTTCTGCCGTTTCGTCCTGTTTGCTGTTGCTTGGTGTGGATGGCATCGCCACACAAAGCAGAATGGAGGCACCAGGACCAAAGGAGACAGAACAAAAAGGCTTTTATAAAGAAAATCTGATGCAGAGGGTAGACTGGCCCTTTAAGAGAAACAAAAGCACAATGCTGAAACTAAAGAAGCTCTAAGAGAAACTGAGAAATTAAACAAAACACTACTTCTAGTGGGTACCAATACAGTCCTCTGGACGAGGCTCCCTGCGTCTCAGCCCAGCTGGTTCAAATAGTCTGTTGTTAACGAAAACCAGCTTTTAGTGGCTTTGTTACCAAGTAAGCACATATAATTGAAAAAAAATGGATAAACTATTTTAAAAATGTAAGAACGTAAATGAAGATTTTATATTTTCACCTGCCAGCAAAACACACAACCACAAACTTCTTTTATTGCATTTATTTCTACAAAAGATTTTACTCATATTTCTTTTGTAGTGTATTTCTGCAGGTTTAATCCTGTGGTGACTGTCCTTGTTATTCCTAACTTGGTATTCCATAACAATTGACTTGTTAGTCATTTGACATTTGCCAAGCTGTCAGTACACTCCCACAAAATGGTGGATACCAATCCCTGATTTGTCATTTTAAAGGTTCCTCCTCCTCCTCCTCCCCCCAATAACACACCGAAACCAATCACACGTCAGCACTACTTGAAACTGAAGGTGCAGCAGTCTTCAGCAAACTCCACCAGCTCCTGAACAGGAGGCTGGTTCACAGTCATTCTCACAGACCCTAGTGCAGCATGTTGCCCAGCTATCTGAATAAATCTGGCTTTATCATCTAGTTTCCAGCTAGCACTATGGGTCATTCATAAAAAAAGAGGCTTAAAATCAGTTAGAGGTACTGCTTTGATGGGAAACTGACAGCAGAAATCAGCCAGCAGCCTTCACCCAGACCAATAGTTTTCCGTTGCACTGGTGGAAGCGAAAGACATGGAAATCAGAAACACCAGTGCTAAAAAGAAACAGTTAGGCAGCTGTTTCCAACCTGCTGGAAAACTGGAGCGAACCTACATTGAAAGGAGACATTCTGTTCTACTGAATTTTTGGGGTGAGATCTGAAGTGCTATATTCCAATATACAGAGATTACTCTCAAATGTGCATGCTAACAGATATAAGATTTACAGCTAGTGCAAAACAAAAGGGATTTTTTTAATCAAAAAAGTCACAAGCAAAGCGCACGGACCACTCTCTCTCTCTGTCTGCTGCACAAGCTTTTTTTTCCAGGGAGATGAGAATGTAGGTCAGCTCTCCGACGACTGGGGCGGCCCAGCTGCGCTGCACAGCCCGCTGGGAGCTGCAGGACTATGTGCCTTGCACAGCTGCAGTCCACGCCGAACAGGGGGCCTGTCAGGGTCAAATCCCCCTCCCCAAAACCCGCCCCCCATCCAATGGCATCACAAGCTCAGAGGACAACGACATGCCCCCCTCCTTCCTTCACTGCCGTGGCCCTCACAGGCAGAGCTCTGGCATCTTTTTTTTTCACCATATTTTATGCAGAACTCAGAAGTGCAAAAGCAAGTGGTCCAGAGCAGACCACCATCCAAATTTCCATGTGGTCAAGGTCTATCATGAGCGAAAAAGGACAATATGCAGATGGTAAAATACAAATGTTAATTGGCAGAACCTTCATCAATTCAAAGCACATGGATAACTGGAATATTTGCACTGAGTGAACAGCATACAGCGCAAATGCAAAAATGCCTTTCCAACACATGCGGGCACATTTTTGAGGATTTTATAGAGACATACTTTGTAACAGATGAATATCAGTAGTTTCACCAAGGTTTTGTTAAGAGGGCATGGCTGCAGACTTTAAGTTAGCAGAAATTAAAGTGGTCACAATACAATTCCAATGAGAACACAGTAAACAACTGAGATAATAATTCTGCTCAACTTCAGACTATCTGTAACAATACTTAATTGAAGCAATGCAATGGATTAAAATATGATTAGATACACAATATAGGACAGTGGCCAATCCAGACACTGGCATTATGCTTTAATTAAAAAGCAATTTCTACCTTTGAGATAAATAGAAAAATATATAAACACTGATCTTAATATAAGAATCTGATTTTCACAAAATACAAACACTAATAACCGTCCAAATATTTTAGTGGCACAGAATCTAATTACTTTAATTTGAACATTTTTAGATATGCAACTTCCTTTAGCGTTAGAAACAACTTACAATTCGTCATAGTGCACAAAACCAAATTGACCAATTCAGCAATTGACTAATTCACCCCAAATATCGATGTGTGTGAATGGCCCTTTTACAATCGAGATCAAAATCAAGATTTCAGTAGAACATGTAAAATGTGTGCCCGAGCAACATTTAGTAATATGCGGCCCAAACAAGACCCAGTCCGAACAAAACAAAAAAAATGAACAAAACCCAGTCCGGAACTCGTCCATAGTCGACGGGCAAGAAAAAGAGTCTCAGAAATTTTCCACAAAAAAAACACCAAATGGACCGAGTCAAAGACACGTGCATCAAGTATCACTTCACACCACAAAGTGATTGGACTTCACAAAGCGTGGAAGTACGACGTCGACGTGCGCATCTCAGTGTCAGTGCTTGTTTACAGACACGGCCAGCAGGACGATCCAAGCAACCAACCTCTACTCATATGTCAATATCTAGACAGATGTCAATGCGTTAACTGGGGGGAGGAGTAGGCGTGCGTAGACCTGGTTAAACGTGCTAAAAATGCTAGACACGTGATACAACATTACTAGCTGCGAGTTGGTAGGTATCCAGCGATTCTTCAAAATAATAAGTATAGTAATAATTTAGAAAGTGCAGTTGTTGCCCAGGAGTCCGCAGATCACGACTACGAAAACATTGTGCTACATTACAATATATTTTGATATGTTATTGGCTCCTCGGGGCTTCAGTAGAACAACTTTAAGGTTGAAAAATAGGAAAATCTTAAATAGGGCAATACCTTCATTGGTATAAAACATTTTGGCATAATACTGGTAAATAGGTGGAAAGATTCACACCTGGTCATACTTTCTCTTATGCGGACCTGTGTGCTTCATGGCCGCCGCTAATTAGCTTCCTGGTCTTCCGTAGGCCAGGATTTTTTTTTAGCATTTTAATGTGTTTCGCTGTCGTTTATTTCAATGAGCAACAGTGCACGTTTCCAAAAATCTCAACAGTGTCACAGACCGCTGAGCGGCCGGCCAGACGAAAGGCGAGCGGTATGTGCCTTACCTGTCTTCTCGGGTCGCCGCTGTGATCCTCTGCAAGACAGGACGGTGAACTTACGAAGACATTCGTGTGCGAACTCCCGACGCCAGAGTCCGCCTTTCGGCTTTCCCGTCGGGTCGCTCGCCAAATGTACGACGCGGGGGACGGACTCCCTACCCTCGGCGAGAGAAAAAAAAGCGCAGCTTTCACGCGCACGCCGTGAGAGTAGAGCGTAAGCGTTAGCCGCGGCTAGTTAGCCAGCCAGCTAGCTGCCGACACTTCAGCGGCTAGTGGGCAGTACTCGCTGCGGCCGTAGTAATGCCAGCTAAACCTGCTCCTCCAAAACTCCGCTCTGCTCGCAATGCGCTCGTCCTTCGCCACCCAAGTTCGGCGGACGCGCCGGGGATGCACGCGACGCAGGGCAGTGGCCCCTACCAGCTGTCACGAACGTTAAGAGCCGACGTTTCGTGTCTCTAGTTCTAGCTCGGGTCTCTGCCCTCCGCCATTTTTCGCCCTCTACACAAACAAACAAGACAGCGCCGCTCACGCGCAATGACGCTCTGTGGAGTCAAGGGCGCGCGCCAAGGGGGAGGAGTCTTTGCAGAATCTCTTGCGAGGCGTTTCGCTCGCGGCGCATAATAATGCGCTTGTGAGTGTTTATGATTGAGTTGGTATTGTGGTTGTTCAAATAGTATATTCTATGGATAACTAGACGTGATGCTTGCATGAAAACGTAGTGGCGCGTAAACGGGAGCACGACTAAAATGTCTGATATTGTAGAGGGGGGATTGAACAGACATCTTACGACATTCACGTTGGTTGTAGTTGCAAAACAGGACAGAAGTAGTTTGCACAAAGTACACCCCCTACTATTCGATACTCCCATTTGGTGCCGGTCACGTTAACGCCCACGGATCATTAACCCGTCAAGACCCGAGCAGGTCACACGTGATGCACGTTGCACCTGGATGGTTCTCAAGCGTTTCTACTAGCTGGACACTAATTTACCCAAAGGCAAAAATTGGGAAGAGGACAAAGCCAGGATGCTGTAAGTGAGCATTGTTTTTTTTTTTTTTTTTTTTAAGAAAATGGGGGCAGGGCACACAGCCACGTTGTTCTTAAGACAATAACAAAAAGGAACAAGATAAAAAATATATAAGAAAATAACAAAAAAATAGAAAAGCGTTAATAATAATTTATGCATTTTTTGATGGTACGATTTATTTCTTCAGACATAAGTTTCTGTATTTAATTTCTTAAAATCACAGAAAGCATTTAAATGTCGCTATCACGTCCACTAAATGTAAACATAAATTTTCTTTTTATGATTATTATTTATGCCATAATTTCGCAATCAATAAAAGAATTGATGCCTGTTGTTTGGATCAGTAAACACCTTGCACTACCAGTTAACCATTTGCTGTAGAGTATATTACATAATGCCTTGGAAACGCATGCGCAGAAAGAAGCAACTTAAAGCACGATCCTACACGACGTATCCAATCATTTTGTAGACGGAACCCTTCCATATTTTTAATACCCAAGTAACTAAGTATCAATGCACTGCATAACGCAAGACTATTTATAGGTTTGTAGATGACCCGACAAAGAGGGATGAATTCTTGATGTCATGCTCACGATGCCATGATTTTGATGTTTACATTTTTCCCCATGTTGATTTTTTGTGTAACTTCAAACGTAGCATGTTTAGAGTAGAGTTTTTGTCAATAAAATGACATGTTCCTATACACGTCTGATTGTATTTTCTGAATGTATGTAATGTTTTGAAAGGTGAACTTGAAAGCGGTATGCAGCATGGTGTGTAGTAGTTCCATAAACAGTGATGGAGTAAAGTGTATTTCATCATGCACCATATGAATTGCTACATCTTTGCTTTAGTGTACAGTACATTTCGCCTATGATTATAACCTAATTGTTTTATTAAAAAATGAAGTTTTCTATAAGTGATGTTGATATAGTATTCATTGATGGAATCATTAAATGGTCTAAATATGCACTTTGGTAAGAATTTGTGGTAAGAATTTATTTGCCACATATAGAAGTAACAGTCCTTATTGGTTATGCAATATGTCTGTGTTTTCCATGCAACATTTAGACCCAGCAGACCTTAAGCCGGAATCTGCAAACTACAAACACTGGTGATGCCCCACAACCAGGTACAGACGAATGAATAATGAATAGGAATTTTATAAAGTCAGCTAGAATATCGTTGACTTGTTATTTGTGGGAAACACTGAGGCTGGTTTATAACAAAAATACAACTTTTTCTCTAATACACACAGCACGTTAGTGCAGATAAGACAGATATATTCCGATATCATCACTGTTCAACTCAGTAAGTTATATGTTGGTTAAAATTAATATATAATGCATGAAAGGCAAATGGATCTTTGACATACATTGTATCTGTGCAATATAGTACAATGTAAAAAACAAAGACTCATTTGCGATGTTTTTTGTTCGAGGTAATTCTTTTATAGCAAATCAGAAACTCCATCATAAAAAACAATATACACTCACCTAAAGGATTATTAGGAACACCTGTTCAATTTCGCATTAATGCAATTATCTAATCAACCAATCACATGGCAGTTGCTTTAATGCATTTAGGGGTGTGGTCCTGGTCAAGAC